>RSEF01000004.1:39208748-39222768 GCA_003993805.1 Himantopus leucocephalus | reverse complement strand
GGGGGGGGGGGGAGTGGGGGGGTGCTCCGCCGCCGCCCCCGGGAAGGGCTGAGGTCCCCTCCGCCAACTTGTGCCGCCCCCTTTGTAGCCGCCGCGGCGCGGGCCGGGAGCGCCGGCCCCTGCGAACAAAGGCGGCGGGCGGTGTGAGGGGAAGGGCCGGGGGACCCCTCCGGCCCCCCCCCCCCCCCCCCCCCCCCCCCCCCCCCCGCCCGGCGCGGCAGCCGAGCGGAACCGCCACCGCCGGCGGAAAGTTGCGCAAGGCCGGGAGCGAAGCGGGCGGCCGCGGTGCTGCTGTAAGGCGTGAGGGTTTTCAAACACCCACCCGCACCACCCCCCTGGCCCCCCCTCGTGTTTTTTGTGGAGTGGTTTTTTTGGGTTTCTTTTTTTTTCTTCTTCAAAGGGTTGAGCGGCTCCTCATAGACCCTGTGGCTGCCTCCTGCCTGCTCATTTGCATAACACTTGGGTGGAAAATGCTGTTATTGTCACGGGGAAGCGTTATTGAGAAGTTGCTTTTTCACGTAAAGCATTTATTTTTTTTTTTTTAAAAAAAACCCCGCAGTTTAGAAGCCAGAAGTAGTGTTGGCTCTTCCTGTTTGTCGGAGAAGTTGGTCCTTCACGAAGCAGGGGCGAGTGCTCCTGCTCTCGCTCCAGACCTCCCTCTGAGGCAGGGGAGCGAAGGGGCTCGTTTGGGAATGGGACTCTGTCTGTCTGCTTGGGGGTTTGTTTGGCTTTGCTTTTTAGCGTTTCTGCAGAATTTCCCTCTGAGCAAAAACTACAGCAAAACTTACCTCTTTTAATAGAGTATCTTAACTTCTTCTTAACTGAAGAGAACACCACCACAGTAATGAGGGAACGAACGTTTACACCTGTCGGTGTTAAGTTGTACTATTCAGGAGTTAAAATTTATGCAACACGTAGTTTCACATGAAGAGGATGTACTAAAAAGTGAAGAGAGTGGGTTGAGTATCATTTATTTGATGAGACAGTATTCAGACATAGATCCAGAAATCGTAACTCTGTGCGAAAACTGTTTGCGTGAGTCTAGCCTCGGCACTGCTTCCTCTCTGCTTCGCTCTTGACGGAGTCTAGAAAGACTTTGAGAGAAAGAGTTACAGGATTTGTCTGGTCCTTCATTAAAAGGAGAATAAGCAGTATGTGAGCATCCTGTGGGTCAGTTGCTAGGGTCCTGCTCTTCTGCATTGTCTTTATCAGATGGAATTGAAAGTAAAGAAAAATAAAATGTAGCAGAAATGTAGAGTGGCTGAAGGTCTAAAATATGTGCATATGAACAGAAAGCCATACTCCAGAATTCCAGCAGTGAGTGCTCCCTCTGTGCTTTAGTTTGTTTGTGCTACGCATTTGAGAGTACGTACAGTCTGTTTCTCAACTGTGTACTTGTCTGTTCCACTGAGAAGGAGACAGCCTCTGAAAACTCAGGGGAAAACCTAGACATCAGTAGGAAGTTCAAAGGTAGATGGGGCACCTGACATTTCTCACATTTCTCAG
The DNA here is from genome assembly GCA_003993805.1 of Himantopus leucocephalus. Classification (NCBI taxonomy): domain Eukaryota; kingdom Metazoa; phylum Chordata; class Aves; order Charadriiformes; family Recurvirostridae; genus Himantopus; species Himantopus leucocephalus. The sequence continues at coordinate 39,221,262 of RSEF01000004.1, read as the reverse complement.
TTTCTTTTTGAGATCAAGTATGCTGACAGGTAAGATGAGTCTTTTTTTTTTTTTTTTTTTTNTTTTAGACCAAAATACTCTGTATCTTCAGCTTCTTGTCATCACTGCTGTTTTAAAAAAGGGGGTAAAAGAAGTTGAACTCTCCATTCAGTTCACTCTCTGCTTTTGTTGGCCCTGGAACTAGGAGGTCGGGAAAGGAAGTTGCATTCTCTTCAGGCCGTAGTGTTAAGGAGGTGGTCAATGCTATGCTGTATTTAATAGCTACGGGAGCTAAAAGGCACTATGTCTTTTTTTTCAATATGGTGATTATGTATGCTTTTATGTCACTTCCTGGTTCCAAACTTAAATCTGTCCTTTCCCACTCCATCATCATCCGGTTGTTAATGGCAGCCTGGTTCTGTCTCTTGGTGGCGCTTACGTATTCTTGTTGATGTTCCAGGTTCATAAATATCTCAAGAAGATAGATCATTTTATGTTATTTAAATGATTTTGGTCAAGGATTAAGTTTTTCCTCCTATTGCAGCTTAGATCTAATCAATGTAATTCCTTTGTTCAAGCTGAATAATTTACTATTACAGCAGTGTCTCTTTGGGAACAAAAATGTTTATTAGAAAGTATGTGAATTTCATTTGCGTTAACTCTTAGAGAAGCTTTTATAATAAGTAGCTTTTTAGTTTAGGGAAAGGGATCATTTTTATCTTTAGACTCTTAGACTAACAAGTTAACTTTACTTCCCCCCATTATGTACTCACGTGGTGCTTTGCAAAAGTTTTGTTAATTACTTCAATGGAATTCGTTGTCTCTGAATCAGTAAAAGAAAGGAATGGTGTGTGATGATTTAGGCCTGGCAATGTTATTAAACAGAGAGGAATGCTATTCTTCTGTCTCTTTAAAGTAAACTAAGTTAGTTAAGTATCTTTTGGTCAGCATGTTTTAAATTCAGGCTGTATTTAACAAACATGTTTAATCTTCTGGATCTTTTTCTGAAGAACACGTGCTTGTTAACTGACTACATGTACATTACATTTGAAATAAAAGTAAGACAAAGACCCTATCTGCAGAGCTGCTTCAACCTTCTCTTATCTGTCTATATCAGGTAATTCTTGAAAACGATGATGAGGATTACGTGTAATCGCTCTTGAAAATGCTCTTCCATGACAGAAAGTATTGTGATTTAGTGAGTTTGTGGAAACTGATGGATGGTTCTGTAATGAAATGCTCCGTATGTTCACAGGATAGACAAAATCTGTTTACCAGGATTGCTTCTACGGACTTTAAGATAGTCTCTTGCGACAGCAAAGGCTACAAAGACCTCAAAAATTTGTCTGATGAAGACCTAGAACCACGTAAGTGTAGAAGTTCACTTAGTGTTAACAAACTTCTTGGTCTTGCTTTGTGGTGGTACGGCCACTGGTTATTACACAGGCTGCTCTGCCTTAAATCAAAGGTCAGTTTAGCCCAGTGTGCTGTATCTCTCAGTGGTCATCAGCGGATGTCTGTGAAGGACTGTAGGCAGCACTATGTGCTTACAAGTCCCTGTCCCAGAACACCCTTCCAGTCGCTATCAGTGTGTGCTTTAGGGCTGTGTTGTTTCTGTGCATTTGGTGACCCTTAGTAGCTTCCTCTTGGCTGAATGTGTTCCGTGGCTTCAAGAGCAGAGTGGGCAAGTCACTGCTTAGTGACTTGTTTTGAATATACGAGTTGTCGACTGTGTTGGATACCTTCTAATTCCTGTGTGAGGAGAGACGAAGAATACTTGATCTCTGTCCACTTCCTTACCTGTCACAGTTATGTGTTCAATAGAAAATGAAATATGCTTCTCCAGCTTTCACTTTATATAGGTTATGGGTGAAATAATGAAGTAGTAATTTTTTAGCTCCGTTCTCTCATCAGCCCGAATCAGTAAATGAACGTAACGGCTTGATTAGGCACTTACTTAAAGTACATATTTGCTTCCCTCCTTTGAGAACTTTGCATATGCAAGACATTTTTTGGCTGTAATAAATGCTAGAGGCATTGCAGCTCGCTTGTGAGGGAATGTTTCTTGGGCAGGGAGAGGGAATGGGAGCAATTATTCTGTTGCGATGTTGTGAATCCTGCCTAGTTCTTTCTACCAGCAGTTCTGATCGGCCATTCCAGTGTTCATCCTGTGTCAATGTATATGTTGCAGTTACATGTTTTCTAATAGAACCTTGCCGGTTTTTGTCAGTAATGTGGGTATGATTTATGTCTGAAAGCATTTCCACTTGCAGCCCATATACCTGAAGTTTATACTTAAAGAAGCCTAATACTTGTTTGTGGGGTTTCTGTTTTGTTTCCCCCCCCTCTCTTTACTTTGAAATAGCGGATTTGTTTTCAGAGCTTCATCAAAATACTTTAAATTTGGAAACAGTGCACGTATCCTATAATACAATTTAGTTTGCAAGGCCAAGTACTTCAAAAGTAAGGAATGTCAGAAGAAAAATGAACTACTGCATTTAATCTTGTTCATGCTCACTGTGACAAAATCTATGTCGTGATCTCTTCAAGACTGTTCATCTTTGCAAAGTAGACAGATCTTTATTATTCAGTAGTTCCTGAATATTTTGTTTTGTCAGTATTCTCTGAAACAGCTGCAGTTACTCTTACAAGGGTGAAACAATGTATTTTTTCCATAATGTTGTGTCTTAACATGCCTGCAAACATCTTTTCCCGTGTGCTGGGGCGATTGAAGATACTGCCCTTGGCTAGAGAATACAGCACCCACAGCTTGGCTGGTAAGAGGAGGTGTGTGAAATATTCCTTATTGGCCAAAACTGGCTTGCTTAGCTCAGATAAGCTTTGGCTGCATCTTGAGCTGAGATGATTGGCTTTGCACTGGAGGACAAGGAGTGTTGGTGCGTGCTGTTTTGCTGGTACAATTCTGACATGATGGTTTCAGCAGGTACATGCTCACAAGTAGCTACAAGGGCAAGATTTGCTTTCAAACAGCTCTTTTTTTTTTTTTTTCCCTCCTAAATCCCTCCAACATGATCAGTGATGGCCATTGCAGTATGAACTAGTAAAATTTGTCTAGTTTTTTGACCAACCACAAATAAGGCCCTAAAATGGAGAAGCGTGAGGTGTCGTAATTGTATGTGCTGGTTTTGGGTTTGGCTGTAATTTAGAGTTGTACCAGTATGATACATTTTGCAACGTTATTTACCTCAGATTGTATTTAAAAAACAAAAACAAAAAACAAACAGAAAAGCAGTTTCCCTTTAATAGTCTCACCAAAAGTTGAGAGTGCTGTTTAGATTTTGTAACGCAAATACATTGTTATGATAGTGAATAACATTTTGATGTGCCCTAGATGTCATATGGGCACGGGGTCATTGGGATGTTGTGCGGGGGCACAGTAACGTGTTTCTTGAAATCAGGTGATCTGTGTTTCTGAGTGGTCACACAAGACAGCTTCCTCGCAGCTACAGTGCCAGAGAAGCCTGTGATAGGTGGTGGCTGGCTAAGCTGGCCTGGGTGAATCTAGTTTGTCCTGTGACCTGAAACTGGATGGCTGATTATAGCAGAGGGACAGCTCTGAGGTAGTTAAGGTTAAGTAATGTTTCTTGTTTAAAGGCTGAATATTTTAACTTGTCCAAAATGTGAATGTTTTGAAGTGCTTGCTTTCTTGAAAACCCTTCAGTAGTATGGATGGCGTGAGCTGCCTGTTGCTTCTCTGGAGAAGCAGCACTGAGAAGTCTGTGAGCTCTTCAGCGTGGTCAGGCTGAGGTGAGGTATACTCGGATGGCAGGGCATTCTGCTGAACCAACACTTTCTAAGCACAAGGTTTGCCTCCTTACCAAGGCAGGAGAGCTGGCCGCAGGTGGAGCCAAGAGGTGTAAACATGCTGTGGTGGAACCTGGCCTGTGGAGCTGGAGCTGTGGGGAAGGGGACACTGGGGGAGGAGGAGTTGCGATAGTTTCCTCAAAACTCTTCATAAACCTTAGTCAGTGAGTCTTGCCACTGCAGTATCCCGAGTCATAATCATGGATTCATTGTTTCCATTCCCTGGTCCCCCTCTTCACACGTGGGTCTCTCTTTGAAAATCAGAAACCTGAAGTAATTATGGGATAATCCTTATGTTTGTTCCTATGTTCCCTTCTCCAGATCCTCAGCCTTTTGGTTTGATGTCAAAGCTTGTTCTCCCTCTTCAGCACTTCTTCCTTTAGAAATCTTGCTCTGGGTAGCTAAGAAGGTGGGAGGAGACCTTGACGTGATACAGGTTACCAGAGACTTCCCCTGTGTGTCTCCTTGTTGGGATTATCAAAGAGTTTAAGGGTGGTGGTGGAGAGCTGACTGCATGCGGAGTGTTGGGAGGTCTTTTTGATGGAATGAAGTACTCCCGAACTTGGTCGTGCAGAGTTAGCGTTACTCAGCTGTGGTTTTGTGTTGTTGTAGGTTGTGGCAATTGCTTTGAACTTCTGAAGGACAGGAACTGCAAACCCAGGGTGCGTGTTGTTGACAGTATCTACTTAACTCTGCCCTCTTTGACTGACATAATGTCCTTACTGCACGTATTGGCTCTGTGTTCTCACAGATGCTGGTGAATACTTTTGGAGTACATGTTTTTCAGGATAAAGTATACCATGTTTTCTTTAAGGTGAAGTGTTATGTTTAGATCTGCTGTAGCATGCAGGATCTGCTCATAGGGAGTTTGCCATATTACAAACTGCATGTGAAAGGATATTGTTCTCTTTGTGTAAAATATGTGATATGCTTTATGGGATAGAATGTGTGTCCTTATATATCTGCAGGAATGAAAATAGTTGCAATGTTTTCAGAAGCACGCAGGCTACTTCAGGACAAGCTACTTGTCTTACTAAATGACTGACAAGCCCACAACACCACAATGCAAAGCCAATGGGGAAGAAAAGGTTTCAAGCCTTTTCCCAACTTCCCTTTCTAGGAGGGTAAGCTGCTCAGCGTGTTCCCTGGTGAGTGCAAGCTTTTCAGTGTTCTGGCATCGTTTGTGCTTGAGAGGTCCCTCACTAGCTCTTGCAGTAGCTGCAAAATCTAGCATTTCTTTGCTACATGTGACAATAGTGGGTACACGCTTTCCTTGCCTAATAAGGCTGTTCTTTTTAAAAAGAATATTTTCTTCAATGTTCAAGGCCATAACTACTTAATAATGATAACTAAAACTACAACTTTGGGTTCAGGCCTCTCTGAAGAAATGTTACTCATCTTTTGCGGCAATCATTGTCCCACGTAGCTTGGCATGGTTTTGAATCTGTTGAAGAGAGGATGTCTACACCTTTGCTTTACCAAATGCTGTGTCTTCACTAACCAGTGTTACTTGTGGCCCCGAGTTCAGGTCAGGCAGGCAGTAAATCTGCAGTTTGCCAGGAGCGCCTACTTCTTGTGTTGTTTATATCTTGTCATTTTGTTTTAATGCATGCAATGATGCTCAGAGCAAGAGATCTTCTAGCACAATAGAAAAGGTCCCTGAAACTGCGATCCTGGAGATATCCTTGTCTACGTTGCTTGTAACATTTGTTTCTGAGTTCTGCTGTGGCAGTTTTGTCTGTTGTTGCCAGAGCCGATGAATATGTCTTCAGATCCATGGCGTTTTTGTGAGTGGGTGAATCACTGCAATGACAGGTAACTTTTTTTTCTTTACTGCTGAGTATAATAGTGACAGTTTTTATGGATCTCGAGGGCATCCTCAGCATCCTTTAAATCATGCAAAGGCAAAGTTGCTGTGTATTTTTTTTTCTTTGCCAGGAAACTTTTGACACTGGTTCTTTCTCCGCCCACTTAGATAGCAGGCCCTGTTGGATATTCCAGCAAGATGGAATTTGAAATAATCAGTTTGTTTGGGGCACTGTGTTTGGGAATTGCTTTTCTCCTAAATTGCTACTTGTTGCAAGAGTCCTGGGGGAGGCAGACAATTCAACCTGGTGTGCTTTCCCCCCACCCTAGGCTGCCCACCTGGTGCACGTTTAAACTTCTCTGCGTAGCCAAGAGGGTGGTAGACATGCACCTATGGTAGAAGGTGGCAGTTGTACCTCTTTGCTTTCATGGCATGTTAGTTGCATTATCTATAGTAGCTGGTGGATTCTGAGTGTGCTGTCTCTGATCCGGTTAAGAGCTAGACTTGGTCACTGCTTGACTCTCGTCTTGCTGGACTTTGGCTTGCCCTGGACTTGCTCCGCACTACCAGCTGTGTGGCACGTGGTCCTGAACCACTGCTTGGTGTTCATGAAAGATGGCAAGAGTATCATGCAGGCTTTGGTAGCCTCTTAGTAACACATAGTAACTCTCACTGTTTTGACATTATGTGTTTTCAGGAAAGTGATAATATGTGTGAAATAGGTCCCACTAAGAATATCTTATGTGGGCTCTAATCTTATGTGGGCTCTAAATAATTTAGACAGGTGTCTGAACTTCCCATTTTTCAAACCTGTAATACAGAAGTGCGTTTGTGTTAACGACCCTGATTATCTCCGTAATGGCAGTTTCTTAGCTTGTCTAAATGTTTAACTTAATTTTGAAAGTTTTACATACCGGAGAGTGCACTAAAACTAGGGTGGTTCTTAAACATGGCTTGCTGTAGCAAAACAACTTTGACATTCATGGTTATATTTGATTTGTTTCCAGGACATACTGTTTCTTCATTTCAGGTTTTGTGTTGTATTCCCAGCTTTATAGCTTATTGCCATGGTAAATCTTGCAAATTGTTTTGTTGTTATTTATCCTTTGAATTCTGTTATGCTTGACTGTTTTGAAATCAAGTAATTCCTGATCTGCAACAGAGAAGAAGTGGGCTGATGCCGAAATAACCGAGGGTCAAACTTCAGCTCGGCCATTACTGATGTTTGGCTGTGCCTGGCGGGAGCACTAGATAACACTCAGTATGACTCAGGAGCACAGGCCGGATTTTTTTTGTTTCAAGGGTAGGGGTGGGTGGTGTCCCATGTCATGGGGTGGATGTGTGGCTGTCTAGTTAGGGGAGCTACATGCTGCGGTTGCTGGCTGCCGATGTAGGAGGTACGTACAGTCATCCTGCTCGGCTTGTGTGTTGTTTATACCGGCTGTGGGAACCTTTTGAAAGGGTGCTGGGAATGACTGGAAAAACAAAAGCTTGTTTGGTGGCACAAAAGAAATGTTAACGTTTTGGTCCTTCTCATTCCTATTGTTTGTTTACACTGCAGTGTGGTGGGAACAAAATTGATTGTCTAGGTTAGGCAGGACCTAGCAAAGATTAAAAAATAGAAACTTAAAATTGAAAGAGTTTACCCTTCCTTCATAAAGGCTTTTCAAACTTTGCAAAGATTGGGGGTTCTTGAGATGTTATATTCACTTGTCCTTTACAGGGTTGTCACTTTATATTGCATTTGACCTGCTTGGTTGCTGCTGAAAGGAACAGTTCCAAACAGCTTCTCCCACCCCCCAACCTCTTCCTGTGCTAGGTATTGGTTTAATCTGACTTTTTGGTAATTGGTTTTCCACCATTTTAGTTCCCTGAATTTAAGTGAGAAGGCAACTAAAAATCAAATTGAATTGGGTCAGTGTGACACGGGATGTGCGTTAGAGGTGGCGCAGGGGATGCACAGCTGGTAGTGAATCCTTTGGGCACTGGCTCGCCATTAGATCAGCTTAACTGTGCCCTGAAACCTTGCGGTTGTGGTTTGATGATCTGCTGAAGTTGGTGCAGAGTATGTGCTGCGTCCAAAAGGGCTGGTCTTGCTCCCTCCCACCCCTTTTTGGCTTTTGTAGTTGTGCTGTCCACTTCTCAAATCCAGCTGGTTGTGAACTGACAGGAGTGCTAGTGCTGCCTGACTTCTTGGCCTTTTGGGTAAGGGGAGAGTGGGATTGCCCCTTTTAACAGCAAGACAAATTTAAGTAATCTAAAAATTCTTATAATCTGCATACTAAACTGCAGTAGTATTGTTGTATGTATCATACTGTAAACGATATGCATGACAAAAAACACCTTCAGCTACTACTGCCAATTCAACCTACAAAATTGAGCATGCACTTGATCTTCAAAGGTTTTTCCCTGGAGTTCTCTTCATATCACAGTCATAGCTGTGCCAATCTGGACAAACTAATCCTTTTATTCAGTCGAGCTACATTTAACACAGTGATCAAAGCTACAGTGTGCAGAAATATTAGTATTCAAATCTGTAAAACACAAGGGAAACAAATTATTCTATGAGCAGCAGAGCTAACAAAACCTGGTTTCCTGTGGATTTGTATCTTCTTCTGTCTGCTGCTGTATCCCCACCACTGCAGTAATAGTCCTCATTACTGTCCTATTATCTTCTGTGACCTCCCTTATATGTTCAGATCCTGCAGCCTCACTACTCTGCTACTCTTACCAGGCTTTTTTTAGTTTGCTAGCTGGGCTAAAGGCAGCATGTGCTGTGATTATTGCAGAGCTATGTGTATGCTTCCTGGCTGCTGCCAAAGAGGGAAAAAAAAAGTCACATTCAAGAATTCTACTGATTGTAGAGCTTAGAGTTTAACTTTTGTGCTGTTCTCTCTACCTGTTAGTTGCCATCTCCAGAAAAGAATTAAGATTTCATTATAGGACACGTATCTTTTTGTCTTTCTTTTCAGAATCACTTTTTGGAGAGGTGTGTAGTGCCACTGAAAAGGTTCATGTATAAAACTTGTTCACTATTCTTCAAGATCAGTCTTAATTGTTACAGTTTATTATGTTGTTTAATAAAACATGTAATCCTTTTTAAAAGTGCATTAGGTTTGGAGTTTAAGTGATTTTTTTTTTAACCAAGTTTGGGGATCTGAGTATGGAAATTGATGAATTTCATAGTGATGTCTTATGTTACTCATGATGTTTTAACCCTGTAGTTTAGTTGAATATATTCTTGTAAAACTCCAGTTGAACTCAAAGTTCTTAGTTTTTTTCTATACCTCTTCCTGTGTATTATTCTCTATCTCTCCGTTATAGTTAACATACCTGATCTTTGTGATGCTTTTTGGCATCCCCTTTAAGATGACTGTCATCAACTTTCACTTTTTTGAAACTGTTTTAGTGTAATTAGCATTTCAAACCATTTTTTTACATTGTGTGCCTACTTGGAATGCTGTATTCAGTTTGTAATGTACCAATTGTAATATTCTCCAAAACATCTTACATACGTTCTTTTTTTTTCCCCACTGAATATCATTCTTCATTGGACTATCCAGAGTGAACGTGTCTCTTTCTGAATTCATTGTTAAAAGCCAGAAGTTGGTGAGTAGAATATTCACCTTGACAAGCAATACCTTGTCAAGTGTTCTTTTTGTCAATCATGTATTTCCCTTTTTGTCTAGCTTGGTTAGACTATCTGAACTTCTTACAGTTCCTTCCCTTGTCTTAACCTGAGTAATTTTCATTTGAGTGAGTTTTGCCACTTTTTGCTTTCTGGACCATTAAGGAATACGTGAAGTAGTTCTAGTACAGAACCCCAGCCTGCTACTGTTAACCCTTTTCTGCAAGTTAACAGACCACTTACTGCTTTTTCTTTTGAAGCTTTGTTGCTGGCATCTAAACGCAAATAATGTTTCTCCTAACACCAACATTAATTTCACTTAATGGAGTCTTGAGGCTTTGGGGGAGGCTTTTTTGAAAGTCAGTTTTTCAGCAATTTCTCCTTAGTTCACTATTGTTGTTATAAAATTCTACTAGCCTAAAATTATCAACTTGTGTATGTTTTACAATAGCATTCTCTAAACAATTGTTTCAGCTAGCTTTCTGATGCATGAAAGGTTTGTTTGTAACACGCTAAGTCATATTTACTGGCTCTTTTAAAGGTAGGTAAGTACTGTGTTTTCTGACATTCTAGTATTAGGTATTTTTAGTAGAAGTTTAAGGTAATTTTTTAATATTTACAAATTAATATTTTTTTTTTCCTCTCGCTCCTCTGACATAACCCAGTTCTGACTTTTGATAATAAAATGAGAAAATGCAGAAGTACCAGATTTTCTTCAAATGAGGTGTTAATGGTTTAGGTTTGTTAGCTCTGTTCCGCTCCCCAAATTGTGTAGTGGCGTACTGGCAGCTGAGAAGCGCGTGTGCTCGGGTAGTCTTTCTTAGACTTTGAATTTAGGATCTAAGACATCTTGAATGCAGATGACAGAAACACTGCCAGATGTACAGTGGAGAGGGAACAAACAGCAGTATAGAGGTCTCACTAATTAGTGAACAGGCTGATGCCTGTGACATGTTCTTCCATCTATTTTTTGTATCCCTGTTCAGGAAGGAAAACAACCTGCAAACCCAACCCAGAATAGGTAATTTAGCTTTTCCGAGGAGAAAAATGGCAGCCAGGACTCTTTGGTAGTATACTGTTCTGCTGCCCACTAAGAGCTTACACAGAGTGTGTAGGAGGCAAAGCTATGAAACTGTTGTAGATGTTTTGGTGGAGAATAATCAGTAATGTTATTTCAGTAGAGATGTAATAACTTCTTAACTAGTATTTTGAATGTAAGGTCAAGCTCATGAAAACGTTTGAATTTAATGTGTTTTATCAAGCTGGCGTTTGGGGAGGGGGATCCAAACTTTAAAATACTTTTTCTATATTTTAATTGGAATGTTCTATTTTAAAGTGTGTTTATTAAATAATTTTAAAACAGAAGAATTGCCACACTAGATCACACTGATGCTCTTTCTAGCGTAGTATCCTGTGTCTGATAGCAGCCACAGAAGACAAAATCATGTACAGGAACCCAGAAGTTCCCTAATTCTTCACATGACCCATCTCAAAAATGTAAGTGGATGCACGGGGAACACTGAAAACAAGATAGGTGTTAGGTACTTTACTTTTCGTGCTTTGTCTCCAGCTACTTTCAGCTCATGGAATCTCTGAGCCAGAGCTTGTTTCTGTTTATTCAGAAACTCTTGAATGGTTTCTCTTCTGTGAACTTGGCCAATTTCTCCTTGAACCCATGTAAATTTTTCATCTCCATTGCATGCTTTCACAAGAAACTCCACAGGTCTACTAGCCTGAAGAGTCAGTCATTTTGAAGGTGGCTCCTACTAGCTGCTTTAGCTGCTGTCTGGTGTTTGTATTGAAGGGGCAATGAACAGTCAGTTGCTATCCTTTGCTTTTCATGACACTTGCCTCTGGCATAGTCCCTTGAAATTGGGCTCTTTGGTCTGAAAAAGAACATTTTTCAGATGCCAGTTCTATACTTAAGTAATTTTTGATGAAATAGCGCGTGTCTGTAAGAAGACAGAGATTTCTTCACTAACTGCTTGACTTCTATTTTTTTTTTTTAATTGAAAAAGAGAAGTGCTGTCTGGGTACCAGTGCTTACTAGAGTTTCAGGATTGAAGCAATCCTACAAATGGCAAGTGCAACTGAAGTTTAGGCTATAGGGGGGATGTTTACTGAAGAATTGCTTGACCCTGTGAAAATGATGGGTACTGAAGTAAGGATGAGGAATTCTCTGTGTCTCCAGGAAATGGCAATTCCTGTATAGCTGTTCCTGTGGCTGTCTTTTAACGTGGTTAGAGCATCAGCTTAGCAACTCTTAAGTTTCGTTGTCTTGATGATATGGATCATAAAAAATAATAATGAAGAAACACCAGGATCTTTCTGAAATGACAAACAGCAAGCTTCCTATGTCAGTATTGCAATCGTTGCAACCAGGCAAAGCAAACAAAAATTCAGCTGTTGCAATTGAAGTTGTCCGTAAGAAACAGATTCTGCAAGCTACATCTTGAGGTCTTACTAAGGTGTCAGTGACTTGTAACTTAAAGTGTTTCTTTAAAAACTGATTTTAAATAATAATCATTTTTTTTTGTCACATTGATTGCTATCATGAAGATACACATCTTGAAGACGCTTGTGATGCATTTTAACTCAGTGGTTAATTTTCTGTTGCTGCTACGGATAGGCTATCATATCAGTTCTTGTGGAGTACAGTTGAAAATAGATAAATGAAATCCAGGTCTTGATCCTGCAGTCATTGAAGTATACACTTAAATTTGGTCATAAGAATACCTGTAGAAAGCTAAGTGTCTGCATAAATATTTGCTACATCAGTAGCTACAAATGCAAATTTGTCGGACTTCCTAGTGACATACTTTTGTTGCCTCAGAACAAAACTGATTGTCAGTTTTTCATTGATAACACAGTCTAAAAAGTACTGGGACCTTTTCGTTATTCTAAGCTTGTATTTATTTATTTGGAAAAGCAAGAAGCTTATCTCTGAAGAGCAGGATTTTTCAAGTACACAAGTCATATAGGAACGTAAATGCCAATGACTGTACTGTAAGAGGAGTAGAATGAAACTGAAGCAGAGGATTAATTTTGGAAGTTAAGCAAACTGAAAAGTGCAGTTGATCGCAAATATCAGGCAGCGTGTTGTGTTATGGAGGTCTCATTCTTGTATGAATCTTCTTAAGCCTAAGTGAGAGCTGGCTGTGTGACAGAACTCAGAGGGTGGTAATTAATGGAGCAGTGTCAACTTGGAGGCCTGTAACCAGTGGTGTCCCCCGGGGTCAATACTTGGTCCAATCTTGTTCAATATATTCATCAAT
>RSEF01000004.1:39177216-39199160 GCA_003993805.1 Himantopus leucocephalus | reverse complement strand
CCCCCCCCCCCCCCCCCCCCCAAATACTTGGAATTTACTTGGAATAATATCATACCTCAAACTATTGGAAATTGTTGGCATGGATTATAAAGAATTGAGTTTTATCCAGTTAAAATAGGAGGATGCATACAATGAATGCAATATTTATTTTCCTGTTTAAATACTAATATTATAAAAATATTTAGGTGGCCACAGAACTGAAAGATCTTGCAGGATAATTTACTGATACTGCATATGAATCTGGATGCAGACACAGACTTAGCTGTTAATCTGAATATCTCAATTTACTAGAGTACTGCACAAAAAAATTGGTGGCTGTATGCAAGTTACTGAGAACCTGAGACATGTTCTGATTTGAGAGTAGTTTCTAAGTTGTCCCAAGAATTGTCTGCCTATCCAGTACTTTGTGGTGATTCAATCTTAAAATAACAAAGGCCTGGATCACCTGAGCTTGCATGTGTGAGACATCATATATATATTTGTGTGTGTGTGTGAATGGACCAACTGCTTCAAAGGGGTCCATTGGATTCTGGGCATACAGTAGAATATAGGTATAGGTATGGTGCTGTAGACCAGAGTGCTCACGCTATTTGTCTCTCACAATTAGCTATACATCCATATTAACACAGAAAAATGTTAGATGCCATTGGTACAGACTCTCATCCAAGACCATGCTGGGGAATTTCTTGATGTCTATTCACTTCAGTGATGTTCTGCTTGCTAGAAAGCAAAATTTATTCTGTCCACTGGTACAAGGTAAGTAAACAGAATTGCTAGTTTTCCATACCTGGTGCTAAAATTAGATTGACTGTTCAAAGAATTTGAAAGACCCCAGGGACCATTAAGGGTTGCTTTGACACACCATTCTTTAATCTTCTGAAAACTAAACCGAACAGAAAATAAAATTGCAAGCCCTCCTTAATATCAGAGACTGATTGCTAGGCTCTTCAACCGTTCCAGTAGAAAACTTGGCATCCTATCTCTTCTGATACTGTAAATTTAGCTGCCTTTTTGCAGGTATCTGCACCTGTGTTGCTCTGTGAGGCTTTTTCTTTGTAAATCATGGCCTGAAAAATAGGTATGGAGAGTACTGCCTTAGAACAGTAACAGAGAATAAAGCTTGTCTAACTTAATGTACCTAATTTAATGGCATGTAAGCCATTAAAAGACTGGTGTACAAGGTCAGTAACAAGCTTTTGCCTACAGACTAGTTTTTCTTTAGTCTGAGAGAAGATAATGTTACATTACATTCATTACCCATACCAGGAGATGTGAGCCTTGGTCTCTGAAAGCATCGTTGAAAAAAATGCCTTGCCTTTTCTGTTTACTCTCTCTTCCAATTGCTAAGTGAAGTTGTTGTGTGAGTAGCTTGGTTTACTGGGTTGGGACTGTTTAAGGTTATCATGGATTACTCATGGAAACTATTGCATCCTGAAAAGTTGGTTACTCCAATGCTTATAAACAATTAAAAGAAAAATAAAAGTCCTCCACAGCTAAGGTATTATTCATGGTAGTTTCATACGGGTTGTATTGGTCCCCCTTGATGGGACCAAAAGATCAACGTTAAATGCTCTGTTAAGGCCTATTAGTGTTTTGTATTTCTCTGTGTGAGGTTTCATGCAATTTCTTCTTCCTCCTCCCTCAGTTAACTGATTAAGCAGGGACCTCAAGGAGGCTGTTGAAACCTTCTCATAGAAAACTGAGAAAATACACGAATTAATGGGTAGGCTGTTTTGTTGCTTAATGTTTCCACCAAAGTTGTCCTAGTGACATCAGCGACTGTAAGACATCAGCGACTGTAAGACATCAGCGACTGTAAGACCACACTGGCATTCATAGATCTGTTAAATCATCTCCATCTTTCAAACAAGACAAGCTTAATGCAATGTGTTATCTCTTTATGATTGTCTGCTTGGACAGTTGGGGATCGAAATGCACGAATAACTGTTAATCTTCCACAGTGACCATAGCTTAGTTTTTGGTGCCTTTGTAAACTTAACTTGAAATTATTCTCACTGTAGCTTCATACGCATGCTGTGGCATGCGTTTGTTCATGTTACTGCTAAATTGCTGCAATCATTTCCTCCTTGTCCAGTAGTTGCAGACTTTCGTTCAGTTCTGTTTATGGTTATATGGGTTTAGTTGTACTTGAAAGTAAGTTCAGATTGCATTGAAAATGCCCTTTAAGTTTTGATTTCAAGGTTTTAAGGCTGCACAGATGTAACCAAGGACCTCACTGGGATTTAGAATTTCTACTGCTGTATATGGAATCAGAAAAAGATCATCTCAACATTCCCATTCTGTTCTCTGTTACCAGCTCTGATAATTAGCATCCACTTTGATCCAAAATTTCGGTCAGTCCACAGGAGTTATTCACCAGTCTCATTTCCTCCTTCAAAATAAAAAGGAAGAGGCAACGCCAATAACTCAGAGATTTAGCTCTGAATCTCCAGCTGAATTCTGGGTCATTTTGACAGACAACCTGAAACAACTTTTTTCCTTCCTGTTACCTTGGATGTATAACTGTATTGTTGAGAAGATAATTTTGGCATACCATTAAGATTTTGCAGATCTCAAAAGTATGCAACTGAGGCCTTATGCCCATGGCAGGGTGATAAGGATACTTTTTGTTTTGTCACTGAAGCGTTGCACTCAAAAATGCATGTGTTTGACAGACTTCTTAGCAAGCTTTTTAGCTGCTTTGACTCCTAAAGTAAAATTTTGCAAAAAAACCCACAAAAAACCCCAAAAAACAAACAAAAAAAAACCCTGCCTGTGGTTGCGACTTATTGTTGCTCTATTTAGAGTGACGTACTGTGCTATGTTTGTATGATGTGATCTTTCTGAAGCAACATCAACTGTGACATTAGTAATGGAGGAGTACACTAAAGGAGCTCTACTTCATCCATGTTATAGTTTATCATCCATCTACCTTAAAGCTTTGCAGCACTTCCCTGTGGTATCTATTGCTTTTGGATACGGATAGTAAAGCACACTTTAAATATTGCATAATGCTGTTGTCCAGCCTCTGCCCTGTTCTATCATATGCCTGTAGTGAAGTAAGTCGGTAAGAAGCAATGTACTGAGCTGATGAAGGAAAAAACCAACCCTTTATCTTTTGTAGATGTTTAGAAAACCTGTGTTCTGAAGGGGTTCACTCTGCTTTTGCCTCTTCAGCTTTGAATAGCAGTATTGATGTTTACAGTGAATTGTGATTATTTAAGTTAAATCTTTGAAATACGGTAAAATGAGTTTATTTTCTCTTTCAGGAAGCCACTGTGGCTTTGAACTCTGAAGCGTTTCCTCCTTTATCTCCACTAGAGAGCACTACCAGCTGTGCTGCTAAGGCCTCTCATATATATACCAAAATGCTGATTGTGACATGACAGTCGATCCTGTGTAAAATGTCATTAGAAACTGTACTAACCTCCTGTTACCTTGTCACATGTGCTCATTAAGAGAAACTAGGGCCAGAAGGGACTTTGGGAGACCATTGAGACTCTTCTTCCTCAAGACAAAAATCTACTGTATCTAGACCAGTGTCTGTCAGGAAAGTTTTGATCTCTTTTTAAGTCTTCAGTGATGGAAAGTCCATGCTTTCCCTACCCAGTTTCTTCTGCCACTTTGTGATCTATAGACGTGCCCTACCACTTTGCCCCCTTCTTCTCAGTGTCGCCTTTCCTGCAGATCAGTTCCATTTTTTCCCCTCTATATTTGCTGTAGATAGGATATTACTTAGTTTCTTTCCTCCATACACACATGCTTTTTGCTTTTAAAGAGTGCTATTTTCCTTTCCTCACTCCTGTCGTCTAAGCCAAAGGGTAAAAAATCTGTGTGGCACTGCAGCATTGTCAGTAATGATGGGTGCGGGCATCCAGTGGTCAGATAACTGCATCTAGAATGTCAGTTCCTGGCTCTGCTGGGCCATATGATGCTCTGAGGTGGCTTGTGTGTCAGCTGTGGTCCCTTGCCAGCGCTCAGGAGTTGGTGCTTTATGACTTGCACCCTGCCGGGGAGGGACAGTGACCGCAGGAGAGCCTGGCCTTATGTCTGCTGTAGGGGTTGGGAGCACTCCTGCGCTGGAGGCCGAGGAGGTGGGGACGGGAAGGGTGGCTGTGGCCTGGGGTATGCTGTGGAAGGAGTCATGCTGAACCTCCCCAGTCTGGTTATGCTGGGCTAGGCTCAGCAACAGAAGGTGGGGAAGCACTGCTTCCAACTGAACAACTCCAGTTTCTTCAGTCTTCTGTTGTCAGTTGCCATTCCAGGCTTTTGATTGTTGTTGTTTCCTCTATTCATAGATAACATGGTGAAGACTGAAGTCTGGCTTTTGTCCTCTTTCTGAAGGTCTGGTCAAAGGAATAAAAGTCAATAGGATTTCTCTTTTTTTTTTTTTCATTTGCAGTACTTTACCTGTTGTTGGAAATGACATTATGGAGAAACTGATTTTTCATAGTTGTGGAGTCAGGGAAGCTGCTACCTTTTTCATACTTGGGTTACTCATTTCTCTACACTTGCTTCAGACGGAACTTTGGACTGACCTAGGAAAGAACACAAATGACAGACTGCTTTAATATCCAAAAGTCTGACTTCTGTTCTATCAAACGTAGGATTAGTTCTCCGTGCTTGTTCAGCCGCTGTTTTGTGTGCTGAAGCAGGCAGCTTCTGTCTGCTTGGCAGAACCTGGTGTGCAGCAATGGTAACTCCTGTCAGATTTGCGGTCTCCGGAGTGGAGGGCAAGGATTTAAAGTGGAGTATGACTACAGCTCCTCCCAGTGGCACGTCTTTCATTGCCTCTGTTTGCTCGTATGGCAATGCCAGACCAAGTGGTATTCTGAGAAACACCACCCTGCTGCATTTTTAGAGGTGGGAAGGGGTCATTTTGTGCCCGACTGGTGGGATCAGTAATTAAGGAACTGCCTGTGTATCTGTAGCAGCCCACTGGACAGAAAGACTGCCAGAAACATAGGTGTCCTCCTTCATTCAACATCACTTCGTGTTGTCTCAATACAGGTTTGAAAAAAAAGCACGCCTCCACAAAGAAGCTGCTGCTGCTGTTTTGCACAGGCAATCACCGTGATTCTTCCTGCAGAAAATCTGTGAGATTTGTATTCTATCCACACAGTTAAACCTCTCATCCCAGCTCTCATCATCTGGCATCATGATTGCTGCAGCATCCTTTTATCAGGCTTTTACAAATGCAGTCTTGCTCTTGCTGTATCAACTCAAACTATTGCTGCATGCTGAATTTTATTCTTGTAAAACACAAGCTGTTTCAAAAGTGTTAGGGCAATGCTTCCTGGAGGCAGTGGAGGAGATACCATGACTGTTGGCACCAACTGTTTTTTGGCTCTATGCCAAGCCATGTAATTTTGAAATCTTTCTTGTGCTGCTGTTTGTGTATGTATAAAGCCTCTGTGTGTGTGTATGTATATATACATACACAATGTGACTATATAACACTTCATACTGTTAAAAATCACACAGGATTTTTGAAAATCATTTACTCGTTTGACTTCTTCTTGCACTTCTAATTGCGCAGGCAGTTGTATTTATTGAATTCCAATTCAGTTCTGCTTACAGTATTCCCTTTTTCTTATGTACTTAATTGGTAAGCATCTATATACATCAACAGACTTGCACTGCAAAGTGCAAACCCTCCACCATGTTCTTGGGAGGTCTTCAAGACGTGACTGGACAAAACCCTGAGTAACTTGGTCTAAATTCAGTATTGAACCATCATTTGAATAGAAGGTTGGACTAGAGACCTCCTGAGATCCCTTAAGTCTGAACTAGTCTGTTTTGGTTTTTTTCTTTGGGGGGGGGGGACCGGCAGAATGAAAATCTGGCTCTATAGTCAGTAGCAGGGGCCAAAGCTTTAGTGCTAGAGGACTAATTCAATTGAGAGTTGAGGGCTCAGCTTCTACTGACTCCTATCAGTGCACTGGAGCGCCAAACAAATATATCAGAAATACCTTGCATTTTCCTATGCCGTTGCTTTGGATGGAGTGCTAGGATGTGCTTCAGTGCATGTGCACAGATGCAGGAGAAGCCTGGCTCTGAGTATGTATGTACTCCATACTCTGCAGAGGATGTAGAACTTTTGAAGTGGCTTGAGCATCATTACTGATGTGTGCTTCACACCTTGATAACCTCCGTTCTTACCTATTAGATCGTACTGGCCTCATCTCTGTATGGTTGCCTTCCTTTACCTTCATTACATCAAACAAATACTGTTTATACCTTCTTTTTTCTTTTTTAAGAACTTCTGTGGCTTCTCCCTATTTTGGCAGTCAGCTGTAAATTATTAAAATATTGAGACCAGTACAGTTCATTTGATAAGATTTTTAAAACGTCTATCTTCTGTTGTAAAAGCAAGTGATGACTTTTTTTTTTTATAAGAAACTTGAGACTGGAATTTTTGTTAGTTAGCTGTTATTGACTATTGACATTAAAACAAAAAAGCCTTAATTTTGGTTATAGGGAGATAGAACAGAAGAATACTGGGGAGACAGAGTATCTTAAAAAAAAATTTAAAAAGGGTGTCTCCAACCCTCATTTTTACAGGCAAAAAATCAAACATTGGTCTGTATACTGGTGTATGTGTGTTAATGTATTGTTTTACAATGTGGNTTTTTCCCCCCCCCCCCCCCTTTCAGTTTCATGGAGTCATAAGGCGATTTAGATTAGGAGGGACTTTGGAGGTCATGTAGTCCAGACCCCCACTCAAAGCAGTACTGGCTTAGATGAAGTTGCTCAGGATTGCTATTCAGGATAAGTTTTTAATATGTCCAAGGGCAGATATTCCACAGCTTCGCTAGGCAGCCTGCTTCAATATTTGACTGCCTGTGATGTGAAACGTTTTTTCAGAACGTATAGTCAGAATTTCTGTTGTTGGAGCTTGTGTCTGTAGCCTTTGTCCCATCATTACGTGCCTCTAAGAAGAGTCTGTCAGAGAGACTCTCTGCAGGACAGATCGTCAATTATGCGGAGTTAAAGTCTCTTCGTTACTTTTCTCTGATAGTAAAAAGCCTACAACATATGAAATTACTTGAAAATATTTCTAGTCTGTTCCTTTTAAGACATGAAAATTAATACATTGGACCTTCTGTAGCAAGTGTATAAATTTGAGTAGTGGTACGGTATAAGCTGCTCTGACTGGTATGAATTAGTGTAGGAAGATGGTTGTTCTCACAGGAGTTGTAGCTTTCAAAGGTAAACTTATTTGGGATTTTTGATATATGGAGAGAAGTTTGTCTTCAGTAACGCCAAGGGTAGGGTAAAATTATGGTGAAATATTCTTTGTTCATTGTTCTGTCTGCTGTTAAAACTAGTCTTTCATAATTTTAGAATCTATGCAAGATTCTTACTTGGCCTGTGCTACCTAATACAAAGCAGGCTGAACTCCAAAACCTTTGAATTTTTGTCTCACAGGAGATCTAAGTTGTGGAAGAGAGCAGAGACACCTCCCATCCTTTCCTTCAACTCCCAGCCAGCAGTTACTAGACTTGCAAAGCTCTTAGCTGCCTCCTGGAAGACATCTGAATCATTAGCCCTTGCTAGTTAATGAATGAGCTTTTTAAAGGGAGCTGCTCTTGGTGGGTTTGGCCAAGGGTCACACTCACTTTAGGAATACCAGCCCCTTCTTGCAGCCTCTGTGCTTTCATCTGTCTATCAAACCTGATCCTTGTGTGGACCTTTTGTGCGCTTGTGTTATTTGGTATGTGAATTGTGTGCATTGTAACCTTTGTCAGCAGTAATACTTTACAGTAAGATGAAGGTAACCTAAAATAATGCACTAATTATTTCCAAAATATATTTACTAGAAATCAATTTTTGAGGATTTGACATGTTTAATTAAAATGTGCAAAGGTGAAATTGCCCAGCAAGTTGCCAGTTGTCTCTGGTTTAACTTGAAAAGTAGCTTTCTTTTAAGAATTTAAGACCCCCACTTTTTTTTCCTCTTCCCAGTATTCTCAGTGAAAAAGATGTAACTTTTTTTTTTGAAATAGGATCTCCTGGGATGGTCACTGAAAAAATAATGCTTTTTTGTTGATGATTACTTTTAAGTAGTTGTAGTAACTCGGTGTTGTGGTTGGTTTTGTGGGTTTTTTGCCCTTCTTTGGAACTCCATTTAAAAAATATTTTTATCTTTTTGTGCAATGTTTCCTATTGCTCAATCTTGAGCTAGATGTATTTTGAATAATCAAATGAAACTGTACTTTCACTAGACTATTACCCACAGAAATATCTTGGGTGTTTTCTAGCAAATTAATTAGATACCATTTGCAAATTGAATTTAGAATTTTGTTCCTTAACTTTAACACTTCAAACAACACAGATTAGTAACTTCGTGTATGTTTGCCCCTTTTTTCTTTGGGAAACCACAAGTACATTTCCAGGGGGGCTCTTAATGCACATTACTCCACTTCATTCCAGAGCTGAACATCACGCAAAATATTCTTTAGCTGTCAAAGTCTCTTTTTGTAAGAGAACATTGCAGCTAGTGATTTAACGTGATAGCCAGCCCTTCCTACTTTAATGTCTGCAGAGAGAGTGCTGCTGTTTGTCCTCTTTTCATTGAATGGCCTTTGGGAAGATGACATGTCTCCAGTGAGATAAAACTGAAGACCAGCCGTCATTGCCCCGACACAAAACAACCTACCTGTCTTGACGGTGGCTGCTGCCGTCTGCTTGCAGGGATGGTAAAAGAAGACCTTTTGCAGGATAGTTCATGGATTAACCTCATCCTGAGACTGCCTGCTGGGATGGTCTTAATTGAGACAGCTAATGATATTACAGAACATCTCTGTCTGCGCTCTGGACTGAGCTGCTTATGAAGCAGTTCCTGAACTTCTGCAATTTACAGTCAGGCATTTTTAGGGTAAACAAGCACCAATTTAGTTTGGGTCAGAAAGCTGCTTTTATAATTCAGTTTCAGTTGCACAAAATATATGAATATTTAATAACATGCTTCCAGTTGTCTCCTTAACTGAAGTTCTGAAGTATATGCTGATTTGCCAGCTACTGGAGGATGATGAAATATTTAGCTGAATATAAACTTCAGTAGAAAATGATTCTTCTGGGAAAAATTTGAGGGGAATGCTTCCTTAAATTTGGGTGAACTCTTAAACTTGTATGAAATGTTAGACTAAAAACAAAGTCTTGCAAATGAAAACTGTGAGGGGGAGGGTTTGAAATAGAGTTACAGGAATTGTTCGTACCTAGAGGTGACTATATGATGTTCTCTGCTCCTCACTGACACGATCTTTTGGCTAATGGGTTCAGTATGTGACTGGTTGACATCTTCCATGAAGACTTATTTACATTGCATGAAAATACTGAGTAGAAAAACTAGTGGATAGGAATAGAAACTATTTGCAGAAAGCTAAGAAAATATGATTTTGAGATCCTAAAGACGACATGAAGAGTTTCCTAAAGAACTTCAGCTTATCTGACATACTCCAAAGATACTGCTGCTGAACTATGGAGAGTAATATTCAGAGTCTGTCCTGAGGTGAGTGTGTAAAATGGTTGGAGGTATCTGAACACAACGTGGACCTTTCAGAGCAGGAGTGGCAAGCTGTATAGTAGCTCTGAAGAGCATTGTGATAAAAGATGGGCCCACCATTGAAAGTGGCAATACTTAAAGTCATGTTGTTAAAGAGTCTGGGAACTGGACTGCAATGAACCAGGGCCATGAATGCAGGTGATGTATCCAGGTGTTAGAATATAATACCGGGAGACACAGTGGCGCTCCTTTATGGGAAAGGTCATTGACTGAGTAAATACAACATAGAATTGCAAATAAATATTATTTGTATGTTTTACTTATATTTATTTATATTATATGAATGTTTTAAAACTGAAACACTGAAGATGCATCAATTAAAAAGCTCCAAGAAATAATATGGGAGAACTCTTCCTCATGTGTTGTTGATTTAAATCTTAGTCACTGAGAAATTCAGTATTTGTGCCCGGATTGTATATGTCCTCTTTTATGCCGGTTTGAAAGCTTAGTGCCTAAGAGTTTTAGAATTACTTAAAATTTTTGTGTTATGGAATGCGTGAGATGCAGGATACACTAGGCATTCTGAGGAGTGGATACAGCAAACCATAACAGCATTGCCGTTGTGATGGAGTAGAATAATGAGAGTAAGACATGCTTGTTGGGCAGTGAGGGGCAGCAGAGGGAAGAAGGGTAATATCCCTTATACCAGCTAACGAAAAGGAAGGGGGCAGAATTTTCTACTGTGTGAATTCTTAGGTGTAAATAGCAAATGATAAATTTGTTACACTGATAATTAACTAAAGCATTTCATTTAATTAAAGTTGATTTAGTTATGGCAGACAAAAAAACCAGCATGAGCAAACTGAGACTTCACCTTGACTGTGTCCTTAAGGACTCTATTTACAGTGCTACAACAAATGAAGTAAAATGTGGTTTGTGTTTGACTGGTGACTACACAAAATGAATGACAATAGTCTCTCTTTATGTCCTAAAAGGTCTTGGTGTCATTGTCTCCCTCTCACCCGCTCCCAACTAAATAAAAGACAAAAAAACCCCAACCTCCAAACAGTGAAAAATAAACCAAACAACAAAACAAATCAGCTGGCCTAACAAGATCCTGTGCTGTTCTGTAGGTTTTACTTTCTTCAATATGACCCTTAGGAAACTGAGCTGGGAATGTGTTACTTGGGATGTGTTGTACTAAGTATATTGCATCACCTGTGTGTTGCTTGTCAGATGTTATGAAGATCCCATTAGGTGAAGAATTGCAAGAAAAGCATTCTGTGTTGCAGGTAAACACCTTAAAATTATGTTGGTAAAAGCTCCACTTGCACTATTCTTTAGTTAATAAATTATGACAATAGTAATGTCATATTATATTACTGTTTTCTGTTTTCAGGGTTTTTTTTAATGGTGACAGCAGATGTCTTGCTAATTAGCTGAAATATGATTGTTAAGGCTTTGCAGAGCATGTTAACTTTTCTGGATGTCATAGGTCGAGGAAAATGTTTTTCTGAAGCCTGTTCAAACCTGGGTCTGAAGTCTGGAGCAAAGAATGTCATGATCTTGACAGGAATGATAAACTGCTTGCTCTTTAGGATCTCAGTAGTTCAGGTATCTCTTGCTAGTTTTTCTGCTCATCAACCCAGAATGTGAAGTGGTTGTTGCTTAGGGTTCTTGCATATACTTGTATGCTAATCAGTTCATCTTAGTATTGCTTTAGGGAGAAAGTACTTCCTGAAGTTTGAAAACCAGTAAGTCTTACATATTCTAAAGATGGCTTGTAAATTGTATATTCTGGGACCAAAGATGTTCAGAACTGTAGAGAAATTACTTTCTCTTAATTATAAAAAAAAGAACTGCTAAAAGGCATGTAATCAGATGTGAATTTTGCAAGATCCTTGTATACATATTTCTGCTTCCAGTTAATCATTTTAGCTTGTTAAACCTTACATGACTTTGTATGGCTTGCTTCATCTGTGCTAGCTGCTTCCTGCTAAGTGATTGCAGAGATGTGTGTATGTAAAACTTGGATCCCAGTATGTGCACACGTGACCTCACTGTGACCTCACTACTTAATTGGTCTTTCACATCTTGATATTAATTAAAGCTTGTTAACACATAAGAAAATAATGAGCCTTAAAACACAAAAGCTAACCGTCATTTAGAAGTAAAATTTTGTTTTGGAAATACATAATGAAAGTCTGTTTAGGATGTCACACTGATGGCTAATTACCCTGTATAGCTAGCGTGCTAGTTCTAAGTCAGTTCTTCTCTTCTTCCCCGTAATGCCATGGGTCTGCTTGCTACTCAAATGCAAAGGCAACCATGGACGATTAAAGGGCTGAAGTGCTTTGAGCAGCACATTAGAGCACATCCAGCTTGAGCTCCCTCTGAACAGGGTTCAGAGCAGTTATTGCTGCAGCTCTGCTCTAAGTTTTGAGCGCTTCTTTCTCTCTGGCATGCTGGCTCCATCATGTCAAAACCCGTAACATTTATTTTTCCTATACTTTGGTCACAAGAAAAGGAAATAAAACTACTTATTTCTCCCGTTAGCTGTTTTTTCTTGTCCTGTCTTCAAGAAGAATTGTATCCCTCCTTTCCTATCCTCTCATTACTAATATAGTAAGTAAAAAAATTAGTCTTTAACCTCTTTACTGTACCAGAGTGCCCTAAGCACAGTAAGCATTAGTCCCATTCTGTAGACAAGGAAGTGAGGAACGGAGCAACAAATGATTTCATCAGTATGGCGTATGACAGCTGTGGATTTGGTTATGCTTGAATTCCTGTGAAAACCCTGCTGGCTCAAAGATAACCCAGCCTCCCCTGGCCCCCCTCATCTCTCCTGTTCTCCCCTACCCTTCACCTCACCGTCCACCTCTGTATTATGTTGATGAAGTCATGTATAGCATAGATCTAGATTGGCCATCTCATGAAGTGTGGCCTCCTTTTTTTCCTGGGTTATTTTTCATCCAAATCAATTTTCCTATTCTTCCCTGTCCAACTAAATGAACAATTATACCTCTGTATTCCCCTCTGTACGTGAGGGAGAGGGGATTGAAACGAGGGATCAAACGCTGTATAACCTGGCATAAGCAGCGCTGCTGCGAAGATTGAAACTAGTGTTAGGCCATAGTTTTTGAGTACTTTTAAAGTAAGCAGTGCTCCTGAAATAAATTCTTCTGATCAGCTTCTGACTCTTGACTTCTAGAAGTTTTGGAGCATTTGTGCAGTGAACTAGATTTAAGAACTATTGCAGGTTAAAACAAATTATCTAGAGAACATCTAAAATGTCTGTGCTGCACAGATTCTTGTGCCAACTTAAGGCCAGGGGTGACATGGGGGTGGAAACACCTGAGAGGAGAATGAAGTACTTCTTCAAAGCTAGCGTAAGTGGTTCTGCTGCCAGTGCTTGTCGGACTGCAGCAGCCTCAGGTGAACTTCCCGCGATGAGCACTGACACTGAGTTACTCCAGCTCAGCAAAATTCAAGATGCGACTGTAGTGGGAGTTAATACGCCTGTGCTAGCATGTGTTTAGTTAGTGTCTTTAATGATGGAGAGTGCTTCAGTTTTGCATCCTGGCACACACTTAAGGCTTGTACTGAAGCATCTGTGCTGCTGTTGGTACTTGCGTTGTCTAGGTTAAGCTCATACATGATAATACCTCATTTTTTTTGTGTAGAAAATAGATGGTATGGCATAAAGAGGTGGGGAGAAGCTAACTGTCTCTTGTTTTCTGTCTTGTAAATAAATTGATAAATACAAATACATTTGATTAAAAAAGATTTAACTATTTCTTCAGTTCTTTTTGTATCAGGCTCTGATTTTTGAATGGATGAAAGTATTATAAGATGTATTAATAAATTTGGTATATAGCAGTCATAAATATGGAATGTCCTTGTAGGGTTTCCTTACTATTCCGCCCAGTTCAAGAACTGACATACTATATATTTTTGTAAACAAGTTTTGCACTGCATCTGTATGTATATGGATTTTTCTGCCACCTCCTTTTTCTTAGGAGGAGGGTGGTGAAAGATTGTAATTTCTGTTTACCTTGAGTTAGATTGGACTTTGTATTGTTTCACTTTTAGAGCTGAAGTTCACTTAGCCTTTGTTAAGGAAATGTGAAGTATCCTCTAGGAAGTACAGTTTGCTAAATGCTCACTTTTTCTGACTGATAGCTTTGGATTACCTTCACTTTTTTTTTTTTAGCTGGAGGACAGTTTCCCTTCTAGGATTACCAGATTGATGACCTCATATGAAAAAAGTGAACCAGCAAGGCGCTTTTTTTCATCCTGTTACATCAACATCTGTTAATGTTTTCTGCTGTTAAATGTAGTCAATTTCTCCTATTAAGAAGCCCCAGCTTTTCACCAGAAAGTTAACAGGGGCACAGAACATAATTGTGTGTTGTGATGAACTTCTATCTAAATTAAAAATAGCTTTTTAAACTTTCATAACCTTCTGGTGTTAAACTAGCATTTTTCCACATGACTCACTCATACAGCTTGTATTAACTGTAGCCGTGGGTAAGGCTGTGCAGAAATATCTGGACCGTGACTTCCAAAGGGGTAATGACAACGCATTTGGCAGTGAATAAGGACTTCAGACACGGTATTGCAGAAGGTAATACTTATAGTAAATATTTTGCCTTACTGTAAGCCTGCAGGTAGAGGGTGAGGCTTGAATGGAGAAATGGGGCAAAAAATGTCTGTTATTTGATAATGGTTACATTAATGTTGTAAGCTTTTATTTGAAGTAGCCCATCATCTCTGAAGAGTTTTCTACATCTTAAACATAATGAAGGCCAATCCACTTGTTTCCTGCACCCTGCAGGATTAGAATAGCTTCATTGTTGTTGTGGTTCTTGATTTAATATGAAATGTAGTGGGAACATCGGTCATTATAAGGCTCTTGTCCTTCTGTCTTGAACTTTGAAATCAGCTTGTAAGGTTTCTTATTTGAAATATTCCTATTGGTTAACCAGGAAGTGCAGGTCTGCTTTCCTCTATACTCAGACATGGGTAAATCTCCTATTTCTTGGTTTTGGTTTGGTGTGTTTTTCGTTTCTTTGTTTTGGCATTTTCAAAAAATATTGCTGAAAAACTGGATTTCATAAAGTTGACGTCTATCTGCAGCTCTATGAAAACCTACATTATGGATGAGATTTTTAAAAGAAGGTAGTAGTTCTGAATAGTGCTTGAAACTACAGCGAATGGAAAGAATTACAGGTCTTGCTTTATGGTGTGATTTGACATGGGGACACGATAATTTCTGTATCTAAGGGTTGGCTGTTTTGCCAGAGAGCCTTTCTCCTGTTTTGCTTGTTCTTCCCAGAAATGCACTTTGCTGGATGATGTGGTGGTACTTTGAGAAGCGGGGAAGGGACTGTGGTCTCTTCCTTCCTTGTCACTTGGCAGGACCCACCTGTGAATAGACAGTGGAGTCACTCTGCCCGTATACAGCAGGCTTGATACCTTTGGCAAGCATCAGGCTTTCATCACACATAAATATAAGATTATGTCCATGTTACTTCTCATCCCTCCCCATTTGCCCCAGGAGGCAAGCGGTCCAGGGATCAGATGCTAAGTTACTTGTGGCAATCCCTACATAAAGGGGTTGAAAACCACCATTTAAGTCTTGAGTTTCAGCCTTGCCGGGTCAGAGGCATTCTGTTCCAAGGCCATAGCAGGAATCGCCTGGTTACTATCCTGTGCTTCTTCTGGAAAAACTACCATCCTGTCAGTGGTGACAGTGCAGCTGTTCTGAGGAGTTGGATGTCCTCATCCTCATCCCCATCAGTAGTAATGGAAATGGGTGGCTCTGAAATTTGCTGTCAAATGGCGAGCCACTTGCTTCCTCTCTTGATATTTATTACATGCTAAGGCATTATAGCAGCAACCCTCTTTCCATAAGACATCAGTTTTCTTTTACACTACTTTGGGATTTTTTTTCATTGCCTTTGTTTGAAAAGGGGCAGTACTCACAGTTAAGTCGCCTTTAAAAAGAAGTACCAAGCATAAATTGATAGCGTTTCCTTCTTAAATCAGCAGATAGCCTGAAACAAGAGCTCTGAAAGAGAGAAACATTCAGTGCTTGCACTGAGGGTTACGTCTGAGGAACATATTAACTATTTCAATACTGGGTTGTAACTTGGCAGTTAGCTAAGTGCTTATCCCAAACTGCTTCCCAGACCTCTAAATGAGGAAAATCACTAGCTGTTAAAAACAGGCACGTGTGGATATCTTAACAACTTTTATGAGGTAATACTTTAGCATGCTGAAAATGAGTAGGTAATATACAGTAGTGTGAATTTATTCTTTACTTGAAGGATTACTGACTTCTTGTATTCAATTGTTTTATAATCTCCAGCTGTTTTCCTGTGCTGTATAGAAAACTGTCTTGTACAGATGGTTTTTAGGGAAGAGGCGAGAAGAGAAGGGGAAGTAGAGACTACTCAGTAAAGCTGTAAGTGCATTTAGGAGGACTGAAGGAGAGGAACAACTCCTGTGCAGATGTCCCTGTATTTAGCTGTAATAGCTCCATACCTAATTTGGTGCGAGTGATTGCTGCTGCCTGTGTTCATGACTCAAATGTAGCCTTCCTATCTAATGCCAGGAACCACATGTCTATCAACAGCACTACTTAAGCTAAGTGATTTTAGCTCCCAAGCCAAATTATGAAATCTGTTGTCCTTAAGCCCACTAGAAAAGGCATCCAGAAATCTGCCACTGGATCATCTCCTGCTCACTCAGGAGATATCCTCACAAGCCCAACACTGATTACCCTCATTAGACTATACTCACTGTGTGGGCTAAAGCTTTTTTCTCTGATGTAGCTGAAAGATGGTAGAAAGGACTTTCCTCTGGTTTAGCAGGTGCTGGGAATTGTTCAAGGTGTGTGACTGTTCCTTAGGTAGTCAGCCCAGATGAAGAGGTAAATATCACTCCTCTGGGGAGTGAAGTGTGAAGCATAGGGAAGTTAGCTAGGGAGGCAAGACCAGTGGCTGGAGCACTCACTCAGCCCCAGTCAAAGGAATGATAGCGATTTCTCCTCTTTTATGTGGGTTTCTTGTTTGGTTGGGTTTTTCTGTGTGATGGCTTGGTTTTGGGTCGGTCCGTCTGCCCCCCCCCCCCCCCCCCCCCCCCCCCCGTTTCCTTGCTTGCCTGCGATAAGGGCAACTGAACACATGGAGCATGAAACATGAAAGACTTTGTAGGGGCGTTGCATGGCCAGGAGAGTAGGGAGCCTAACCTACATATGGTCCTTAGGTAAGAGCAGATACTGGAGATTTCCAAAAGTTTTACTACAGTTTTCTATAATATGCAACTGTCGTGGATGGAGCAATTGAATTTTAGAGTGCAAAATACCTTGACTCTAAAAGATATATTATTTTTCCCCCCACTCTTTTAACTTTTTTTTTAGGCTGTTTATGAGTATGTTGGAACAACTGTTGAGAACACTTTCATCATGTACTGAACAACTTTTTCTTCCTTGCTGCATTAACTTGCAATAAATATCAAATGATGTTTCAGCTGTGAGGAGTACTGTAGCAAAGTTGCAGCAAAGAAATGCAGTTGGTACGTGGGTCTCTCAGACATAATGAATAAACACATCCCACATCTGGTAAGTGATGGAGCGGTTCTTACGAAATTACAGAGAATGAATTGGTATCCTGCCACCTTTGTTTCTCTCCAACAGAGAGTCCAGGTAGAGGGACAGCATGCAAGATAAATACTGAAAATATGAACACAGTATGGAGTTAATGAGAAGGCAGTGTGCGTGTACTTTTAGGCAAAGGGAGCCTCTAATTTGGACGGGTAACGATGATCATGTATCTATAGTGAGATGTTTGTCACATCAGTTAGTTGGATATGTCACTGCATTTCCCGCAGTGAATGGTGTTAAGAAATTAGAACGGCGGTGGTGTGGACTCTTACCTCAGAGCAGATGACTGAAACACAGGCCCCAAATCTCCCATTAAGCATTACAGTGCTTTCGTGCTCTTGGAAGCCAGGGTTCGGGTCACATGCCTGTGCTGTGCAGGGGAAGATGACAAGTCCACTGCTGTCCAGAGGAGTTCAAGAAAACACATCCTGGTATTGCAAATGATAGAACTGTGTTTTTCCTTTTATCTCTGTGGGTGAGGCTGGGAAGACTACTGCCGTTTGGTTTTTGGAGATAGGCACTGTTTGTATGTTTTGTTTTCCAAATTGGAAAACTTCTTATCAACAAAGGGGTTCAGGTATGAGATGGTGGTCTTAGGAGGTACAGCTGGTGTTTGTCCTGCATACGTTTGTACAAATTGCTCAGTTCTGGAACAGAAATAGTCTCCCACTTTTTCAACCATTTCTTGTGTTGGTCTTGTGTGAGAGAGGAAAGAATGAGCCTGAGTTTGGTAACCTATTCATCTCTCCTCACCCCAACCAGGTAGAAGGGGCTTTGAGAAAAGCTGATAAAGCTGCAAACCACCACTTCTGTAGCATTGCGTCTTGGGTGAAATTGGGCATCCCTTCTTATATCCTTCCTATAACTGCTTTGAAATCTGCCTGTTGCAGGGGACAGTGTACTTGTCTGTTGTGATGGCTTTTAACAAATTTTTAAATCTTTCTGATTTATTATCTTTGACATGAGAATCCACACATCCAAAGAACGTTTTCACATCTTTAAGTTGGAACCTTCTCTGATTTCTTCAGAGTGCTGCAGATAATGTAATTCTTGAAGCAATTTGCTGCTTCTCCCAATGGAGGTTTTTTTAAATTTTTTATTACCAGTAGCCAACCTTCGATTAGAAGCTATCTTTTACCTATTTACCTATTGTACCGGTGTATGAAAGGACTCTTAGTCCTTTATATGTACCAATAAAGCAGCTTTTGGATTATGAAAGAAATACATAGCTTAGATTCAGTTCATGGCACTACAAGTTCTTTTATTACTTTGAGACTTACAGAATTTCTTTCAGATTGCTGTCATCTTCACTTGAAAAATAATTTTTAAAAGCCTGCATACTGATCTTGTATTAATTCTTACCTTGCACAAACAAATGTATATTCTGACTGTATTAAAAGTTAGGTAGGTATTGAAAACAGGTTGGTGTTTTGTTTTTTTTAAGCAACAATTTGAGAATTAACTTTAAGAAGATTGATTCATTTGCAAGGAAATATACCAGCCAACCCTTTTCTTGACCAGCTATTGAAAAGTAGAGTGTAGGTGGTTGCTCTGCATGTTGGGTTTACTTTTTGAGACAGTGGAACTGGCTGCAGACAGAACAGAGGAGCTGGCCAGGCTGTGTGGCCAGCCCCAGGGGTCTCTGTTTCCCACTGTCTTTCAGAGAGATACCTTAAAACTTGTTCATCTGTTGTGGAAAGTACCTTCGGTCCTTCTGAGCCCTTTAGAGTTGTAGCTTCTCTTGTATTCTCTTGCTGTTTTCTAAATATGTAACAAATAAACCTGTTGGCTTTTTTTTCAGTTTGAGTATTTTACTGCACATCAAGCATGTTGGACGTTTAGATCTTGGCAATGTGTTTGGATATTTAAACTTCACAATGAATTGTATATAGTATAGTGGTTTTGCCCTAATTGTGTGCTGCACTGATTTGGCAAGAATCTCTTTTTGTAGGAAGACTTTCCCCCAGTTCAGAGTTGTATATATTTGATTATTCAGTAACTATGTTTCATAATTTATATATTGTTTCTATACATATATCCTTGCGAACAATTAAGTGAAGTATATATTCTGCACATAATTTTTTTTATTGGTGCTTACACTTTTCATACTCTACAGTCTTTTCCACTCTCTGTGTCCAAGTGATATTTCATCCAGGCTCTTTAACTAAGAGTGTGTCTGGCTGTTTGCCCATTGAGACTTTGCATACAGGAGAGTATGGCCTTAGCTTAGCATGAAATCATCTCTCCTTTGCATTTTTTTTTTAAACAGAAAAAGTCTGTGGCTTGTAATGGAGAATATTGCAAGAAAACTTTGTTAGTGCGATAAATGTTTCTTTAAAACCATAAACAATCCTGCTGTGTTTTTAAGTTTGGATTTAACTAAGCTTTTGGAACTTGTGGGAGTTAATGTAATGATAAAAATAGCTGGTATTCTGAAAGGTATCCACAGTTCTGAGGATGTTGTCTTCATGACTCTGTCCTTTCAATGAATATTATAAACGAGAACATTATGTATTTAATAATTAGTTTGAAACAGGGAAATAAAGATGATTCATAGCAAGCAATCCTAATTTCAGGTGAAACACTGTAGGGAGTGAAGATGTATTGAAATTTTTACTGATAAGACACTAGAAAAGTAGAAGAAAAGCGTAGTGGTAACAGCAATGTAAAATTTAAGGAAGTCTCTTATTGTTTTAAATGACATTATAGGATACTTTTGGTAGGGGGAAAAAAGTTTGTTCATCTCTGTTAACTATGTCACTGTGAGTAGAACTTCAATTTTGCTGTCCATGGATAGGCAAAAAAAAAAAATCCCACAGTGATATTACTTCAATGCTCTTAAAAATATTATTTTATGTTGCAGATACTTATTCTGTGAAACTGTGGCTTGTCAGTCACAGGCTCTATCTGCACACACCCTGGGATCAATACTACATTAAGGAAACTGACATCAGGAGGGGAAAGATTCATAAATAATGAATATCAGGCTTCACTGGTGGCGCTTCATGTCTACCAAGAATAATACAAATTCTAGGGAAGTACCCTTGTACTTCCTATCCTTATATTAGACCGGAAACCATTATCCCAAATATTGATGCTTTCCTTTAGTCTGTTTCTTGTTAAGGAATGTATCTGTGTAATCCTTAACTACGTGCTGCCAAAGGAAAAAGCTAGCGTTTCTATTTATCAGAAATACAGGTACAGTGAGAATACTTGTATTAGAGCTGATCTGCAGTCTACTGAGAGACCAGGATTTGAAGTTGGGGGATGTGGGGGTTGCTTTTAACAACGTTTTCCTAGCTTTATAAACAATAGATGCTTGTGAGAAGAGATTTTTGTGGTATGCAGGACATGTGAAACGTTAGGCATTAGAGCATGATCCTTGCACTTTAAATCTGTGTATTAATTTTTTTTCATTAGCTCTCTCTGCTTCCACATCCTGCACATTGCTGGCAAGCATGCATCAGCAGTAAGACTTTCCTCACTAATGTGTCTGACATATCTCTGAAATGTGACTGGTCAGAGCTATAGCTGATGTTTTTGGAAGTTGGTTCCTTTCAAGCCATTTAAGTAATGTCACCTGATATTACTTTAAATTTTCTATATAATGTGCTCTTTTGATGAATAGCCGTGTAGAATCAGCACAGGAAGAGCAAAGTCCTTGGCAATACCAGCTCAATTGCATCTGCAGATGAGGATTTAAAATTCTATGCAGCAGACAGTACCTCCAGCAGGCGAGTAAAAGGTTACTGCATTATTTTGCTTGTTTGCATCTGTAGTCTTTATCTACTGAAGGTTTTTCTTTTTATCGTTCAATTTCTTATGCATGCTTGTATATAGGTACTGCTGGAAATTGATTTAATAGAAACATGAATATCAAAAGGGCAGAGCAAGGTGAAGGGAGAGGCTCAGTTCAGCTTTAAACCAAGGAAGGGGAGGGGGAAAGAGAGAATGGGTAAAGGGGAGGGGAGAGAGAGCAGGAGAGAAATTAAGCTTTCAATGCAGCGTGAAAATGAGAAGTTTTTTTGTGACTATATTCATTTCAGCTGCTTTCACATCACTTGCATTTTTCTTAACCTTTTGCTAAAGAGGATGCTATTGAACAAGCACTGATAGCTCTATAAATGTAAGTGACAATTATTTCAAGTCAGATTATCCCATAATCAGGTTAAGCAGTTGTGTTAATATGAGACCTTCTACCTTCAGAAATAGTATTGCATACCATCTTAAACCAATTAAAATGAGCTTTTTACTATATTACTTGTGGTTTTTTTATATGGCAAGGAAAAAGAAGTGTATAGTTAGTATATAGAAGTATATTAGTATCTCATGCAAATGAGAACACATTTCCAGCAGTAAGTTACTTGTGTGTGTCAAATTAGAGAGGTATTCTATATCTTATTTTGAGCAGAGTACACTTCTTTTTAAAGGTTAGAAGACCTGTTTATGTCTGACTGCTTATTTGAATTAGTTTTACCTTTTCTGTTTTTCCTGGAGCGAAAGCTCCTCAAAGACTTTATTAAAGCTGCTTATACAATCTGCCTCTAACTTGCTCTGAGAGTTGGTTGTGGTACCTTTTGATATTCTACTATAAATTCTTTCACGCTTGTTTCTTCCCGGATTTAAATTTCTGTTGGCTTTTCCTAGTGTTGTTCTCACTCACGTACCTTTTGGAGCAGCTGTTCTTATTTCAGGATTTGATAGACCTGGGTAGCATTTTTCTCATGCATTCTGACTTTTCAAGACGACTTTTCCCCCCCCCCCCCC
>RSEF01000004.1:38965272-39168272 GCA_003993805.1 Himantopus leucocephalus | reverse complement strand
CCTTTCCTTTCCTTTCCTTTCCTTTCCTTTCCTTTCCTTTCTCCCCAACCTGCAGTGGCTCTGAGGAGGACCTAATGAGAATGAAGGACGACTGTCTTAGTTGTGTTGTGTTTGCTATATGTATACTTACCAAATGCTTGATCCCACATAAGAAAGTAATGTCTGCGGAGGATAGGGATTATTTTCTCCTTATATTAGAAACACAAAGCTACTACTGTAAAAGAATGTTTCTATTATTGCAGACTGAGGCTGTTGGAAATGGCTGTGCATTAGATAGCTATGCTGGCTCGCGATCCAGAGCACAGAGCTATTCCTTAATGATGTGAGCCTAAATGAACAGGACTTATTTTTTCCAGAATGGTGTTAGTGGTAGTGCCTACCCTTTTGTGCAAAGGGTAATGGCTAGAGAACTCAAGGTCTGGTTCAGTTTCTTCCTCATCCTGCAAGGGCGTAAACGCACATCCCTCCCTTTTCTAGAAGAGCGCTGAGGAATTGTTTGGGTACGGGCATCTTCCAGCCCTGTTGTGGTGTGTAGGCCACTGTGTGGTCAAGGGGGAAGAAAGAATATGATTTCACAGACTTGGTATACTTTGCCCTCAGGTTGGGGAAGAGATGCCCGAGTACCAGAATCTGCTCCCTGCATATATTTCCAGGCCTCTCTCAAAAATCTGACAACTATGCAGAAGGAGCAGGCCTAAAATACAGTGTTCCCTCCTAGCTGGTGTCCTAACAACTGGTTAGAGTCCTCATCCCTTCTGTTATTCTGGGCTTTCTTGGTAGAATGCTGTACTGAGGAGAAGGAAATGCTGGTTTAAATCTCCCTCATCAAATTTCACTCTGATAAGGCGCATGTGTGTGTTTCTTCATTTCTCATCTGTCTAACTGAACCTGACATACAGACCTTATAGTCTTTTGACTTCTTTTGTTTTAGGGCCACATGTTAGCCTGGTCATTGGGCCCTCCTGGGATGGGAATGCTAGAGGAAAAAGAAACATAACCAGCACAGGTAACTGGTGGTGGGTGTAACAAGTGAAAAGAAGAGGGGCGGAGGTGTAGTGCTCAAAAAATTGAATTTGAAGAGTCAGAGTTGTAGTGTAGCTGTGCTTTGAACTCTGACACTGCTATAGGTGCAAGTCTGGATTTCACAGGAGCTGGATATCACAGTTTAGTGCGGTGTAGCTGACCTTGCTGACGCCTGTGCAGGCCCGTCTGCAGAAGGGAGGCACGATCACTCTTTCACCTTATGTTTGTCACTAAGATAAAGCAGTTAACTATGAAATGTACATATGTACCATAGCATTGAGCAACCTAGAAAATATGTATAATAAAATACACCCTGGAAACTTCCACTGAATAATAAGGGTGGGAAAATACCTCACTAAATACACCTTGTTTGCATTCTCTGGGCATGTCGATAGGCCCCGAGGGCAAAAATTGATACGTGAGACCTTATTGTAATGCACGTGCAGGAAGAAGTTGGGCTCACAGGCAATGGCGTTCTTGATCCTTGATTTTACCTTTCAGTTTTTCAAAGCCTTTTTGCAGGGAAGCATGCATAATAAACCTCACTTTATAAATGGGGAAACAGACTCTGAAAGTGAAGAGGCTGAAGGTCTCTCTTCAGGCCCCTGGCAAATCTAAGCATGGAAACCAAGTCTCCTCAGACTGAATTCAGCTATTTTCCCACTAGATCACACTTTCTCCGCATAGTATTTCCTTTGTGGGAAAAGCACAAAGAAAAGTTAGGTCTCAAGGGGGTGAAAGGTGGCAAAACAGTTGTATGAGTGTTCCGGGTACCTTAAAGAGGTGATTTCCACTTGGTATAGCTGGAGAAATAAGGCACAAGGAAGACAGTGACTCACCTAGATTCTCACATCTGGAGCTGGGATAAAAATTAGATCTGATTCCTATCTTTTTAACACTTCTTAACAAAATGGTTTCTGTAGCCTCTTCTTTACAGAAAGATGGATTTTATTGCTTCAGGGTTTTTTTGTGTCACTTGTTCACAAGTATGTGTGTAGCATCTTTGCCAACCATTGGGGACTGTGTGCCAACTAATGCAGCTGTCACTTGATTATTTCTCCCCCCCCAAGCTTTTTGGCTCCATCTGCTTGCCTGGTCACTTCCATTGTTTGCTTTCTACTTCCCACTGTGCTGGCTCCCAGATGCATAGTTGTCGGTGATAGTCAGTTTGTCCTTTTGCCCGCCCTCCGTCCCCAAAGGATGCAGATTACACCTTTCCTTCCTCCAAACGCCTATGTCTATACTCGCAATTCAGGATGGGGAGTAGAAGAGGCTTCCTGAACATGTCATAACTTAATGTATACAAAAGCATTTTCCATCTGCTTTCCACCCACAGCCACAGCTATTTCTCACAATATCTGGAGTGACAACAAAATATTTTTCTTGAGCAGGTTTTGGTTAAGTGGCATAAATTGAGGAAGATAGGAAACAGCTAGACAACATGGACTGAGGGGATAGTACAGGAGCTGGGAAAGCAGTTCTGTAATTTGTTTCTCTAAAGCTATAACAATCTCTAATTTTGAGTGGTAATTTACTGATGAAAGATTGGTCAGTAATTCTTTTTTCTACCTTGCATAACACGAGCAATTCAAGATCTTAAGATGTGCGAATCATGTTGCTAAGTCAGTACAGGGCATCAGAATTAGGGTGGTGTGCCAGCTGAATTTGAAACAAAACATGAATTGGCAAGCCACTTAACCTAATTCCAGTGAGTAATGTGGATAGATTCTGCCTGCTCCTCGTGCCCATTTGAGGCTCAATTTTATTTATTTATTTATTTTAAATATCTGTATGTCTCTATCTACTTGCAGCTGACTTGGTGTCAATTTTTGATTTGGAGCTCAAGAAAGCAACAACCAGCAATTACAAACCAATAAAGTTTTGCAGGTATTGTTGGTCTAAACTGCTTACTCGTTCCATTTTGTAACGAAGATTTTTTTTATCTTGGTTATGTGTACATATGTATTAGTAGCTTCTCCTTTAAAAATTTCTTACGCTCAGATGGGAGGACTGATGCCTATATGTAAGTTAATTTTTAAGTACTTCTTGTATCTTGCTTAACATTTTGCACGCCTGGCACTCTTCCCTCTAGAAGAATTGGTAGTTAACATGCTTTTGCTGTGCTTTCATCTTGTAGAGCTTCTAAACCCACAGAATTCTGGGGAAAAAAAATAATACTGCATGTAAGGATAATTGTCACCCTGAAGAGACAAAAAATTGCCAACTCCCAGTTTGATTCTTATTAAAAGGTGAAGTAATCTTTCCTAGACTGTTAAGTTCCTGGCCGTTTAGTGACCATTGTGGACAAACTTACAGAAGAGGCATCCTTCTTTATGAAGAACGTAATGGGTTTTTGTTTTGGTCTCAATGGCTTCCTCAAATCTGTTTTATAGAACACTAATCCTTTTGCTATTCTATAAAGCTAGTTGTTCACCTGAAAATATTTCTTTTCCCCAGTCATACTCCACTGTCAAGTTCCTTTACTTTTGTAAATAAAGTAAACTAAAATAGCAGCCTTCTATCTGTGGAGAAATGTAGGCAAAGAAGCATAGTGGGATTTGTTGGAAACTACATTTAATATTCTGAGCTGTTACACTGACTCAGTGGCCAGCAAAGGTAGCAAAAATGACTTGGTTTTTGGAATGTGTCAGATCCTTTAAGATCCTATGGCATCTAAAAAAAAAAAAATCCCCAAACAAAACAATGCTCCCATTACCACCAAACAAAAACTACCCATGAACCCTGTTCTGAGAGAACAAAGATACAAAACGTCGATTGATATATTAGAGACACTAGCTCATATTATGGCAGTGACTATGCTTTCTCTAAGCTCACCAAGCCAAGTCTTATACCCTAGGTGTAGCATATCTGAGTAAAGAGAGGAGATGGCACGTTCAGAGTAAGAGAATCTATAGCACAGAGCAGGCATTGTTTCCCATTAGAGAGGTGAGTGCTTTTATGCAAAGGCTCTGGTCAGCCAATACACGGCAGGGTAGTCTGGCATTTTCTAACAGCTATTACTTATCCTCAGCTTTGTGATGGGTGGCTAAGTTTCATCTTTTCTTGAACAGAGAAGAATCTGTTATTTTTTTCAGACTCTACAAATACATGGAAAACTAAATGTGAAAGCAAACTGTAAAACAGGTAAAGAGTAGAGCTAAGGGAGTGCAAAGCCTCTAAATAATTTAGTCAGGACATTTTCAGGGATTTTGTCTACTTTTAAGTCAGTGTAAATGTTGTTGTATGGATCCAGCCAAATTCAGGATAAAACACGTTGAAGTTCTCACAACAAAGTCTTAATAAGTTCCGAGCACTTCAGCTGTCACTTGATGTACTGAATGTGCCAGTAGCAGCAAGTGGGCACAGGATTTGATTTCTCTACAAGTCAGTAGATGAAGCCCTCTTGCTGTGTTACTACACAGAGCGACTGTGGAATACTGGGTTGCAGCAGCGCTAAAAGCCAGTGGCAGCCAATTCTTGTAACTTGTGGAAGAGACTCTTAATGTCCTCTCTTGTCTGCTGATGTAAGAAGCACACTTTTAAAATTTCCTACGTGTGCTAGATCTCCACATACTGAATGAAGTGGATGCTATTCCAATGTGTGTAGTTGATCTTTGACTCTCAGAATTAAACTTCTAAGTGTAGTAACTATTGAAAATAATGCATACCACAAGTACCAGCTTGTGGGAATAGCTGAGAAATAAAAAGGTGATGGCAGTTCATTGGCTGTCTGTTAGCAATTTATTTTAGCTATTGCATCTGAAAAGGTTCTGTATAGGCACATGCAGCTTTACAGATGTTTGTGGCTGGTTCCATGAGCATTAAAAATGTAGGTAGTTGAATACTTAAATCTTGTGCCATCACTTGCAGAGTGGTGGCTATGGTAAATGTCCTGATGACATATATTATGTAAGGTGTAATTAGGTGACAGATGGTGTCAAACTTCACTTGCAGTTGTCGTTGGCATATTTTTTTTGAGGAGGGAACAGTAAAGACACATTGGTATTTATGCACTTCATTTAGCCACTTCTGTTCGCAAATAACAGATTTTGTGCGTTTACTCATGCTGTGTGAATGCAATTATAGTTTTGGTTTTAAAGAGCAAGTTCTCAGATGGCCAGGTAAGATATCCTTGGTGCTGAGGAAGGCGGGTACTAGTGCTATATATATTTAGGCTTCTTTTTTAATGTGTAAGTATACAGTGGTTATTGCATCTTGACAAGCCATCTATCACCGTAGCAGGATTGATATTCTTAGAACCACAAGTCCACTGTTTTCCACAGTAAAACCTACTATGCCTGTAAAATAGGCCATAGTGCTAATACATGAAGTCTTTTGTCTTCTCTTTAGTTGGTTTATATTAATGATTGTACTGATGGCTGGGAAACAGCTTCTGGTATAAAGCAAAATCTATCACAAACAAATAACTTGATTTCATTTTCGTGCAAGGATTGTAGTACAGTCTCTGCATTTTCTCAGGTAGAATTCAAAAAGGCATTCTTTTGGTATTTCGTGTTTTTTTAATTCAATAAAATCAATTGCTGTCCCAAGGTCAAGTTTTTGCCTCTACTAGTCACAATGAGAGGGCCTGTTGTTTGTAATTGTCTAGTCTTGAATTTGGTTTTGCTCATTTACTTGGTCAATAACTCTCATCAGATCCTGTTGTAGATCTGTCACACCAGCTCTGTATAACTTGGCTCTTGCTGAGGGTTCCATGCAGAGATGAATAGACTTTGCTGCTGTCACACGATGCATGGGTTGTGGTTTAGCAGCCTTTACACTTCAGGATTGTACACAGATTTACACAAGCATGTGTTAGGCATGTCAAATAAAAGGAGTTCAGAGAGATAAAGACTTTCTGAAAATACTTGCTTCTAAACATTGCAGCTACTTGAGACATTAGTTAGTCTAGTTGGTGAACTTCACTGGCTGACTGGTTTAACATTTTAATTGTTAGTTTCCATGATGAAAGTCTTGCCCTAACAGTATCAATAATATGCTGCAAGGACAATGCTGCTTGGACTCCCTTCATCTCCATTGTTCGAGAAGCTTTAAATATTATTAAATTAAGGAATTGAGTTCTTGGCCTTTGTGACAGTGTTCCTCTTCTGGGTGCACAAAGCTAATTTGTCTTGAAGCATAAAATAAACAATCAAGTACTAATGTTATGAAGTGTCCATTTCTGCTTGTTTCAGCTGTTACTAAATATAAAAATTGATATGCTGGAACACTTACTCCTGAGTTGTTGTCTTTTTCCAAGCCCCGCATAATACAGTAGATCAATAATGCACTTTCTTGGCCGCAGGCGCTGAACAGATCTGATCCTGTTTACTCTATATCTAGTAATGAATTATCTATAATTCGTCTCAGACCTTATATTGTATAATTTATTCTACTCTTCACATTAATTTTTTTTCCTTGCTGTCCCCTTATGCTTACTTCACTTCTAGTTTTATGCTGCCACATCTGCCTGGAATATTCTCTGTTGTGACACGCAGCTTCTAGCATCACCTTCCAATTTCTTTTCAAAACAGTTTTTCTGGGATCTCATCAAGTTCCACTTTCCTGTGTTACTACTTCTAATTTCCTTAAACAGTATTGGAGGAACTTACAAGCAGCATAGCTATCCCATTGCAAGCAGCTAATAGCATGTCTTGATTTTACGTACTCCTTCTCTTCTTGGTCTGAGATTTGCGAATTCTGTTAAGCGAATTCTGTCCTTTAAACAGTATAAATGATGGACTGCTGTACAAGAGCCACTTGGCTCATTCTCTCTGGAAAGGTATGTGTGTATTGACAGTGGGAGATCCTAGTTGGTATTTGTCAAACCTGTGCTTAGAGAAAGGATTTGCCCTGTGAAGGGCAAATGAAAACACCTGCATTTGCATTTCATTTTTACGTACTAGGTATGAAGCTTACTGGTAACTAATTTGGAGGTGATATGTGCACATTAAGAAACAAGTTCTGTGGTGGTTCTGTTCAAGTACTTAGGATCTGCAGAAGTAGACTTTTCAGAAATGCACTGAGGCTGTGGAGCACTACCGAGCATTTCAGCCATGAGGTATTGTATAGTGGAAATGGTAAACGTAATATGTGAACAAGTGAGGATAGATTCATTTCCTAGAGCCTTTTGTAGGATATGTTAACACTTGGAAAGATACGTCAGTCTTTCTTCCCCCTCAGATTTTCTTTCACAAGATATGGTGGGGCTTTTACAGGCCACTTCCATTACCATCTTTCACTACTGCTACTGTCTGTCATTACTACTGAAGCATACAGTCAGCAAGTGTGTGGTCATTACATAAGCAAATAAATGGATGCTCAAAACCAACTGCAGATACTTTTCAGAATAAACAAAGAATCTTATTGTCAGATATTTTGGACTTCTCATTGCATCTTGTAAACTTACAGTAGTAAGTCCTTTATAAAATATGAATGCATGATCTACAAGTGTTGATTTTTTTACGGTTTTGTGTTAATGGCTGGCTGATTCCAGATCACTTTTGAAATAGTCTATGGCACTGCTGCTACCAGAATGGAAGAGATTCAGTTGGTGTAGATTGACCTGTGGTTTTTTTCTTCTACTTTATTACAACGTCTGTGGCTGTTTCTACATTCAGTTGTGATCTTTCCCAGTGCTGCTTATTGATGAGGATTTGATAAGAACTGTATGTACTCCTCAACAATGGTACTGTATTTTGTAGCTAGAAATGCCTAATTCTTCAGTCATGTTAAATTTATTGCATCTTCGTGTAGTGTCTTACCTTCTAATCTCTCCCACACATCCGTGTTTTGTTTAAAAAACAGCAACACAAAACAAAAAGAAAAAGGGGTTGCAAGGTCCTTGATGGTGTTCAGTTCCATGAGGGATGTTCTGAGTACAAAAGCACCTGCCTCTCCCACCCAGTTGTTCAGTGGATGGTTCAGCACAATCTTGTTAACATGGTAGGTGTTTAGAAGAGGATAGGGGGTTTTTGTAATAGGTTTAGAGATTTAGCTTTTTGAGTCCTTATTTTTGGTCATCAATCTGAATGGTTTAGCTGTCCTCTCTGTACGTCTGCAGCTCAGGCTCTGATTGCTTTGCTCTCTACTTGTAGGTAAGGAATGCTAGGTCAAAATTGTTCTCTCAGACCTTCTTGGAGAAGTGAATAACAAGAATTGGTAGCAGAACAGAAGCAGGTGCATGGGAATACAGCATAATGGTAGCAAAACCACTAAATCCTTTACCTTTAGAAAGACCCTTTTTCATAGTTCCAGTCGTGGAGTGCATATGCCCTTGCATGGCATGTCTCCTTGAAGCCACTGATGAAGGGATTGGTGATATCTTTGCTTATGCTTTCAGAGTTTTTGCAGGCTTGGCTTATATTTTGTTAAACTTCTGAGGTTATTTTAACGATTTGAGGAAGCTTAAGAAAAAAAAAAAAAGAAAAGAATCTTTTATAACTTGGGAGTAAAGGACTCTGGCCAAGTAGTAAATTCTGTGGTGAGCCTGCAATTTGGATATATGTATTGTCTTTTTTTCTTTTTTTCCTTGAAATTATCTGTCCTGATGAGCTTTCTTCAGGAATGGTCACTTACGAAAGTGACTGACAAAGCAGCAGGAAGCCCACAAATTAGAGTAGTGAGATAAGATCTTTCTGGCAATTCCAGTTGACCAGTACTCTTCCTTGTTTATTTATCAAACAAAGATAACAATAAAATAATTCTGTCCCTTGGAAAATATTTAACATCTTAATTGCATTTACAGCTTGTTCTCTGCTTAAATAAGAGAAGTGCTAGCAGTTTGTCTCTATCACTTGTACATTTCTTAGGATTTCTGAGATACATGTTATATCTCAAACTTCATAAGCTGTAGATGCCAGCTACTTTGTAAGACTAGGGCTGATATCTTTGGTTCACTTTTGATGGGCCTTATCAACACAGGGAAGCTGTGAAACAGAACAGACCATGAATCTGTAGTGACCTCTTACTAATTTCCCAGGTGGACACTACTGCACTGCAGTGGGCATTCAGTTCAGGTTCAGGTGGATTGATCGCACGTTACAGCCGCGTGCTGCCTGTCCTGTCCCCCTGCTGAAGGAGATTGTTCACGTTTCTAATCTGTTTGTGGAACTGCTCGTGCGAGTGCTTCCTAATCTATTTCAGGCAAAACGAATCTGCTTAGCTGAGAATTTAAACTTGTAAGCTAACCTGGCTCATTCTGACTGAAGCGGATTAGTGATGCTTATGTGCGCAGGTACGCCAGGAGCTCTGGTTGGATGCAGTGATAAGCAGGTTGGGTGAGGGAGGCTGACCTATGCCTCAGGAATAGTGTATGCATGTCTGTCTACACTCTATTCTTTCTGAAAGTTTCTTTAAATAGCTTATTTTAATGTGTCAGGAAGTCTACTTTGAAAGCAAAATAAATATCTTACAGAATAATCGTGCTGGGGAGCTTGCTGAGCGCTTGCTTTCTATTAGCTGCTAGTCCTTACCTATTCTAAACTTTTTTAAAGCATGTACGGGTGTTCTGTTGCAGTTTTAGCTCTTAATTCAGTGAGCTAGGATTTTCCCATGATGCTTGTTTTAGTCCTAGTGTATCTCTATCTATAAAAAGTTCTGCTAATATTTCAGTTTCCACTGGAATTGTATTCGCACAACTAAAAAGGAAAAAGATCAACTAAATGAACTTTCAAAAATATCTGTTAAAAAACCCTGCTGTCAGACTTTTGAAGTTGATTTGTTATATTTTGAGGAAGTCCTGCTAGAAAACCTACTGAAGCTTTCTTTCATTTTTCAACGAGATGTCACCAAGTTCTGTCACATAACTTGGAGAATTTCTGTGCAAGCTCATAAAAATCCCATGCTTTCTTGAGGTTGGTAATGTGATTTCTACGAAGTCAACCATTTCTTCTTGATGGATGGTGCCTGCATCTGAGCTGCTTAATA
This sequence comes from Himantopus leucocephalus, assembly GCA_003993805.1. NCBI lineage: Eukaryota > Metazoa > Chordata > Aves > Charadriiformes > Recurvirostridae > Himantopus > Himantopus leucocephalus. The sequence goes on along the minus strand of RSEF01000004.1, from coordinate 39,158,321 downwards.
CTTCCATGTTGGGGTATAAATGATGGAGCACTCATCGTCCAATCTCTGTTCCTTCACCAGTGGCAGAAAGACCCAGTGATGTCCAGCCTGCTGTCCTGCTACTGTGAGTTAAGGCTTTTCCAGATGTTATGACTCCTCAGGAAAAAGTTTTCCTGAATGCATTCTGTCTTGTAAACTTACCATCTGGGACTGAACAGACTTGGGATCAGACTTTAAAGTTGCCTCCTCCTGTCCACTTGTAACAAGTCCCTTAAAACAGACAGCTCCAGATCTTTTGAGTTAAGATTTATTTCTTGTGACCCCTAGCACTGAGTGTGGCAGATGTTGCTGTCTGGGACAGTTCCACCTCCCAAGCCAGATGTGCAGCAGGCTTCTCCCCCTGCCCCTCCACACAAACGGACTCAAAAATCAAGAAATGCAAGACTGTATCTGGGAAGTCTGCAAAAAGTGGCTTTGGGCCAGAACCACAACTGCCTAAATTTACACTGACCAGTACTTTTAAGACAGTCAGTTCCTCAACAGAGAAGTCAACATGGAGTGCAGGAACTGCTGCTGAGAACAGCTATGGTCCTGAAACAGTTGGTGCTCTCAGTGTCAGAGTAGTTATTTCACATATTGAAACAAGATACCAGAAGCACCTAGAAGAGCTTGGAGTCAATGCCCACCCATGAAGATGAGAGATCCTGGAAATGTATGCTTGATCTCGCTAGTGTCTGAGGAATAAGTGCAGATCTGTGGACCCCATTGGTGCCATTATCCTATGTTACCCGCAATACCTTTGCAAACGGCTATGAACTCAATGGGAATTATTTCAGTACGTGAGCCCTGCACTGTTACAAGCAGAAAATATATTCTTGTCAGGCTTTGATAAAAATCTGAGTTATGTCACCAGGAAATGAAAGTATTGCTTAGAGCCTATTTTCTTTCCAGGATTCTTATTGGGGAAAGAAATTTTACTTGCTAGATATTCCCTGGGTGTCGAGATGATGGGAATGGAAACCTTAGAAAGTTCCACCTCTGGTTTTTGTACCATTTTACAATTTATACCTAATCATTGCTTCTGTTGAGCAAATAGCTGACTCCTATGTCCTGGTGACCAAAAAGTGATTTCTGAACTGGACAGAATGGTACTATTTGTTAATCAGCCTTGCATCTGAGAACATGGAAGCCCACATGTAGATTATAAGAAAAACTAAGATACACACAGACTTGAAGGCCATGATGGATGACTTGGACTTCACGTTGCCAGCATCATTTGTACTCTATTCTGTTTTCCTTAGTGGAGGACTAGACATTGTGAGAAGTTGAGCTATTCAGTTACGGTTACTAAAAGCCTTTTTGGGCTGCTGCGGTGAGAATGGTTACTGTAAGGTCCATTTTGCAGGCTTCAAGCTATGCCTGTCATAGGACATAACCTAATCAGCCAGGTTTTCCAGTAAGGACAAATATTAGACGCCCTGGTTTTGACGGTGCTGTTGCTACCGACAACCGATGTATTATTCAGAAAGTCATCCAATTTGGTGTTCTATCAGTAGAAACAGTTGTAAATACAACTGTTAGCAGCTGGACTATTCCGCACATCACTCTTACATGGTAGTGATAAAACCACGTAGTGAATTAGTTGGATAATAGCCTCAAAATTTGGTTTAAATCAGTCAGTTACTTTACAAGTCTTTTTCTTGAACAACTTTCTCTGTTGGAAAATAAACAACCAACCCAGAAATGTGCCTTGCCTGTTCAGCGCATCCATACCTTTATTCTCTTGTGTCAACTGGGTTTGACTCTTCAGGCTCCCTTCCCTATCATGTTGTGGGTCCCTGTGGCACCTAAGAGACAAATCATCTTGTCTCACAGATTGTACTATCTCACCTGCTTTGAATTTCCACCTGTTACCAGCAATCTGGCAAGTCTCTCCCTCTGAACATCAACACACAGGTCACTAGGGCCTGAGCAACATCATCTTCTTGCTTCAGAAAGGTGCTGCTCTCCAAAATCTGCAAGGCAGCTGTGTGGCATAGCAGCTGACCTTTGCGAAATTCTATACACCTGGTGTAGGAGCAAGGACAGACACCAGGGTTGGACAGGGAGTAGTGCTGTCTGTGTCTGATTGATGCAGCTGATGCTGTTTAACACTGCTGTCCAGGAAGGATAGTGATTACTCTTCACCTACATGAATCTGCACTGACAATGTCCTTGAAAAGTCAGGAATGTAGACTGGCCTGCAGCAAAGGTAGGTGGAAGCAATGACATCGGGGCCTGTTCCTTTTTGCAGCCGCCACTGTGTGATGGGTTCACTGTTGCAAAGACACTGTCCTAGCCCTGCACACCTTTCCACGTGGCCATGAGAAATGGTGGTTCATGCACGCCACCTCTGGCAGACGGGTGGTTTGGTGCGACTTCTGACAACACTCAAGTTTAGATCCATAATGCTAGCAATGAAGCATGGCTTGCTTTTACTCAAGAGTGTAGCTTTAAGTTTGTGGGCCGGTGTTTATTTTGCAGTGGTCTAAGTTGTTAATTGGTCCCTAGCTGGTATCTGCTCTCTGCTGGAAGGGTGTAAGGTCTGCTGTCCTTACAACAATTCACATCAGTCATTCTTAATCCAGTGCCAGCAACATCATATGAATTAGAGGAAACTGGTGAGTTTAAGTTGCCTTGCCTAATTTTGTCTGGAATGGGTTAGGTGGCACTCAGTTGACTTCGGTGAAGCTCTGCTGAAAAGACCCTGTGACAGGGTGGTAACAGCATCTTAAATGAATTGGTCTCTGACAAGGATCTCTCTCTACAACCTGTTTTTAATCCATTCAAATTACAATCCCGATTTCAAATTTGAAGATTGTTTATATTTGTACAGGCTGTATCAGTATCTCTTGCAATTGTTAGCTCAGGTAAATAATTTATTTGTTCACCATATCTGTGGTCAGTGCTTTCCTGTGTTGTACTCAGATTTTTACTGCCATACCACCTTTCTGTAGTAGGGAAGTGCTGTAGAGCAGAAACATAGACTATTTAGAGCTGATGGCTTCATAGGATTTGAAAGAAAGTTTGAATGCCTGCCTGACACGAACATCATAGGCCACCTTACATTCTTATTTAGACACCTACTTTCACTTCTGGTTGAGCAGATACAAAAAAGTTCCTTTCCCAGTCCTAGAAATAGCTTGGCCAAGCAAATTTAGGTTTCCATAGGTTGTTAGGCAAATTCCCTGCTGCTGAAGCATACTGCTTCATCAGTTACTGAAATAAGATTCTCAGAGAGCCATTTTAAGGACATTAAATCAATAACAATAACTGCAACCATTTCCATTTCTCCAGTGGAGCCTGCTAAGAGTCTGTTTGGGCTGGGGCCAAATTCTTTTAGACAGGTTGGGATATCTTCCTTCAAACCTTGCAGTCTCGCATGCTGTTTGTCAGCAAGTGCCTTGTTGTTCTGCAAGGTCAGATTCTACATTACTGCCGGAAATCTTGCCCGCGACACAAAGAACATAACACTTAGGAACCAGTGTGTGGTAGGCAGTGTTCTGGAGACGTGAGGTTAAAGAGAAGGCATTTTATTGTTTTTTAATACCATGCAGAGACCATATTTTATTTTTTTTTTTCCTCTTAAGTGAGACACCAGGAAGGGGAATTTATTCTCCTGTGTCCTGGTAGTATGTGACCTTGTTTTACTTATGTCTTTCTACTGCTGAAGATTCTGAAGATGCAGACAAACCAATGTATTAACAGATTTCAGCAAGTCTGGTAAATGCTGTCATTCTGTTTCTCTTTGTATTTCTTGCTTTTATTAAAAGGAAAAAAAGTGCAGATCAAAGGCTTCTTATCAGATGTTGATGCAAAGGCATTTAACAAGTTCATTGACTAGCTCTGGAAGAAAGTACATGATTCGGAGTTCATCTTGGAAAATACAATGTTCAGAATGGAGACAATATTGCCCAGCAGATACTGCACGAAATCTGATTGAATGTACACAGCTGAACATTTCATAAGATATGAATTGGAACTGTGGAATGATAGGCATTCTTCATGAAATATATATTACTCCTTGTTCTTCTAGAGCAACCTCACAGGACTAAGGCTGAACTGTAGTTTTTCCCACCAAAATGGTAAAATACACCAGTGATAGTATCTTGTGTTGCTTCCATGAAGCACGTTTTCTGCCCCAACCTGATCCCCAGCTACTTTTTCTTGTCTCAGAAATTCAGTTTATAACTCTGCTGAACTAAACACAAATGAGAAATTATCTTTTTCCATAATATATTAAAGCCTTTTACTCACAGCTGCTTTAATGTTACTGATAGCATTGCTTCAGTTTTTTTCCTAGCAATTAGGACTATATGACAGCTGAATATCATAGATAATCATCCTTCAGACTTTTTTTAAAGAATAAGCAAATGAAAACAGGAAATTAAAAGAGGAATTTTTGGCAGTAGCCTGGGATAAGCATTGTCCACTGTGGATCTTGAGGTAGAAACTGTTGATGATAGCTTGGCAAGACTTGGGGGTTTTGTTCTTTTTCCCTTGTCTGTCATCTTTTTGTGTGCTTGGAATAATATAGAAGGACTGGGTATTTTTTATTTTTACAATAGCCTGATAATCTTTTCTAGAAGGTTAGGCTGCTGTAAAAGCCTGCATCAGAACAGAATGAAGAGATTGCACTTTTCATGGCGTAACCTGCATTGCTTCTCCTTTACTTCATTCGTCATTATTAAGAGGCTTGAAAATACTGGTCTGTGCCTTGAAGCTTTTGGGGAGTAAAAGGAGTTGATTATTCTTGGTGATTAGAGATAGTATAAAAGCTGCTTGAAAAGGGGGTATTTTAAACCTTTTTTTTAATCGTTCAAATACAAATGTTCCTAAATAGTAGTCACTGATCTTCGTTCTTACTTTCTTCAGCTTCAATCCTGGTCTCTTTTTAACCACTAGGATGCTTTTCAGTGTACAGGGTATATGTGTTTCCATCTGTTTGTGTGTTGTCATTCCACATTAGAGGTGTCAATCTCAAACAGCTCTGAGGTAGAGGAGAGTTTAGTACTTGGTGTTAATTTCCTCCCGTTCTTCCCATTTAAATTTAACTAAATTAAGTTTAAATTCAACTAAATTTAGTTGCTGTTTGTCCTCAAGGCCTATTCCCCCACTTGTGTTAAAGATGACCTTTTGTGCTCCATCTTTTCTGCTTTGTGTTCTAAGTTGACCTTTTTTTTTTGGCTTTCTCTGCTGTTCTGCGTGTCTGCTTGTTTGTGCTGCACTTCTGCAGCATTTGAATTGGAGATTCAGTCCAAGAAATCATGCTACCATTTTGCCAGAAGCTGACACCAGCCATCTGCTAAAATTACAATTCAGTATCAGTAAAACCCATAATTTGGGGAAATGTACCCAAAATGACTTTTATGATTAGTGGACGGGAAAGGAACTGAGACAGAGAAGTCAGTTGGGTACTCTCTAAATCACTTTGAGGTTTTAAGACCCAAAGTCTTAATGGCAGTGTTCTTGCCGCCAAATGGTGTTTTGCTTTTGCCTTTAGAACAGTTTGCATTAATAATGAGCAACTCTCCTTGAAAGTTATTTATGTATTGCTCTTATGATACAGCTTCACAAAGCTGCACCACGCTAGGTAACAGACTGTGTGAATGGATCCGTAAAGCGGTTCAGCGTATCATACTGCTAAGGTCTGTAGGTCTTCCCATTGGAAATGCATTCCAGCCCCAGGACTGCATTTAGCACTGTTGTGGATGCTGAAGAAAGATTTATATTAAGGCTGTTTTGGCCATACTGTGCTAGCCTGTGTGTTAAGCCTGGTGGTTGTGAAATAAGTCTGTGCTGGAACTAGATGGGTTTTAATCAGCAGTTTAGTAATACGTTTTGCCTGTGTGGCACCGTGGGAGCAGAGAGGAGGTGACAACAGCAGCTCTTGCTTGTGTGTATTCCCAGGGAGAAGCGGTCAGCTAACCGTGCCTTGGTAGCTGTGCCTGTGCTGCATGTTCTGGAGTTGTTGAATGTGTGTGTGTGGTGGTTTAACCCCAGCCAGCAGCTCAGCTCCACAGAGCTGCTCCCTCACCGCCCCCCACCCCAGTGGATTGGGGGAGAGAATCAGAAGAGTAACAGTGAGAAAACTCGTGGGTTGAGATAAAGACAGTTTAATAAGTACAGCAAAAGCTGCGCACACAAGCAAAGCAAAACAAGGAATTCATTCACTACTTCCCACTGGCAGGCAGGTGTTCCAGGAAAGCAGGGCTCCATCACGCCTAATCATTACTTGGGAAGACAAATGCCATAACTCTGAACGTCCCCCGCTTCCTTCTTCTTCCCTCAGCTTTTTATACTGAGCATGACGTTATATGGTATGGAATATCCCTTTGGCCAGTTGGGGTCAGCTGTCCTGGCTGTGTCCCCTCCCAGCTTCTTGGGTGCCCCCTGCCTTCCTGTTAAGCAGGCCAGTATGAGAAGCTGAAAAGTCCTTGACTGCTTAGCAACAACTAAAATATTAGTGTGTTATCAACGTTATTCTCATCCTAAATCTAAACCGCAGCACTGTAGCAGCTGCTAGTAAGAAAGTTAACTCTATCACCACTGAAACCATGACAGTACCAGGATGGGGAGTGTATTTCTAATTAAAGACTTAAAGTGGTAATGAATGTCCTGTCTTCCTAGTAAGCTATTACAGTGAGTAATTATCCTCATAGTTAATTCCATTTGGATTTTTCTCATTTCAGTATTCAGTGATTGGGTCTTGCTTCTTGTCCACTAGATAAACTCCCTGTTTGCCTAGATAGTTGGGAAGAAAGTCGTTGTTTCTGCATAGTAATCACGTTGCCTGTTTACTTAAAGTAAGTGTTACTAAATGATTGTTCTGGACTTCATAGTTGAGATTTCCAGTTCCTTCTGTTGGTACCTACAGCTCAACAGGTGTGTTAACTCAGTTTTCCATGCCACAGTAACACTCCAGCATAGCTTAACCAAAGTTTACTACTAGAAAGCAAGACTAGCAGTGACATCCTTGCCGCTCCTCAGGCTCCTTTCCTATGGACGGAAGGCCTTGAGCTGCATAAAACCATCCTAAGCACTTGTTTGGGCAGCAGGGGAGGTCCCCATATTTAGTGCTGTTGACGATGCTGTAAAACTGACTTTTGTCAGGACTTTTGCTGTGGTCTGGCTTCGGGGCAGAAAGACACATGTAGAAAGTGGAACACAATGCTTAATGCTGTGGAGGTTTTGGGACAGCTTGGAAAGCTATGGCAACTACCACAGACCTACAAACCTCGTTTACTTTTGGGGAAGAGGAGTGAATTGAATCCTGAAGTTATCCAAACCTGTTAAGTTTTAAGGACTGTTAGTCTCCTGTTGTACTGAAAGAGGATTTGTGATCTTTTTTGTAGGCAAATTATGTATTACATGTGTACCTGTCATGAAGTAAGAGTTGTGATGATTCTGTTTGTACATTTCTAGCCTTTGCTAAGTAGGCATGCAACAGCATCTTTCAATTGGAAGGGAGTATAATAAACTGCCTGCCTATTTTTCTATTCTGAGAATTTTTCAGCCCACGTGCTTCTCAACTAGTGTAACTGAAGATACTCAGTTTATGTTGCTATAAGTATGATCTAGTGTTTGCTTTTGGCAAGAAACTCTTCCTTGTTAGTATGCACAGAAGGCAGAGTTTACATGAGACCAAAATATTAACAGATAGAAACTTGCTGTTCTAAATTGAGCAAACAAGCGGGCTTGTGCTATCTTGCTAGCAGTAGTAGTGTAGGCTTCTTGTAGTAATCTGATCTGTGAAAAAAAACAGGTATTCATTAATTAAGCAAGGTAAGAATTTTTTTATTTAGAGAGGTAAAAATTTTAATACAGGAACCAAAGTAATGGTACAATTATCAAAGCAGAAAGGGTAAGAAAAGGTAATTAAAAATTGCGTGCTTTACTTTTCTAGCAAAGACATTCTTTCAGTGAGAAAATGGACACTGCTTGATACTAAAGATTCAGTGGAGGCATGGAGGAATCTATGGAGGACTTGCCTGTTTTGTTTTCAATAGTTGCTGGAAAACTTGGCACCCTTTAAATAACTCAAAGCTTTTTTTTCTGCTTTCCCTTTTCTAAGGAAAAAAGGAGAGAAGCCTTTCATTAGTTGCACATGATAGTTAACTTGTCACATTTTACAGCTTAATCCTTTTCCTTTAAAGAGTTATTAGTGAAAAGACAAACCAGCCATCTTCTGTATAACAGTCATTAATATAACTACTAAAAATAACATGATTATTTATATGAACACAGTAAGATCAGTGATAATACTGATCTCCTCCTACTGTGGATTGTTGCCTCCCATGATATCTTTCACAGAATTTAAATGATTTTATTCTAAATTATATCCATTCATTCTTCTTGATGAAAACATAGCAATGCAGAATTAAAAATAAGGAGTAACTCTTGTACTTTTACTGTTGGTCTTGGCTTTCAGGGAGCTAAGAGGAATGATCAGGATTCTTGATAAACAGACATGAGTGCCCCACTTCTTCAATAATGCTGTACTGGTGTTAGTAGCTTCTCAGTTGGGATATCGCTTTGAGGAAAAGGACTTTGAATATTTTTATTTTTTTTAATACAGTTTTCTTATTACTGGGCGATGAAGGCTTTCAACAATTTCCTCATGGGTCACTTTCACATTTCCCTCTTATCTCCACCCCATCCTTTCCACAATATCTCACAGTAACTCTCATATTTTTTTGCGTCCAATTTTAAGGTAAAAATATAACTTGTGTAACACACTATTCACTAATTATTTGCTATGATATTTTTCTCATTTTTGAATCAAGAAAATGGGGGCATTTTTTTAACACTTCAAAAACAGGAATTAAGGTCATGAATTACTTATGGAGAAATGCTTACAGAAAAAATATCAGTGGTTTCCTCTCTTCCTGTTTTGTGTTGATTGCTTTAATTTTGTCATCAGGTCTCTATTAATACATTTTATAGCATGATACTGTGCTAGAGCATTAAAAACTGCTACTGCTTTAACTCAGATTGATATTTTTTTTCATTTTTATTTTGCCCCCCCCCCCAAGTCTTTCTGAGTTAATCTCTTCTATGTAAAATTTTAGCCAGAGCAATCCTGGTTTTGAGGAGAATGCACAAGGAGGGAAGAAAAGGGCTTTTGGTTTAAAGCATTAGGGCTTGACACTCCTTTTGCTGTTGCAAAGAGAATCCATGGAATCCATTTCAGCTGTAATACCTCCAGATTCTGTGTTTGTGTGGGCGTGAGCCCCGCAGGTGGTTGTGTTGCCCACATGAAGGGGATGGACCTTTGTGTGCCCTGCCTGTGCACAGCAAGGAAGCGTGTTGCACCTTTTGCAGCTTTTCCCACTCTCTACCTGCAGTCGCTGCCTGTGTGAGGGTTAAGTGAACCTGTTTTGATGAGACTGGGCTTTTACAGTGATGGCTGAAAAAGAGCTTTTTTCCCTCCGCTTACTCGTGCAATACAGTGTTACCTGTTTCTGAATAAAGAATTGACATTAAAAGTTAATGTTCTGGGATGATGATAAATGTGCATAAATGGGGATCATGTGGAAACCCTATGGAAAAAATTAATGTAAAGAGAAGAAACAATAGATCCATAAAATGGAAGAATTTATTCTTCCCACACTGACAGGGCAAAGGCCTATTGAAGAGAAAAATCTTATCTTTTATTCAGCAGTTGAGTTTTAAGGAGGGGTTGGACATCTGCAGGTGGAAGTCTATGTATAAATGTAGCTGAAGGTCAGAAGCAATCTTCAGTGTTGGACTCTTGTTTTCTTAGTGATACAAAATATCTAAATCTGTATAAAGTAATTAGACATGATCATACATATTTTATCATAATCTAAAGAATAATATGTTGACTGCTTGTAGCTCAAGCTGTTTCTTCTAAACTTTTGCTCCTGAAAGGTCTATTCATCTCTTTTCTACCTCTGCTATTTCCTTATGCCACTCATCTGAAGTACTGCTAAATATATGTTAATTCTTGTAGCAATTACTGATTTCCTAAACTACTTTGAGTCCTCATTCTTTTAAGGTTTTGTGTGCTATTTCATATTTAATCCTATATTAAATACTTTTAAAATACTTATTGTATCCTATATTAAATACTTTACCTGTGTCCACCAAAAGAGGTAGGATTACGTGATAGGTCCTCCATACCCCTTTGTCTTTCCAGCCCAGAGTTAAAACAAAGTTTTCTTTTTAATGCCTTCTGGGTGTTTGTCTCCGTAACTGGTAGGAAGAGGACACTGCTCTTACTATCCACGGATTGTTGGCTATTGTCTCGCATCTAAATCCCTTCACTTTCTGTGGAGAATGGAGCAAAGTGTCTGGGACTGTAAAGAAGCGCTGTGGGCCAAAAGGGATTGGGAGACTGGGATTAGAGAGAGAGCTGTGTTAAGAGGCAATCCAGGGAGAAAAAAGTAAATTGGGATGATGAAATAGGGAGAGAAGGGATAAGGTCTGTTGAAATAGGGTTGTGGGGTTAATAGAAGCAGATGAAGAGAGGGGAGACACATGTTACAGTAGACCATATGTAGTGGGAAAACTGGAATTGTCTTTGTTCAGAAACATTTAGGAGAGGAGGTCAGGGCACAAGGACTTGACTCAGAAAGTAGATACAAAGTTGGGGCCAGATTACAGTAGGAAGAGGTATAATTAAAACTGGCTGCACAACATTAGAGGCAGCTGGGCTTAATTAAACTTGCACAGGAAACTTTAATTGTGGTATTTTTTTAATTTAATGAATATTAAATGTAGGTTTTGTGTGCTGTCAGATTTGTGTTTGACATAAGTAATTAGAGGAGCATTTTTATTTAGTGTTGGTTACTTTGACCACTTTGCGCTGAATAAACATGAACTGATTGTTAAAGAATCTAGAGAGAGTGAAAAAGAGAGCAGGATAGCAGCAGGTGTGCTGCTCCACAATGTGTTGGCAGAGCTTTGCTGGGCAGGGTGATAGAGCAGGAACAGAGGATCTTTTTAGCTGCTAATTTGTTCTGGAGCTTGGAGCTGACCAAGATATTTGAGGTGTGTATATGTTTGGAAGTAGTAGTTTATCATTCTTAGAAAAGGCATGCATGCTTGTAGAATGAGATGCATTGTTAATTATGTAGTTTATTTTGATGAAAAGTTACTGAAAGTTTTTAAAGTTGTATGTTAATCTTGCTCTAAGCAACATTTTGTGCTGATGAAATCAGGATTGTTTATTTTTCTCTTCTGTCCAATGTATTCAACTCAGAATTTTATGACTTGAGGGGAGTCGGTTACTATGATCAAATTTGCCATCCTGTGTAATGAAGCAAAATTATTCTCCCGTAACTTTTTTGTTTAATGCTTGTAACTTTAGTTCAAGTATCTTGTCTCCATTAAGTCCTTGCTTGAGGATAATTTTCCACTACTATAACCTATAAAAGAAGGTGGTGGATTCGTCATTTGACTTCTTATAGTTTCAGTTTCCAATAATTGCATGTTGATTGTCCTGGTTTGTTACTGCTTTTGTTTAGAATCTTTCCCACATATAATCTGTATAGCCAGTAGTAAGATCAATATATTAAATGTTTCCTTTAATACAGCATGTAGATTGCTTGCTTATACTGTTTTGCATCATTAGTTATCACAGCCATACACTTGAAACTTTTTCCTTTTTTTTCTTTTTTGTAGAACGTGGTCCACTGTGTTATCAGTGTTAATTATGTTGTTTATTTCTACCTGCTTGATGCTGCATTTCATTCTCTTTGTATGCATGGTTTTCAAAAGGGCATAACAGGTCTTAGGTGGCTGGCAGTGCTGGTACATGCCCCAATGTGTTAGTCTGGATTTGGATCAAGAGCACACTTTTAAAGTGCAACTCCTGATTGTCCACACCTGCTCCCCAACAGAATGAGTTAAAGCACAGCTGTCCCAGAGCACCTTCTGGGTGAAACTAAACCAGAAGATGTGCTCCAGCCATGAGGGTCAGTTCAGAGCCCAGGGGTCAGAGCTGGTCTGGAAATAACAGCCCTTTCCCCAGCCCAGAGCCCATGTCCTCTTGTGCTGAGCCTCAGCTTTGCACATCTGCCCCTACTGCTCTGCACTGCTTTGCTAATGGAGACCTAGCTTTAAGTTACCAACGTGCCGGTGGGCAGAGTGTGCTTATAGGGATTTTATTTTTCTTTTTGTTTCAGAAAGTAGATTGGGATGTTGAAATGAAATCCTAGGAAATCCTTAGCTTGGGTGGGATGTTCCTTTTTTCACCATTTTCCTCAATTATAATTCAGTATTACTCATTTTAATATATTGCAGCTTTTTCTGGGTTATTTAAATTAATATGTTAGGCAGGATTTAATCAAATATCTACAGAAGTTTTTGTGTTAGTCCAATTGTCTTTGTCCACCAAACCTGTAATCCCAAAGATTTGTTCTAGGAGTGTCCACTGCCCATCAACCATACTGTGACTGTGACTATTCTGTCTTTTCACTAATGGCTATCCTGATCAGTATTAACATGACTTGGGCTGGTATCCAGGTCAGTCTGATTTCAAGGTTAATTCTTTAAAACCTTTTCAAGTTCTACTATACTTTGTTAGAAAAACAACCCCCCACCCTCTACCCCTCACCCCCACCTCTCTGCACCCACCTCATTTCCCTTTTTTTTTTTCTTTGAAGTTTCAAATGATGAAAAAGGAATAATAAAAAACAACAGTACTGATGGAGATTTCCTGACTTTTTTTCCCCATAGTTAAACATTTTTAACCTACAAAAACATATAACAACTTTTGTACGTACTAGAGGAATAGAGGTATTCCAGCAGTAATGCAATAAGTGAAGTGGTCATCCTTTTCTCTCAGTACAGAATGCAACCTGTTGTGGTAGATAAACCCGAGGAGTTTTCTCTGTAGTTTCCCAGTGTTGTTTGGCATTTCTTACGGGTGGTTTTGAGAAACCTTTGTTCTGGGTTATTTTTATAATCTATCTTCTGTGCAAATTTAATGGACAAAGCTGAAGATTTCTGCTTAAGCAGCATTTAATCTTTCATGTAGACGGGGGATGCATTCTTCAGCTCTGAATTTACAGTGGGATCCGTCCAGGGACATCCATTTTCCTTAGGGGTTCCTTATATGTTGCTTTTCCATACAACCACCTGCCAGTGTTATGAAACTTACCTGGGAGTTGCCAAGTTTGACTTGTTGACCAAGTTTAATGAGTTTTGCATGTTTATGAGAAGTGTTGCCACTGCACTGCAATGTTTTGGTGTCTGGCTAAAAACAGTCTCTTTGTGGTCTGAGGTGGGTAGGAAAGCAACAGCTTTCCTCTCTGGACCTGCTGGGGTTTAGCTGATCTGGGTAATTTTGGGCTCTGAGTATAAATGAAGGAGGCACTGTACTACCTGAAAACAGCATTTTAGTCCTCTGGTAGTTGGTTTGTAAATAGACTTCTTCCTGCAAAATAATAATCCTGTCTTATTTCTTATCTACCATATATATGGAAGTGATCGTATCTTGTGTATTAGCTGACAGTAGTTAATTCTGAAAGCACTTACGTGACAGAAGGCAGCTTTAATGTTTCAAATCTCTCAGATAATGTACATCCATCTGTTCTTTAGCAAATGCATCACTTCTTTGCATATTGATGATTTCTGATGTAGCTCTGCTTGTAATTAAATTTTGATAATGCATTTTACAGGCTTCTGGAAAAACCAAGTTGAGTTTATTGGTGCAAATGCAGAGTAAAACTAAAATCACTTATGACTGAAGCTAATTTTGTGAATTGATGGTCACTGGAAAAATACAGGAATAATTAAAAATATAGAATAGTACTAGTGTATGTTCTTTTTTTTTTAAAGGACTGGAATTTTATTTTTGTATATTAACAGTAACAATAGTGTTATTTTTGTCACTTAAGCATTTAGCAGAATCATGCATTTTATTACTTAAGTATTTCAGTGCTGACCTTTCATGTTGGTTGCTTATAGATATCAATTGAAAGTATGTATTAAATTATGGAAACAAATGCAGCATTTGCTGTTTTATCATTCAGGTCCTAAACCAATAATTGATGCATATATTTGAAAAGGTGTGATTAAAACTTTTAAGCTTCATTCATGGCTATTTAGAGAATCATTTGTGGTGGAAGCTGAAATTGCTAGAACATGAAGATGTAAATCTCTCGTGTTTTTTTTTATTACTGATATTTACATGACTTAATGCTTCAAAAAATCTAAATCTTTTCTCTTCTCATGAGAAAATAAGGTGTAGCATTGTCATGTTCATAATGCCCAAACTGTGTAGCAAGCTAGATAAATAGGTTGTACCAACCTCAGATTATATATGCAACTGAATTTGACGTTTGATGAAATGGAGTTATTAAACATCTCTCCAATATGCTAAGGTTTCTGGGCTTTGGGGGAAAATGTTAAGTGATAACATTTCTCTTAGATACCACAAAGAGTGCAGTCTTTCTCAAGTGCTACTTACTATATATAGAAAATTAAACACACTGGCTTTTGATGCCCCTTGCACTCAAGGTTGGACTTGTTAGCTTCTGGTTTTGGTCATGTGCACCCCTGTGCCCTAATGCATTTTTCCCCACTGGTAGAAGCAGGAGTCAGCACCGTCTCTGCTTCCATCATGTCCTTGCCTTGACATGTGGAGCTTAATTGTCTTTTAGTATTAGCTTCTCATTCACTGATTGGAGCTAATTGCTAGTGGACACTTTCTTTGGAATATATATTTTAGCTTTTGAGCTCATAAGGTTTTATTTGGGGGCAATTGTCATCTGGGTAGGCATGTGGAAACTTGAGAACACATCTTTGGGATGTAAGTAATGTTTCCTTGAGGAAGAGGGGGCAAGTGTGCAGAATCCCATTTACGAAGCCTTCTCAATGCAAGACTTGAAAAACATCTGTAAATGTGTTTCTGTGGCTTTTATGGTACAGTATAATGAAAATTACCTTAGAGGTATGGTTTCTGGTACTTTCTTCCCTCCTCACCATTAAGTTGAATGTTTTTACAAATGTCATGGAGCAAAGTTGGAGTTTCTGTTCCACACCTCCATCATCCAAGGCGCTAGTATTTTTTGTTTTGATTTTTTTTTAAACTGTAAGAGACATAGGACTTTCTTAAAAAAAAAAAAAAAAAAAGCTGTGGAGGATGAGGTTGGGAGAGGTTAGGAGAATATCTTCCTGTACTGAAGTGCTCCTAGAAACTTATGTCCTTCAGTGCTCCTATTTCTACTCAGCAGTCGTGCTCCCTCCCAGTATTGTATTGTTGTGCTTTCTGAATCTCTCTGTCACAGTGTAGCCTGCTGAGTGTGTGGTGTGGTCTGTGGTCAGCTGAGAACAGTGGCTCTATATGTGACAAAAAAGCTAGTTATTTTCTCTTTGCACACATTTTCATGTGCAACCCGTGAATCGACTACTTGTTGAGCTCATGTCTGACTTCACCTACTCAACGTGTCATTGGAGTCTAGCGGAACTGGAGTCACAGTGTGCCAGCCTGAAAAGTTGTATAGCTGGATATCTAATACCAAATTTAAGATCTAACTAGACTGTGTTATATCCCTCTATCTTTGTATATTGCTTGCACACACATGTAGCCAGTGGGTAATTTGGAAATTGCATTAGTATTTTTCAATTTCTATTAATATGCACCTAAATTTGGCAATTTTTTTAACTTCTCAGAATATGTTTAACAATTCTTGTAGCTTATTAGAGTTTGGAGAACTTTTACTGCTAACAGTGATTTTTGCCAAGCGAGGTATGTGCCGTTTCTGGGCTGCACGGGCTGTCTAGTGATGTCTGCTTTTGACCACTGGGCGTCTCTGTGGTCAATTTAAGACTTAGAAATTATAGGACTATATTCTTTAGGGGGTGTTCCCTTTCTCATTTATCTAAAAGAAAATCACAGTAACAAGAAATGAAACTTTCAATTATACCTGAAAATATACCTGCTCTTAAGGCCTAAGACCAAAAGCAGTTCATCATTTGTGAGTAATATATAAAGTCTATAATCAAATGAGAGGGGAAAATGTAACGATCTTTGTCCAATTTTTAGCAAGTAATATCACATACTTGGATCTTCTGTTAACATGAATGTTAATAATTCTTCTGGATTCTCTAGGAGGGCAAGTAGTTCTGAATTTTTCAGATTCTGGTGCTTACAGAGATCATAATCAGACTTTTTGATAGAAGAAATAACTGTTTTGCTACAAAGTTGTCTGCAGTCTGTTTGGGTTTTTCCAGTTGTGTTTCAAGTAGAAATTATTCCTTGTTTCTTGGAATTTGAAGTTGTCAGGAGTAATACAAAGAAATAAGTTTTTAATGCTTTTATATAATAAAAAAATGTAACTCTTGTAATTTGCACTTTTTCTTTTTTTGTCTCCTTAGAATGTGAAAGCATTTGCATCTTCAGATAGCCTAGCCAAGGTCCAAGAAGTAGCAAGCTGGCTTTTGGAAATGAATCAGGAACTGCTCTCTGTGGGCAGCAAGAGGCGACGAACTGGTGGATCTCTTCGAGGTAATGCTTCCTCAAGCCAAGTAGATGAGGAGCAGATGAATCGGGTTGTAGAAGAGGAGGAGCAGCAGCAAAGACGACAACAAGAGGAGCAGCACATTGGGAGGAATGGGGAGATAGGAGAAGAACCTGGATTTGATGACAGGCATGAGTCTCAGCAGGAACAGTTAGAAGAAAATAACAATAGACTTATTACAGTGGATGAAGAATCTACTTGTAACCAAGAGGAAGAAGATGATGAACATACTGGTGATCAAGAGGAGGAGGTGGAAGAGGAGGAGGAAATGGACCAGGAGAGTGATGATTTCGATCAGTCTGATGACAGCAGTAGAGAAGATGAACACGCTAACAGTAACAGTGTCACAAATTCCAATAGCCTCATGGACTTGCCCATTCACCAGTCATCGCCATTCTACATAAAGACAAAGGTGAGTGACTACAATTTTTTTTGTGTTCTTAATCCTCATTAACCTGGATTTTGGAAAATAATTTGCATGTTTAACTTAAACTAAAGTTTTACAGTGAAGCAAAGATTTTACTTCCTAAAGAGCTCATTATGAATAATTTATGCAATCTACAACTATACTGTTTTAACTGTTAATAATCAAATTATTTGCATGCACTCGATGTGAGCAAATACTCCTATATATTTTAAGGAATAGAGCTCTGACCATGTTCAAAAGATCAAGGTGTGTCTTTATAAATATTTTTTCATGCTAACTCATGCACTTAATAAGACCCTCCTGACATTATTTATAATATTTTCCTTCTCAAAGCAGACAAGAAGGAAGGTAAGCAATTGTGCATATGTGGTGTTCTCTGAGAATATCTGGTTCATTGAGATGAAAACATTGTAATGAAAAAATAGGGTGGAATATTACAGAAACGACAAGTTCTTCCTTCTGGCCAGGTTATAGTGAGTTCAGTGACAAAGTACAGGTTAAAAAAAGTGTGTTAGCCAGTCATTCGGTTACAAAGTCGTTACAGAATGTTGTATGGTATCATGCTTGTGAGGACTTTGTAAATTGTGTGCAATGATTGTTGGAAACTTCTGATTTGTAATAAGAATTTGTAAATAAATATTTTTATTGCTACTTATATGACCTAGTAATTTAGAACAAAAAAATACTTTTGGAGTATTAGCTCCAGTGTACATTAGTAGGTCGCCATATTTTCCATATTCTTCAGGAAGCAGGAATTCTGTTAACTCTTAGCAGCAGCAAAAACTGAAAGAATGATGAAAGCGGTGATACTGACTAATATAAAAGAGGAGCAGGCAAGTCTTTTTGTGGAAGAATGTCATTCCTAAGCCTGTGTACCAATTTCTTTTTCTTAATCATTAATTGGTGATAGAACACCTAGCCTCCTCTCACCTTTCAAAAAACAAAATGACAAAAACCCCTCAAATTTTTATAATGTACTTTAAATAAAAAAAAAGCCAAACAACTGATGTAAAACAGAACAAAACTCCCAAAAAATCAGTTAACAGGGTTCCCGATGTGTTTGAGTATGAACATAAATGTATAGAGATGGAGAATCAATCTTGAAGACGCACTAGAACAGGTAAATAGGATGAACATTTGCTTCTGGAAGCTGCGGCAATGTTTTTGGTAATAGCGATTAGTAAATAATTCACTTGTGTGTTTAAAGTATCTCAACTAACATCTTTGATATTTTTGAAAAGTCATGTTTTCACATGAATTTTTAGTAAATTATATAGTTTTGTATTGATAATTCTACTGTTGAGGATACTGAAGTCTATTCTTTCTAATTTAGAGTGAAATACTGCCATATTTTATGTCATTCAGTTGGCTTTTTGCAACTCTAATTCTTGGCTTTATTCCAATGCTTTTGTTTTCCTGGGTTTAGTATGACTTAGAGTATTGTATAACAACTTGCATCCAGTATGGACTTGATATTTAATGTAGGAAATGCTTACACTCAAAAGTAATTTTTTTTTATTATTATTAAGTCTCTGAATTGGAGACTTTTTGAAGTGCTTTGTAAATAACCATACCCAAATTACATACAGACAGAGCAGAGCATAGTTTTCAGTGGTGGTCAGTCCTGAAGCTTTTTTTATCATCTCCAATAGTGAATGGAAGTGTTTTTCTTCCTTTTTTCTTTAAGGTGTATATGACATAAACTGAAACAAACTGGTTTAGCCTGAAGGAAGTTGTCTGAAAGTTTGTTGTTTGTTTTTTTTTTTTTGTATAGATGCACAATTTCTGTGTGGTCTGATAGTTGCTTTGCGTATTGGTTCCGTGCAGTGCTGGCCGTTTTTGTCTGTGCTCTGTCCCCAGGCTGTGCTCCTGCAAGAACTGTTGGAGAGCCAGGTAGCGAACCTTCTTTGGGAATTGTTCTTGACTCATGGTGCAACTCTGTTTTAGGTAGTTTTGACTGTGTACCTGAAGGATCAGCACAGGTAGAAAGCTGCTTGAGCTGGCACTGCTCTAGGTCATGGTTACATGGTAAGACTGACGTAATGCAACATTAATGTTTGCCAATTCATTAATAAACCAACATTTAACCATAGGAACACATTCTATATTAAGAAATGTTGTAGAAATATAGCTATGCTGGAGGATGAATGAATTAGCAGAGTAAAAATAAACACAACTAATTAATATGCTGCTTTTGAGAAGAAAAAGGAGTGTTTGTAGACTCATCAGCTGTACTTACAAGTGGTTTCTGGTTCTGCCTGTTGAAGATAGACTCATCCTAGGAGACTTGAACCTGATGGACTTATTTTAGCTTTTCAGATATGCTTCTCAGCATTTGTAGTCTAGTACAGATCTCTCATAACTCTGGCTGAATTACCTGCTCCCTTGCTATATGCTGTACTCCCATGAAACTTGCTTTGCACCACCAGCATCATCTGATGGCTGAATCTGCTGCTTACTGTTCGTGTGTCTGGCTCCTTGGAAGCATACAATCCTGACCCAACACAGTTGCTAGTTTAGTCTGGTTGTATGTAGCAATATTGACAGCACACAGTTTTCATTTCTACCAAATACCAAGAGATAATAGTGAGACTGAATAAACAGTAGCTGCTACTGCTGTAGGTGTCGTCGTGCAGCTCATCAACTTTTTGATATCTCTTTTTCCTTCTACTTGTTATTCCTTTCCTCATAAACTACTGAACAAAGTCTCTTTCTAATCTGACTTTTTTTTTTTTTTGCTTATTGGCCTGTGGGATCGTGTACGGTTAAGGATGGAAACGGCAAGGTTCCTGCATAACACCACAGTGTAGCCTGCTTGCGCTTGCTGCCTGTCACCTGGACTTCCACTTGACAGCAGCAAGCTCGCTGTGTTCTACCTGATAAATTTCACCAGAAGCATAAAACCCATTATATTTATATAAAAGACATTTTATATATATTCATGCTTTAGGTAATTTTATATAATAGATATATAAAATTATATATAAATGTTTGCCTCATACTACTGCTCCATGCAAATAACTAAGATAATTGTTGCCATAATGTTGTGAAAATGTTATGACTAAAGGGCATGTGCACTTGAAATGAGAAGGCTGGTAGCTCAGAAGAGTATTCATTGCATTTACCAGCAACAGCCAGGAATCCATAAGGGTCCCTGTGGTTACCTGTTACAGTTTCCTCCATAAAATGTTAGGCTGCTCTATATTGACTTCTGCACAAGCTAAAGCATATTTTTAGAAAAAATTCACCATCTGAAAACAGGAAACAGTCCAGCAAGGCAAATATATCTCAAGCCTAGGTTAATAGTTTGTTAGTTATCATCAGTGTCTAAACTTCTGTGCCTTAACTCTACTCTGCCTTCTTCCTGTTATCTTTTTTTGACCATTACAATTTACGAATTTTTGTGTTGTACTGAAGAGCTGTCTAACAAGCCGGTGTCCTGCCCCCCCGCATACATAAAGTAATCAAGTTCACTCCTGAAATGTCTCTTAAATGTAAATAATAATGACACTGTGTCCATTGGGCATATTTTTCTATTTTTTTATTCTTATTATGATACTTCCCTGAAGGCTGTCTCTGATTTTTGAACATCCATCTTGAATCGTAGATATCAGAAATGAGATCAAAACTCCAGTAGCAATTGTGCCAATGACAATTAAAATTTGTTCATGCTATATGTTTACCTGTTTATATAACAAATGATTCTGTTAACACTTTTGACTGCAGCACTGCATTGGGATTTTACGTTCGACTGATTTGTCTAACATGATGCAAGCCTTCTTCAGAGAGCCTTCTGTTCTCTAAGTACGGTCTGTGTCCTTTGTACCTAGAGATAAGAATTGACGCTTGGTTGTATTAAAGTGACTATAGTTTTCTCACATCCAGTGTCCCTCGTTAGACCCTTTACTAATTGTTAATTTTTACAGGAATTGATCTGTGTCCTATTAAATGTTCTCATTGTCTGTTATGTAAAAATACAGCACAGGAAGGCAAAGTAAATAATATATGCAGGACTTTTTTACAGAAACACGCACTTGGTGCTGATTCTTCACTGATTGCATCGTATTTGTGCCATCCATTTCCAGTCCTTTGTGATGACTTTGTATTTCTTGACTTCCTTGGGAATAGTTGTGTAACAATTAGCCACGACGTAAGCAAACAAATACATTTACAGTGCATCGCATATTTCGTAGCAACTGCCCTTAAATGCTTTTATCTCTCAGTACGTGTGGCATTCCGTAGCAGTGCAAGGACAAGAACCTATTACTGGTAGTCACTGTCACTGGGGAATAGCTCATGTAAATTAATTTTCTTGCTTATTTTAGATTTAAATTGTTTGTCTACCTGTGTTCATACTCTTGAAATCGTAGTATTAACCAATATATCATGCCAGCAATATTTTATCTTTATCAAAACTGGTGTTTATGACATAAGTGATAACCAGCATGTTTTTATGCAAAAATTGGCATCGATGCTGTTAATCCTATTCTATGTCAACCGTTGCATTATTTTATCTTGGACTGACACCTGGCTTTCAGCCTATGGTTATCCAGGTTGTACTCTGTTTCCTTTTCAATTTTTTTTTTGGTGTATCGTTAGGTTTATTTGAGATTTCAGAAACATTTTGATTGTTCTAATTCCTTAAAATAATTTTGATCATAATGCATATAATCTTTAACTCATTCCTTTTTTTGTTTGCTTAACTGTATCTACAACTCCCAGTTTTGTAGTTTTTGAATATTGATGACTGTCACCTTCAATGTACTTAAATCTTTTGGTTTTAATTGAGGCTTTCAGTTTCTATCAAGATGACTTGGTTTTCTTTAACTGCTGTGAACTTTTCTTATTTGTAGGAATATTGGCTTCTTGATTACCTTAGAAAGAAATTGTTTCTAAACACTTAAAATAATTTACAGGTTCATTTTGCTTTGGTTTGGGTTTCACGTATTTTGTAGAAGGGAGGGGAAATAGTCACGCTCGCTTCTGCCTAAGCTACCATGAATTTAACTTTGTTCTATTCATTTTGCTTTATCTAAAATTCTACATTACATAATACTTTTAATATCTATGTTGAAGCCACCTCATTTAAGAAACAATCACGTAAAAAAAATATAATTAAACCCATGAATTCCTGAGAAGCGTTAGCTGCATTCATTCCAGCAAATACTGCCACCGTTTTCTATGATTAGGCAAAATAACTACTTCATATCAGACTAGCAAGTGTGAGATTTCTAGAGGCACATACATATGTGCTCTAGGTCAAGCTGTGATATGAAGGCATGTTTCCTTTCTTACTCCTGCTTGCAGGCTTGAAGTTGGTCTCTGGGAAAAGAGGAAAACAAGCTGAATTATACAGAAACTAGAAGATGCAATTTACTGTGTCCATGGCAAAAAGTTGTATGTGTAGGGAAGAGTTGTTGGGAGATATGCAAATAGCAGCCCTCTTTCATCTTAAAAGTATGCCTCTCACTTTAGGCAGATGCCATCTTGAATTTTCATATAGCTTCTTTTCATCCCACACCCTCCCATTCAAGGTGGGATTCCAGGAGCCATTTCATATTTGTCCACAAATTGTGTTTTGAGGGGAGAATATACAAGAAGACATTAAAGGTATTTTCATGTATTCTGTAGGGACCTGAATTTTAAAATCCAAGTGAGTGGGTAGAGCAGGAAGATTGTTAGCTGGTGCATGGCCACTTTTCTTCTTCTGGGTTTCAAGAAACACATTGGTCTGCTCTGCTTGTCTGGAGGGATGCGTGAAGGGGTGTTTGAGCCCATATATGGGAGATGCTCAATCCTTCTGGACAACAGGCACTGTTCAAAAAGAGTCTCTGCAACAACCCCCCCTCTTAAACATTTATTTCCTTTTCTTCTATTGAGGCTCTTGTGAAACTTAGCAAATTGGGGTATATAAATGTGAACTGTTATTTGTGTGCTAACTGTTTGGATTGTGATGGTGACTCCTCGTAAGTGGTCAGACATCCTGCATGCAGAACCCTCCACTAAATTTCCAAGTTAGCATCTTCTCCAAATGCAGGTTTGCTTGTTGCAGGATTGTGGGCTGTGATGGTAATTACTTTGTTGGTTAACCAGAGCTTCCTAAGAACCAGAGAACAGATTAGGTAAAAGAAAGATGAAAAGTCTTGTATAGTTGGATCTACAACCACAAAAAACACCTTGATACCCCTTCAGCAGTTGTCATATTTGAGCATTTGCTTCTTTACTAAAGGTAATAAGATTATTTTTTTAATGGATGCCTTTCATATATAACATAAATCACATATAACAATGGTAAAGGCTGAGAAACAGCTTAATTTTCTTGTAAAAATTCTGTACTTTGATTGCAGCGTCCTCTGATTCCAGGTACCATACTGTCTGTTTGGCTGTAAGTCACTGGGGGCGTGTGTGTAAGTAATCGTGCTGCTCCTAGAGTGCCTTTACTTGGTCGTTCGTTGACCCTGGAGGGTGGAGAGGGGAGAGACAGAACAAATAAGCTGGGCTGGCTTCAGTGGAGCTAGGACCACAGGAAGACCTGTCCCTTGGAGCTGAAATACCCACCTCGAGTTCTGAAACAAATCTAAAGCCATGCTCACACATAGCTTTGAGCTCTCAAATAGTGCAGACTGGGCCAGAATTTGTTACTGTGAGGTGCTTGGTCCAAGCTAGTATATAGAGCCACAAGGATATAAAGGATTTGTTTTTCAGTGATTTTGGGCTTTGTATGGAAGGATAGCATTAAGTTTTAAAACTAAAGAAAACTTAAGATTGCACTGGGCAGTTTGTGTGTATGTGAAGTGAAAAGGGACTCCTGTGTGAAAGTCTGCAGTTATTGTCAGAACGTTAACAGACTTAAAAGCTTTGTAGGGATAGGGGGAAATAAAGGATGATTAGAGAAACGCTGATCCCTGGAAGCAGGTTTTTTTTGGTTTTTTTGTACGGTACAGTACACGCAATTGAGAGAAGATTGGAATATTGTGTATAGGTGGGGTGGTGGTTTTGTAACAGTGTATGTTAGTATTTTTTTCCTTTTCTGAGCAGCAGAGGGGGCTGCTATGGCTTTGCTGCGGCCCTGTGGAGACTTGTGCAGTGTTCCTTTGCAAAGGCTTTTTCCTGCTCTTGCTGCTAAAAACTTGAAGCCTGTTTTTTAGGTCTAGGGAATAAATACAGCCAGAACAGGAGGACTCAATATTTTTCATTTGTGAAGAAATCTGTTTCCAGTATGTGAAATGATGTAGGACTGTTTCCATTAAAAATAAGTTTTAAACATTTTCAGATGGCTTGTGTGATAAGAATGCAATGTATCGTTCGCTGCTCTGAGTGCACAGGAGAAAGAGGAAAAACTTCATACGACAAAAAGAGATTCTTTTTTTCATCTTTATTTTTTACAGGGATCACACATAGGATATGTAGATTCTTCAGACCTTTCATCTCCTGAGTTGTCTAACAGTTAATGCTTTAAGGAGTTTTTAAACTAAGTAGTAATTCAGCTAAAGCTGTGTGAAAAAGGATACGTGTTAAGAATTGCTCTGATTGTATATAAAAAAAAAATTAAAATACATTGGCAATATATTTTTTTTTCCCTTTTGCTTCTCCCTGGGATTCTCCTTTTTAATTAAAGCTTCTTTCACATCTCTCTCTTCAAAAGCTTAGGAACTGGCAAATATTTTTCTTTCTTGGTTATTCTGAACTACAGCACTAAAATATGAGTTAAATAAGTAAATGACTTGGGATAAACAATAAATGGTCTTTACAACTGCCAGTCAGAATTACTTTTGCATTACCGTGACAGTTTGGGGTTTTTTTTGAGCAAGTTTTGCTGTCTTAATTTTTTTTAACTCTTCTGATACAGAGCCTTATTTTTATATTGGACTGTAATAACATTAGAAATATTCATACTCTGAGCTTAATATCAATCAACACTTTTAACCTTTGACTTCCTTCTCATTTATATACTACACAATTTAGTTGCTAATGATTCCGAGCATGCAGGATCATTTGGAAAGGTTATGCAACTGTCATTAAGATGTAGTTTGTTGAATATTAAAGCATCCATGGAAGGAATGCAGATTCTCAGTTTCTCTGTAGATAGCAAGGTTCTTCCCCATCTGCACTAACCTGCAGTGTGCTTCTTTACTGCAAATACCAACACTTTCAAAAAGTACTTCTGGCTTGCTCTGCTTTTACTTGACTGTGTTAAGTAATGGCTTCATTTGCTGCCCAAGGCTTTCAGAGGTTTTGCTGTACTTTTGCCTTTTGTAAGTAGAATTGCTCCTACACCTTCACGTGCACGTAAAATTGGTGTTAAATAATTGCTGCTCTGCTAATTTTCCCTACGCTGTAAGCAGATCGTGAAGCTTGCTGATTGATATGTGGGCTCTACTTGTAGTAATGGGGTTATCCCTGATACAGTTGGTGGCTTATCCAAGAACTTGGCTATCTAGTTCAGCTTTCTCATGCAAAGTTCTTGAAATACCTAGTAATTAAATGTAACTTATGTTAAAATGTCACTTGCAGTCAAAGGACAGGAATTGCTTCTATAATTTCTGGTTTTTCTTTCCCTTAATGGAGGTTGTCTTACCTCTTTTCAGTATGATTTCTACGAATATTACTACAGAATTAAATGACAGTGCTAATGTATAATTTGTGAAGTAAGTAGTTGTGTATAGGAAGGAAAGTCGAGAATCTCAGTGCCTGGGAAGGAAGAAAAGTAATTTAACAGAAAACATTAATGCTGACAGTTTGGGTCATAGTTTTAACTACAAGATTGTATTTAAAAAGTAGATTTCAATTTATTTCCCCCCACCTTACACCCCGCTCTTATTACAGAAAGATGCATTTTTTTGATGTGGAAAGAGGTAGTGCTGATTTAGTTTCTCATTTAGTTTCCCGTTACAAAGATTGCTTACTAGACTAATGACCTAGCGGCGTAAGGCACAAGCAATTTTCTACTTCTGTGCCAATAAATTGAGGTCAGTCTTTCAACTCCAGTCAAGGGATTTACCTCAACTAGCCACACTGGAAAATAAACTACAGAGCTTTTGACTGTACAGACAAATCTGGCACAAGTATCTGACAATGTACAATTGCACCTTCTTTGCAGTGAAGCCTGCATCTTGGAGTGTATACCTTCTTTATTTCATGGTGATTCTTACCAGTAGTTTCTCCTGAACATGTGTGTAATTCTTTTGTAACCATGTTGGTTGTTCATAGGTGTATTTCCAGCAGTTCCCTAAATCCAAAAAAATGCTAGCCACCTTTTGGGATGGAGGTGGCGGGGCAGACAGGGAAACAGCCACTTGGTTTAAACTTGCTCAGAATTGATTCATTGCCACAAGGTTGTATTGACTTAAATTGTCTTTTAGTTGCTTGGTCTATGCAGAGCTCCTTAAAGGTAACTACTGGAAAGGAACTTGCCTGTATTACTCAAACTGCCATATCAGTTTACTTTTCATAGAATAAATTAAATTGATACCTTCAGGATAACTAGTTGAAACAGTGTCTTGTAGTTGCACTCTTTTTCATAGGCTTTGAAATCAGTGTCAGTTAGGCAGCTACATGGTTTTTGCTCTCCATCTTTGTTCTCAAAATGAAAATGAGCTTTTTTTTTTAAAAAAAAAAATGAAGTAATACCATTTCAACTCACCAATTATATGGCAACAACATCATGAAATAAAAAAACATGAAAATGTGCTTGAGAAGACTTTCAGTATGCTTACTCTGTTGGGATACATGGCTTGTGTAACAAATACATTTGGGAGCTCTGCCCCACTTAAATATGCCATTTGTTCCTTATGTTGTTCCTGACTATGTAGCAGGTGCTGTTGCCTGATGTGATCGTTAGCCCAAATATCTCCAGCCTGTAGTGATACAGCTGTATTTACTGAACATTTTATCAGTGGATGCTGTTGCTCTGAGTGTCAGTTTTAAGCTGCTTCACCTTTTGGGGCTTAACTGCAGTTGATATTACTGGTTATGAAACTTGATGCAAATGGTGAATGGAAGTGTGAAGAAAGTAAAACTTTTGCTGGTGAGTTAGTTTTCGGTTTTGTTGACACCCCCTCTTCCCAAATAGAAGGTGTTAAATATTCTTTTGGCTATGAATTTGAAGTGTGCGTTTGATAAGTTATTATCAGTACGTTTCTTGTATTCACTGTTGTTTTATACTTAAAAATTATGAGATCTGGAATTAGCTTAGAGGGCCAGAGGGACAGAAGGTGATATGAGGACCAGAATTACGTTTAACAGCTGCTGCGAGATTAACATTTTTTTCCTGATGCATTGCTCACTCACTGTAATCTGCGAAATAGCAGTACATCCTTTATTTCTGTAGGAGAGTTTATCTGCAGAACGTGTTGCTATTCAGCAAACTGTGCACAGTAAAATAATTTACATATCTTTACAAATTCTTGAGTATAAGGAGGCAAACTAGACAATGTCAATTTCTATGCTAGTTTAGCCATTTCTGAACAGGCAGAATGCTTACAACCAAACTGTCTCAGCAGAATGTTTGAACAGCCAGCTTCTAATGTCTATTGACAAAGGATGATTTTTGACACATTAACTGTTTTTCTTTGGAAGTGTATGGTGATCTGTGCATGAAGCTATGCTTGTATAGCAATGATATTCTATGATATAATGTGCATTTTTTTGTAGGTTTATTAATCTGTCATTATGTTTTGTTTATGTTGCATATGAATGTTTTGCTGTTTCCTTTATTGGTGAAATTTCTATTAGAAGAATCCATATAAAGCCTAGAACCAATGTTTCTACAAACTGTTCTCTGTTGCAAGCATCTTCTCCCTTCTTGTCCATAGGGCGGTTCATGAGAATGCTGTCTAAACTTCAAGTTTATGCAGATTTTGCTAGATTTCAGCTCATTCTCTCCTGGCCAAACAAGTTCAAGACTTCACAAAATTACTGTAAAATGTGCTTTATCTTAAAAAAAAAAAAAAATCTCTATAAAACTTTGTGTGCACTTTGTACTCTGTATAGTACAACTTCTGATGTAATGTTACATATTGTTTATTGGTATTGAGATTTTAAAGTTTTTTGTGCATAGGTGAATGTCTCTAGAACAAGCACTGAAATACAAGTGGAAGATATTGCTGTTAGGCATCTCTTCTGTTCTTCCTTCTCTCTTCTCTTATTTATCCTTTCTCCTCTTCTTGCTAATTGTAAATTTTGTTTCTTTAGTTTGTAATAAGAGTTGGGAAGAGGGAAAGGATCTGAGAAGGACACAGTTACTAAGGAACTACAAAGATTTCTATCTCAAGTCAAGCTGGTCCAAGCCAACTACGTCTTTACAGAACCTTACTTCTTTTTATGCTTGTTCTTACTAAAAGCTGATGTTTTCTACTGACTTTACTACCTGACTGTATATTGCATAATATGAAAAGAGCAAATAGTGAATTTTAGTAATATTCAGTGTGATTCAATCTTGGGAGGCAGTGGCTATGCTTTTCAGCTGTGTCATGAAATATTACTCTGTTAATGCTTATTAAATTTTAATACATTTGTTCAATCCCTGGTGCCTCTGCTGAAGTGGAAAATGCACCGATCACCGCCACAGATTGCCAGCAGGGATAAATTCCACCTTATTCATCATCAGAAGTCATTACTACTTTTCAGTAAAGTAAGAGCAATGTTTCCTGTAAGTGCAAATCACATTCTTAGTCTTACGTCATCCAGCCACTGCTTTTCTATGTTTGGAAGTGGCCAGGTGACTCTTTGTTCTTCTCACTTAAATTATGGAGTGTCCCTTAAGGATGGCAGCTACCGTGATCACTATTGACCCAGATATACTGAGTACTTAAAAAAAAAAAACAAAAACAAACAAAAAAACCCACACAAAAAACCCCAAACAAAAACAAACAAAAAAACCCAAAACAAAAAAAAACACCACCAAAACCAAGAAATAATGAATAAATAAAAATGAAATTAAGAAACTGGAAGTGACACACCTAAATGGAAGAAATGAGACTTAACATCATTCATTATGGATCCCTCGTTCTTGCCAAATGTAATGATGATGTTCCTTCTCTTTAAGCTGGACTTCATCCAAAGCAAGGACACTTTCAATTGTTACCCTGAAGCGTTCACCCACCTGCACAATTTTTGGCTTTGGGATAAACCACTAGTATTACATGTCCTACAGCCAGTATGCCAAATGGTGTGTTTACACGTGTGCGTGCGTGTCTGTTTTGGAGGACAGACTGTTGAAACTCTTCCTCTGCTGTGCTAGTCAGACTTGGTACTGCTGCGATGCACTTCTTTGCTGGTAGTGTTTGAAGTCAGAGTATCAGACAGCCAGTAAACTCGAAGCTGGATTTGATTGTCCATATATAAAAAGTCAATTTCTATTAAATACTTAAAAGCATTTTAAATAGTAAGTGATACTTGAACAAATCAGAGAAAGACGGTGTTAGTTAAATAAAAATACAGGCAAGGCTTCCCCTTCCTCTGAAAAGGAAAAAAAAAAAAAAAAGGAGGAAAAAAANAGGTGGAAAAAAAGGAAAGAAGACAAGTAAAAGATAAAGGTGGCAGCCATACCAACTAAGAGTGCCAGTCCTTCCACGGACTACCTGCTTTTTTCTGTAGTCTTAGGCATTCATTACTTTGCATATCTTGAGCTTTATAAATAGCCTGACATCCCTTTGCAGTATGCTGTTAACCAGATGAAAAGGATTATATAGCTTAATTTGGTGCTATCAAATGAATGCCAGTATAACAATCAGTTGGTGCATTTGTTAGATTTATGTGCATTTTACAGTTCTAGTAAGAAAACCACAATCTTGTATCAAAATAGACCTTGATATCTGTATTGTTTCAAACATACAAAATGTAATACTTTGCATTGTTCAACCTTTTACTTTGGCAGTAGATAATATAGCTAATAGGAAGAGTGTTACTGTTGTCAGGCTTCATACAAGAGGATTTTTTTTTGATGCTGAATAAACACTATCTGGACAGAATTTTTCGCTACAGAAGAAAAAATTATTTTTTAGGTGTATTGGGTGGCAGAAATATTTTTAACACCTTTCTGATGCTTTGGGGATTGTTCCTTTTCCCATTTAATATGTTGAAAGGAAGAAAATTGAAAGTCCAAAGCTGATTTTTGGCAGTGCTTTTTGGACAATATTCAGAAACTGATAATCATGTTTTAAATATTTTGGTACTGCCTTGTGTATATTTTGTGCGTGTATGTATATAAGGAGAGAATTTCTCATTGGAACTCTTGCACTTTACATGGAAGAGTGATACAGTGATAAGAAAAGCTAAATTAGTGTATGGAAAACTAATTTTTCAGTTTCCTATTTTCCTTTTTCATAAAAGCAGCCTCCTTGCTAATAAAACCACCTGCTTTCCCTTCCCCCAGCTTATCCTCAGTTAGGAATTTGACTTGCATTTTAATCCAGTGTTAAATATTGCATGACTTCTCTACCTGTTGTTGTAGTTCTTAATTCTTGTCTCAGCTTTATTTAAAGGTGCAACAACAGCATAAATAAATGGTCAGCAAATAAATTCCTGCAGAGCAGCTGTAGCAATTCTTTTTAACAGCTGGTGCATCTCTGACTAGACCAAAGAGTTAAACTTGCTTATCCAACAAGTCATATTATAGCCAATGAGGACTGGGCAGACATGTCTGGAATATTTGTAAGACGCAAGATGATGCAGCTGGATTTCTGTTACATACCTGGAATATTTTCTGAAATGTTTAATGAAGAAATGAAGACACATACTTTAAAGATATTTTTTTTTTAAAAAACAGTGACAATGACAACAAGATGATATAGTACAGTAAATAAAGTTAGGTGGCTTATGGAGTAAGGCCAAATTATATAGGCCTCTGGTTACAAATGATTATATACATTTACAGGGATGTCTAATTGTGGTAGGAATTATTTTCTTAAAATGTGCATGGTTAAGTATAGGTTTTAATGTTATGATAGCGTCATTAGTATTGATACTATATAGTCTTGCCAATATGCAGTTTACTAGACAGTCTGTGTATTTCTTTCATAAACACTTAATGTGACCTTACAAAAAGTTAGCTTGTGCAAACCGTCCCTTGTAATTTGTCAAATGCTCTTTTGCACTAGCACTGTCGTGACCAAGGGCAGATCCCATGCCTGTACCTGCATGTTCCCTTCCCTTTCTTTTGAGACGAAATTCTATATTTGTTGAGATGCCCAGGAAGCTTTTATCATTGTTGTCTCTTCGGGACTAGTATTGCATGCTAAGGGATCCATGGGCAAAGAGAGGTGATCTTGACTACCCTCCGCTTCCAAACACTTTTGCTATTTGTCTTATGTTTGTCTCATCATGCACCTGGCTGCTTTGTGAACTTTTTGCATTTGCTAATCTAGTGGAAAAATAACTCAGCAGCAGCAAAAATTGAGGATTTTCAGGTATCTTGCTTACTGGAGTCATTTCAGAGGTCACAAACCTGACAAGTTCTACAGCTAGTTTAAGGAAGAGTTTGGAATAAAATGGCTAGAGCAAGGAGGGGGAGGTGCTATTCTTCTCCTTGTGCTGCTGGAATCTCCAGCTGACCTGTTTGTCTCATTTCAGGTCCAAAGAAGATCAGCTGTGGAATCGCACAGATCCAATGGAGATCTGTTATTTTTTTACTGACAGTCATTCAAACTTATTTGCATTGGTGTTTGCGATTAGAAACGGAAACTAGTGCACCCTTGCTATTGGTTTCATCTCACCTACTGCTTGGGTTCCCCAGCAGGCAAGGCTAGTGCAGTTGCATGCCATACATGACTATTAAACACACTAGGTCAAATTTGAGTATGGTTACATAACTCCGTGCACTCATGCTTGGATACCAGGATGCTTAAACAGCTATAAGCATGCACATAAGCATGGAAAATGTCTAGTAGATATGTTTACCTGATGAGTTCCCCTTTACTGATATACTTGGTATTTCCTATCTTCCTTGGCCTCAACTAGTGGATTTCTGGGGAATGCTATCTTGTGGAGTGCAAAGTATTTTGCCAGACAGCAGCTTTACCATCATACTTATCTACATTTGTTTGAACCTTTATATCAGTATAGGAGTGTCACACCTGTTGAACAGGTGTGCCCAGAGAAGTTTCCAACCTGGGAACAGATTGCCCAGAGAGGTTGTAGATGCCCCATCCCTGGAGGTGTTCAAGGCCAGGCTGGCTGGGGCTTTGAGCAACCTGGTCTAGTAGGAGGTGCCCCTGCCCGTGGCAGGGGGGTTGGAACTAGATGATTTTTAAGGTCCCTTCCAACCTAAACCATTCTATGATTCTATACAAGTTGTACCATCTTCCACCAGCAGCTGCAAAAGGCATATCTTTCTTGCCCTTTCATGGCAAAAATTTTAAAGTAGATTTTTTGTATTAGACACCAACCTTGTTCATCACAGTAATGGTCGTGCTTCAGAATGATTCCAGAGCCAGAATTATAACCAGGAAGTATAATCTGAGTGAGTCCAAGTGAAGAAAATGTGGATTCTTCTCCACTATGTTATTAAGCTTTGTTACCAAAGAAAACAAAACTTGTGCAGTTTGAGACATCTGCCTGTCATTGTCTGTCTTCCTTTCCAGAGTTTATGCATCTCTTGACTAATTTTCACCAATTTGACAAAGAGAGAGATTAAGATTACGCAAGTTTTCAAGGTAACTAGAGGGTAGGTAGGAAAGGGAGAGACTTATTAATGCATCTGCTGAGGAAGAAGTCTATGGGGTGACCGTCACTTGGTTAGACATCATTGAATTCTTGTGGAATTGGGTTTTGCTCTGACCACGTAAACAGGTTCAGTTGTTGTTTGTTCCTTACTTTACACCATAGAAGCCATTTATTTGTCAAAACTCGTAGTAAGGTATAAGCCTGAAATAAAGGTTTGCTATGGATGAACTGTTCAGAATGACTTTTCCATGTAGGTCCCTGATGTTTTGGGACTGTAAGGCCTTGAAGAAGGCATAGTGTGATTCAAGCACAATTCAAACTGGCATGACAATCTCACCTGGAGCCAGGCTTTGTTCTGTTGCATGTGAGACCACAGGTTTACACTTGTTTTTTGCTCACGAAGTACATAGAAAGCCATCAGTCTGCATGTTTTACTGGTAGTTTTGCCGCTTTTGTGCCCTGTTTGAGTGTACATTTTTTTAGGAAATTCTGATCTCGTGAGATCAAAATGATCCTCTCCATTGATTCCCTCCATACCCTCTTCAGGGTTCTGGGTCCTTATGTTTTCTTACATGCAGATTTTTGTATTGGGTAAACTTGGATACGATAGAGATTCTTTAGAGCAATAGCTTTTTCTTTCTGTGCAGCACAACTAATATAGTTGCGGTTAGTTTTGTACAGCAGTGCCTTTCTTCTATACAGCTTATTCGTTTGCCTGTACAAAGCAGGCTAATGTGCAATGTATCATTTGGGAGCTATCAGTATACTGGTATCAGAAATCCCTCACATAAATAAACGTGGGACCACAGTTGCTATATAAAAGTAGTTACTGACAAAATGGTTCTCGCTCTTTCTATACATGGGCAGGGACCAGCATGAATATCAAGGGAGCAATAAGGTTTGTGTATAATGTAAATTATAGTCCATTCTGTATGCTATGACTATGCAGAGCTTACTAAAAATGTTATTTAGGAAGTATATTATCAAATATATTCAAAGGATTATTATGCTACTATTACTACTTTGAGAGGGTGACTTTAAATATTGCAGTGCTCTGCTTTATCCATTTGAGGGCAGCTGTTCACCACCGATGTTAAGAACTGTGGGAAAACTGCCCGGGGTTCTTCTTTCTGCATTTTAGTCTTTCTGTACTTGCAAATACTTTATTTAGGTCTCTCTAGGTCTTGTACTGTTCTATCACCATATTAAAATGCCATGAGTCTGTTTATTTTTTTCCAGTAATGTTAATATGGAAAACAATTGTCAGCTCTAGAAGATTCTGTAAAGTTTCAGTAAGCTGGTTTTTGTTGTTGGGATAAATTCTTAGATCCAGGTCTTAAACCCATGGCCTTTCTGAGTTAAGTATACTGAGTGAGCTAGTTAATTTCATGACACTTGCTTTCTGGTAAACAGCTCCTAAAAAGCTCTTCTACAGGATCACTTTGAATTACTCCGAAGGTATAAAAATCATTGCTTCTTTACTGCATGCTTTCATTTTACAAAGATGTCTCTTCACTGGACTGGCCAAAAAGAAAGAGGAGTCTTCTGGATTCTTAAGTTTACAGCTAATAGTCCATGACAATCTCAAACTAGTATTTTCAAACTCAAGTTTTCAGGCACTTGTATGCATCTAAATAAAGTGATCTGATTTCAAACCTGACCTTCTGATTAAAATGACAGTCAAGTACTTAAAAAGAGCATCATTGGAAATCAGCCCCACTTTATTTAGAAACTGAATGTTAGAGAAATGTATTACAAAGCATTAAAGCTCAAATTTTCAGTTTCATACTTGTCAAGTTTATACATGTTCTCACCCGGTATAATATAAAAAATACACACTTTTAAAGATAAAAGCAACGGAGTGCCTCTTTAAACTTTAGATTGAGCTTATATTAGAATTAAATGTGTGATAAATACAAAAATAAGTGATATCTAGTATATGCAATATATTCCTGACACTTCTAAGATAGCCAAACCACTCCATTTTTGTCTTCCCGTTACACCCTCTTATTGCTTAATTTAGACTGTGTTGTATTTTCAGGCTAAGGACTTTCACTTATTAAATGTTTATAGCTGTCCAGCATAGCTTGAGGCCTTTAAACATTACTGTAAGACAATAATACCTACAGTCAGTAATGTGTAGCAGATCTAAGACTAAAAAGAAGTGATGATACATGGAAATAAAATTGGGCCAACAAGTTCTCATCTGCTAGTGCAAGTGTTTTTTCTGGAAGACAATGATTAAAAAAGGGAAGAAAAAATAGTCAGAGATAAAACTGAAGCTTTTCCTAATTGCTATGGTAAAGTGTGAAATCTAGCATTGTAATTCTATGTGGGACAAAAAAGTGCCTTATTTTGCTTTGGCTTCATCCACTTAGAAAGGGGACTACACTGAATGTGAACATGATACTTTTTTTCAGCTAGAAGTGTGTCCCTGTAGAATTATTTAGAATAGTCTGGAAGTTCCTGAGGAAAAACTAATGTACTCTTGGGACTTTCATCTCAAATGACAAAAGAAGAAGGGCTGACAATCAGAGTTTTGTCTTTTCAGAGGTGTGAGAATAACCTACGACTGGAGACTTGTGCTGTGAGCGCTGCCTGGAAAGTACCATACTTCAGTCTTATCTGCTCCCCAATTGTATGTAAATGTGCAAATGGGCCAAGTTATGTTCCTGTTTTGCACTTTGGTTATGAGCTAATTTTAAAAAAAAAAAGGGGGGGGGGAAGTAAGCATGTAAAGTAGTAAAATACGAGGCTCTAATATCAACTAGTAACAGCTGGTATTAAAATAGTGACCTGCCATGCTGTCAAATTTCCTTTCAGCAATCACACAATGAAATAATCTTTTAAAACTGAGTTTTTCAGCAGTTTCTCGTAGTGCGCGCACACACACGCACACATTTCTGTATGCAATTATATGAAATATGGGGTATTTATTAAACTAGAATCTGACGTTTGCTTTGTATGAAATACTGTATCAGATCTTGTCATGTTACATGCATACTATTCAAATCTCAAATTATATTAATATAAATACATTTTGGTAAACTTGCGACTGTTGGAACGATTGAGATGGCAACTGATATATCAAAAATGGAAAACGTTGACCTGTTGCTTATTTTTGAACGATATATCAATAGGGATATGTGAGTTGATCTCTGTGGGGTTTTGGCTCTGTTCTTCACTTCAGTTATTCAAAGCAGAAACAAAAGGCTGCTCTTTCTCCCCTTTTGGATTACTTCAGGGAAGTTTTCTTATTTGAGTGAAACTGAGAGTCCAAGACACCTTTCCAAAGTCTTCTAGCCAAGTGATGGCCTAATATTTGTTGTATAAAATATGAAGTAATTCAGAATGAAGGTATAAACTGTGATCTGGTATTGCTGTTGAGTACAGGCTAATGGTAAACCGTGTTTTGGAGTTTATAGGATGAAGTATAAAGAAGGAAACATAAAGAGTCTTATAGAAGAAAATGTATGTCTAAATGTGCTTTAGAATGGCATTTGAATGCAATGATAGAAAAGAGGGAAAAAAAATAATCAGTGTGCGAAAATACTGTGCTACCCAGCATTCTATAATGGCATTTCCATGTGCAACACCTGTAAAGAAAGAAGACATTTTTTGTTTGTCTGAGAAAGAGACTTTGTTATAAGTGAATGCTTACTGTAATGTATATATACTCAATGAAACATCAGGGATTTTTATAGATTTTTTTTTTTTTTGTAAAAAGCATTCAACAAGCAAATGTGTGGTCAGGGGAGGCCGTCTGTATGCGAGTGAGACATGCTTACAGCTTGGCTTTTTGAAGGGGAAACAAAGGGCTAAGTGGAGATGCTAATACAGGCATATTTTAATGCTGTCTTTTGTCAAGTTAGTGTTGTGCTTCAAGCATTAAAGCATTACTACACTCTCTCTTTTGCCCTCATATAATTATACAGTTAATTATCCTTTGCTGGGTGTGCATAAAGGGACTTGTAAGATTTCTTGATGGTCATTTATTCACTGTGTTTTGGGATGTACTGACTCAGTTCATACAAGGGCTTTGATGGCTTTCTGCATCTTTTATCAGCAATTTCGTAAGGCATTTTCACAGGCTTTTGTCTCTTCTTACTTACTTTTGCTCAAAAAGGTTTTCAGAATTTGAATATATTTTTTAAGAAACATGTCGAAGTATAGGGAAGAGAAAGGGTTTGTGGCAACCTAGAGGCATTGTAGGAAAGCTAATTTGATCAAGAAATTATTTAAAATGGCAGTAAACTAATTGCAGATAATCTAAGTAATGGACATTGCTGTTCTAGCTTTGTTCGGTGGAGTAAGAACTTTTTTCCTGAAAAACGGCCCTCAGTCAGGTTTGTTGGTAAGGTCAGGCAGACCTCCCCCCGCATCGTTTGAGGGACACTATTCTCAGAGGAAGGGCACTTCTCCTTTCCATCAGCGTGAGCAAACTGGTACCCAAACCTGTGATGACCAGAAAGGGGAAGACTATTCCAGTACCATTGCATCCCTAGAGCCAAAGCCCCCCAGATGCTGCCCCCGCAGCAGCAGGGAAGGCGGGGGGCTGTGCAGGCTGACGTACCTGTGCGTAAGTAAGGAGGGCCAGCAAGAAGGAGCTGAAAATCACAGTGTAGGTGAAAATACAATGATAGCCTCTACTTTCATTAAAAGAGCAAGTGTTGAGCCAATATGTTCATTTTAGGGGACTCCCCCCTTTTTCCAATTTTTTTTTTCATTTGTTTCATAGCAATATATTATGTTTGTGGAGACGGTAGTTGAGAAAGCAGAGTCCAGGTCAGTTTTTTAGTTACTAGCTGTGAAATTTTATTGAAAGTCCAGAAGAAGTCTGCCGAGTGAGCGGTGGAGTTGATCCTGCAGTAACACTGTTACTGTCTGAAGGTTGCAATCTCCTTGGGTTCTCCTTCTGAAAGCACAATGCTGACTCAAAAAAAAAATTATAATTAAAAAAAAATTATTCCTTTAAAGTGCAGGCGTAAGTGGCTGTGGCTATTAAAACTCCTGGCAGTCATGATTTTCTTCTTCTTTTTCACTCTGTGTATCTCTTTTTGGAGAAGGGCTCTTCTGACATTGCAGGGGAGGTCCACCAGCTGTTTGACTGGCAGGAGCAGTCTGCCTGCCCCTTGGTAGTTTAATTCCTGTCTATACTAGGATAGCTTGCACTTCACTGAGCAGCAGACAGGTCAGGACACTTGGCAGGAGAAGGTTGAGAGACAAAGGCAGCAGGCTGTGGGGAGCTGAATCACCAGTCTGAAACTTTTTTTGGAGGAAAAAAAAAAAGAAATCATGCAACTTTAGAAGCAAAGTTTTTAGCAATGTTCTTGCATTATTAGTAGACTTGACGAAGTAAGAACGATAAAATGTCCAAACCTGGGAAAACTGCCATCAACCATGGCTTGGTTCCTGTTGATCTTAAAAGTACCAAAGAACCTCTACCACACCAAACCGTGATGAAGATATTTAGCATCAGCATCATTGCACAGGGCCTGCCCTTCTGCCGTAGGCGGGTAAGTGTAAAAGTATTTAAAACCTGAATTTTGGTCACTTGGCTTGTAACTCTGTGCTTTGTCATGGTGCATTCATTCCATGAGGAGATACTTATATCTGTATTATCTATTCACTCAGGGTGCCATAGAGGAGCCCTCGGGTCATTTATTTCAATAATTCTTGTGCTTTAATTTAATTAAAAATCTGTACATGTTGTCTTAGCTATTACTCATTTAAAGGGACATGCCAGAGATTCTTTTATAGCTGTAAACCATGTAGATGAAAACAAATGCTGTACAAAATAGTTGCATTCATAAATGTGTATTTTGCTTTTATTCGCTCTTTTAGGTGATGTAGATAGTTTGGAGTAAAATCCATTGAATGCAGTTCTGAATTGCCTTGGCACATGCAACTTGTTGGATACTAAAGCAGAGAGTTTAGAGATGTTTAATATTTAAACATTTTTAGTAAGAATTCTTAAAATAAGATTTTAATACTTTTGTAACTCAGTAATGGAGATAACATTTTTGCTGTTACAGAAAATAAAAATAGCGTGTTACTATGTGGAGGTTGCGATATAGTTTATATATAGACAATCCTAGCCTGACAAGCTATCACGGGTCTTATGCTACAGCTTCAGCAACTATATGAATAAAGTGGCTCTTAAAGCACATTACATGAGTGGGGGAAAAAAAAAGAAAAGTCTTTTAAATTTCCTTCTCTCTGTAATATACAGTTTTCAATAAAAAGTGAGTATTTTCAAATCAACTTATATCATTATTTCATTACTCAGTTTGCATACTGCTGACCTCATATTCTTTAAAGTAAAATTATTTTTTTCTTCTTTATTACTCTTTGGAACACTTTCTCAGTAAAATTATAAATAAATTTGCTCTTCATAATTAATTTTCCCAACATTACTTTGAGTTTTCTATTGCTACTGAATAAATACTATTTCCATTTATTGATGCAAGTTTTAAAATCTAGCTCAGCCTTTGTAAATGTGCTGGCTTTCTTGAATGTCAACATACTCCTTTTTAGTAAACTTAGTGAAATTACAGATGAAATTTAAATTTGACAAGATAACCCTTGAAAGCTTGATTTCTTTTTACTGTGTTGCTTTGAATTTCTGAGGTTTCTTATATGTAAAGGTATATGGCATATGTTGAAAGCTAGCAACATAATATCAACCTGCAGCAATGCAAAAATTAGAACATATATATACATGACTGTTTAATATTGGATCATGTGCATTTCAGAAAAGTATTTTTTTCTGAAATTAGATATTATACCTATGTGTTTGAACATTGAATAGGAACATTTCATGAGATTGAAAGCGATAAAGTAACCCTCTATTTTTAGATACATGTGCTTTCAAATTTTTTATATGATTTGAGAACTGTTTGCTTGAAAATAAGCATTTAGAATATATCTGGATAGTTTTAGTTCCTTTGTCTTGGATAAAGCATAATATGCAGCGTAGAAGATAAGTTTAGTAGATATATTTCACAAGTCTTTGTGTGGCTATATTAATATGTTACACTGTTGGAACTTTAATGCTGATGATTTATGTGTGTATTTTCTGTAATGAGAAGTGTGGTCACACGTTAACTTATCACAAATGGAAAAAATAATTTCTAAAGCAGTGCTCTGAAGATTTTTGCATTGTTCCAAAACGACCGCCGTCTGTCTCAGTTGTCCTGTCCTACACTGCGTTCAAGCAGTCAGTTTAACGACTCGGAGGTTGAGGTCTAGGAGGGTTTAAGAAGCTGTTCAGCATCGGCTTTTCTTTTATCATTTGGACTAAGGTGGAAATTAAGAAATGCTGTAAATATATGTTTTACCAGCTAAGATATCATCAATCTGTTTAAGTTTATCTTGTCTTCTGAAACTAATAATTCTCAGTATGATGGCTGCTGATAATGGAAAAGATGAGAGCTCCGCCTTTAGTCTCATGCCTTGCAGCACTCAAAGCCTGCATGTAACTCATAGCGATTACCATATTGGGTTCCTTCCATGTTAACACGCGTAGGTTGCATAAAAGATCTGCATTTTCATTTCTGCATATTTATTTTTTTTAAAAAAAGCAACCACCTAATTTTGCATATCAATGGGTGAGAGAGTCAATACTTTTGTTATGAAGATTTATCCTTTTAGTAAACAGTAAGAACCAAAAAAGTATTTTCATGTAAAATGTGAGTACTGATGCAAAGTTTTCACCAATATGC
This sequence comes from Himantopus leucocephalus, assembly GCA_003993805.1. NCBI lineage: Eukaryota > Metazoa > Chordata > Aves > Charadriiformes > Recurvirostridae > Himantopus > Himantopus leucocephalus. The sequence goes on along the minus strand of RSEF01000004.1, from coordinate 39,117,996 downwards.
AACTCTTAAATTTTTTTTTTCAAGTTCTGCTTTTCATTTAATAAGTAATGCATTGAATTATTTAGCATTTAATGTTCAAACCTAAACTTGATGTGCTTTAGAATGTGAGCTACAGTTTGCTTCTAGGTTATTGAGTTGGTAATATGTCAATACCAACTTTTTTCAGGCAAGTGTGTGATTGGGCCATTCAAACACTGACCTGACTTAAAGATTATTGACCTTCTCCTTGTTTGAACTCATTTCTTCCTCTCCTTAATTGTACATTAAACCAAGCAAAACATCTTTAAAATGTGTACTATGATCCTTGGGAGTAAAAATACTTCCGTTATGAGAGCTTACAATTCATAGCTTCTGCATCCTCTGCATTAGTTATATTGGGCTTCTATCAAGAAGTGCACTATAAATGGTCACAGGACTTAACAGTTTGCCCTTATGCATTTTGTCAGTTTGCTCATGTAGTTAAAACACTTGTCTGCAATACTACTAATCTGAATCCAGTTAAAAACAGTATTGCTTAGCATTCTTTGTGTAGCACTTGAGAATAACTTTAGTGCATAGCTCTAAAAGTGCTGTACTTACACAATAAATGTATGTATTGCTTCAAAGCTGTCACTGAAGATACTGATGCGGTATCATCAAACGTAGACATAGCCCTGGTCCTCTTTAGCCATTAACACATCTTTTATAGGCACTGAAGTAGATTTTGTAGTATAATGTGAAGAAGCAATGAATACCTTTCAACTAGTACACACTTCAGATATCAGATATCATTTAGCTCTTCAGTGCGATGTAACTGCAGCTGATCATTGGACATACTTAAGAGATGGTCACGTATGTCACATATGTTCCAAAATGAAGTGCTGTATTTTGCTTGCTATGGTAAATACTTTCAATTGACAAAAAATTTGTCTCTTAGTTAACTATGTGATTTTTCCCTTAGACTGCTCTTAAACCACTAACAGTAGAAGTGTTTTCCCTTCTGAACTGTTACAGTTCTTGACTATTTCAAAAGCTGTACTTTAAAAATAGATTTCTTCCCCCTTTACTTTTCCATGTTTTTTCCTGAAAATTCCAGTACTTGTAGCTCTTTGAGGTTGCCGTGTAACAATTTCATCACATTGAATATATGTTTTTAAGAAGTGCTAATAAGCTGGAGAATTTGTGAAAGTGACTTGTTCGCTGGCAGCATTCCTTCATTTCAAGTGGCTTAAAGTAGCACTGAATTGTTATAAAGCAGGGGGTTTGGTGTGAACACTGTGGTATTCCAAGCTAGACAAGTCAAGGTAATAAATGTATCCATTTTCAGTGCCCGTACTGTCAGAAACACCAAAGATTCTTTTATACCGTATGGTTTTGTGAGACTAGTTTCACTGTATGTGCGTATGTTTCACCCTTAAAATGTATCCAACCAGATTTTGGCAATTCATCAACTTAGTTCATCAATTAAATGCTTTCCTCTGTAGGATGTAATTGTGTCTTAGGCGAACAGAGGACAAAGCATTTAAGAATTGATTTAAATACAAGCCTGTGTTTTTTATATACAAGAGCATCCAGTGCTCTTACTCATTACATATGGTATTGGTCTGTTTGTTACAGACCTGTTGTTATACAGTAGAGCGCTTGGAACGAGACTCTAGTTCCTTTTCCTTCCTCTGGTTGACTGGTATGCAAATAATTTATTTGAAACACTAATGTGTCTTAGGCTGAACAACTTCACTTATTTGGACTTGTTTCTTTATCCCTTCATTTCTGTGTTAAAACAACCGAAACACCCTTTTCATTGTCAGTCAGATCCATGTAAATGCTTGTGCCAGTAGTTTAACCAAGTAGTCCATCCGTTCAGTTTTTCAGGGAAATGTAGTCCTGAATTTTTGTGCAAAAAATCGTATTTCTTGCTTGAGTACAGCGTGTTATTTCATGAGTGACACTAAGAAGTTATGTAATGGATAAAAAAACTATTTAACTTTCTCCAAAATGGTGTATCCTTCTATTTTACACTTTCTTGTATTTCAGCTGACTTTGGATCAGGTCCTGAGTAATATGAAGAAGAACTAAACTATTTTTCCCTTAAACACAAAGTGAAAAAAATTACCTCTTTTTTCCTTGAAATTTCTTACCATTTGGTAAGAAGAGGCTGTCAGAAGAGCATGAAGAGAAAAAAGTGTGAAAATGTGCATATGTGCGTGTGCATATATGTATATGTGTGTAATATTTCAAATTTGAAACTTAAGGGAGTCTTAAGAGTCTGTCACTGGACAAATCACAGCACTCCCACACACTTGCGTCTTCTACAAGGGACCTTTTGGTTCGGAGCTTTGTGGCAGGGAACTTGCATTTTGGCCACTGGTGGTAGGAAGCCTCTTCAAGTGGCTGTCAGAAATCTTTCAAAGCTAGTTTAGCCTTTACTTCAAATTCCCTTGTTTGTGTTAGAATTTGATATCAGTTGGTATCTATGTGAAAGGAAGTTTGTTCTTGTCCCCAATGCTTGTTTCTCACAAGGAGTTTCTCATAAATATCCATTGCTCTGGCTATCCAAATATTCACAATAAAGTCAGCCTTATAGAGGTTTTAGTTTTCATTGTTAAATTTAATTTATAGTGTTGTTTTCTTGCTTTTATTATTTTTGGAGTTTCAGTTTTGGAAGATCTTTGAAATGTAATGGAAGTACTTCAGAGGTCCAGCAGAAGGAAGTTAACTGAAAAGGCAGATGGCTTTCAGTGGAAAAAAAGGGATACTGCGAAGTTACAGAAATGAACAAGACTCAAGTCTTCTGTAACACTGCCTAGAGGGTAACTCCTTTAGAAGATAAATAATCTTGAATAATGACCTGTTTCCTCTTCTTTTTTAAGTATATACAGGATCTCCACTCTGAATCTGCTTTTCCCATGCTTTTCATCTCCTCTCACAAGGGGAATAAAAGTTGTGTATCACCTGCGTGAGGTGACAGCCTTGAAGAAAAGCGATATGTTACTTATTTTCTCAATGTGGAGCAGAGGCAATCTAAAAATTATCTTCTGCACCCTTCTTTTTTTCCTTCTTTCTGCAATTATCTCTTTCATTTTGCTTGCAAATCAGTTCATTCTGTGCTGTACTTGAGAGGGAATAAAACAGGAATCACAGAAGTGGAAAAAGAAGTGGACAGCTTCTCGGTTACGTGGTCAACTCAAGGTGGGGTGGTTCAACCTGACTCGGCTGAAGAGCCCCATGGTCTCCCGGGCTATGCTTACAAGAGGTTTGCCAAGCCATACCAAAATCCATGGGTTTGAGGTGGGTTTCGTTGTTGTTTTTAAAACTTCAAAACCATGGATACACTCAGATGTAGTCAGTGCTTATGGCTCTGTAGAACTAGATACAAACTGAAGGATTCTTCTGTCTACCCCTCCCCTTCTGTAGGGTGTTACAGAAGCTCTGGGCTTAAGATAGCCACTTGTAGGAGGGAGCACTTAGTTTGCTGTTCAAACAGCTGTTCCCTGCGTCCCCTGGGAAAAAGAAAGTTGCTAGCCAAACTCCGTGTATCTAGTCCAACCTGGTGTACTGGGTCAAAAATACTGGGACAACCTCTGACAATTTGCTTGGGGGTTTTTTGGGGGGTGGTGGAGGTGGGGGGGGGTGTTTGGCTTTTTTTCGTCAAACTTCCGCTGCACCACATTATAGCACTCCCAGAGACTGCTTTTTCAGAATACTCAGCGATCCTCTGTCACCGTACTGACTCTTCGAGAAACACTTTTATATTTAAATTGTTCTACCTATTTCTGGCCAAGATAAAAGCAGCAATCGGAAACTCATTTATATTTAACGCTAGCTAAAATGTTTTTCTTTGTGGTTTTGATGCATTTAAAACTTCCATTTCCGTGCAATGAGCAGTGCTGTCTGTTACAGCCTGACGCGTGGGTGCAGATGCTAAAAGCATGGTATGAGGATTCTGCAGTCAGTCACTTCCCTTCAGGAGGTGTCAGAAGGAAGGTTGCCTGGGCAATTTTACTCCTTTGTGCCCAGTTGTTTAGATGTCTTTGAAACCTTTATTGTTATTCACGTTGAGCTATTCAAACATGCTGGATTTACTTTGTGAAAGCTCTTTACTTGCTTAAAGTCTGTCTGTTTTATCGTCTCAAGCTGTGGCGGTTATAGCATCCAGCAGAAGAAAAGAGGGAATGGGAGACAGCAGTGATGCCATAAACTGACCCAGCTGCCTCTTTGCTGATTGATCATGCCGGAGGGGAACTCATGAAATGTGTAATTAAATACATCATTTATTGCTTTGAAACCTAATTGCCTTTACTGTGAATCTCCCTTTTCTCTTTTTGCAGTCCCTTGTATCACTAAGTAAACACTTTTTGTCCTTCTACAACAAATGAAGCCATTTTAATTTCCTGAACAGAGCGTTTTCAGGTATGCGGAAAGGATCCTTTGTGAGGAAAAAATGCTCTGCCGTATCATGGGTGTCTCTTAATACAGAAACACAAAGAGGGCAAACTATTTTTAACTGGCAATCTTTGTTCTGACATTTGCCAGATTTTGAGTGGAAGTCGAACTGAACTAGAATGAGACCCAGACGAGTCATCAGCAGGGTTGTAGCATGAGCATCTTGCTCTCGGATCTCTGCCATTTATCACAACCGATCAATTGTCATTCCTTATGTGCTGAACCCTTACTGTCAGGGAATGATGGTTTTGCCAGTTTAAGTAGTTCCAGTCCTCAGAGCGAAGATCCCACCTCATTCTTAGTTTCACTGCTTGGCTTGGTTTTTTTCTTCCAAACTCTGAGGCTCCTGTCTACTCTATCTCACTTGCCCTTCACTTAGTTTTGGCCTGTGAATTTTGCTTTTTCCCTACAGCTTCTCATTGATATTCATCCTCTGTTAAAAGTGGGCTTCTTTTTCCTCTCTCTGCCTTTGCCCTCTTTCCAGCTCCTGGTATGCTTATATATCTTCATTTCATGATAAAATTATTTGAAAATATAGTTTTGCATAGGGACAACAGCAGTATCTTTCCAAATTCTATTTGGGTATTTCATAGTGTTACTCAGTTGTTTTGAAAAGGCAACAAAACAACACTGGACTTGACATGACTTTTCCCTTTCTTTCTTTATTTTTAGTTAAGGAAGTCTATACTTTTGATTTGTGGTGTTCCTTAAAATATTTTTTGAGTAATCAATGTGATTGCAAGGTTTCTTGGTGAGAGGATTGAAATGATTGCAGATCATTTGCGTAGTCATGTGCAGTTTAACCACATTTCACAAAAACTTCCCTGGTTAGTCGCCTCTCAAATGGACATGATTTTAATAGTAAAATATACAATCCATGAAGTAGGGTAATGACTTCTCTTAAAAATTCAGATTATAATTGCAAACTGTACTACATTTTTTATATGCTGCAAATATACATGTTTGTGAAGGAGAAGCGCTGGTTATGTATGTCATATGAAAACGTTGATCCTGTGCAAGAAGGTGGTACGGTAAATCTGTTTTTAATAACTTTGCTGCTACCATAACATTTTGAAGTAATAGGCAAAACATTGTAAGATTTGTGTGTGCAGTGTTTTCCATTTGTTTTGTAGATGATATTCTAAAATATATTGCAAGACCACCAAAGATCCACTGGTCCTAAAATGACTGATAAAAGGAGTAGAGAAGAAGAATGAGTTTAAATGCCTAAATGATACTAAAAGTCTAAATATTTTTTGCTATATATGTTCTTTTCTTATGAATTATCTGAGTTTAGCAATACTTCCTTAACCCGACTTATTTTATACTTAGTATCAAAGGAATTCATAACACTTGGTAAATGGTATTAAACTTCTTTGTGAGCTAGGGAAATGGTTTTGTTTTTACAGGGAATAGTGTAATAATGTGGCAAAGACAGCAAATGTTTTGTGTTGTAATTAGTAAAACATGCTTCTTTCTTTCCTGTCTTTTTCAGATGGTTCATTATTTCAGATAGTTTATTAATCTTGTATATGCTGCATTGCTTTGTATATGCTGCATTGCTTTGCATATGCAAGTTAGAATTTTATTTCTAAACTGAAAGAGGCAGCTTGTATGTAGAAGACTCAGGTAGGTAAAAGACTTATTTTAGGAATCTGTAATATGTAAATACATGGAAATTTCAGACCAGATATTTCAGTATCTGTACGTTCCTGTAGAATTTCTAAAATTGCATTTGACTCCTGTTTCTGTAGTCAGCATATATTTCAGCTATTGTATAATGAAGGTAACTGGTTGCGCTAGCCATACTGCTCTTGTGTGGGATCATGTGGGATCTTTCCTCATGATTTAGGTGCCCCCATTTATATATATAGATATGGGTTTAAGAAAGCATACTTTTATTTACAAATATTACTATTTGTGTTATAATAATGTCGCCCTAAATGCTGTATGCAAAATTGTCCCTGCACAGAGAGCTTGCTGCTTGTAGAGATGAGAGACAAAAGACACAATGAGAATAGAAACATAATGTGTTGTTAGCTCTATAAACAGAAAATTGTTCCTTGGCTCATAGGCCAGGAGTCTGTAGGTAACACTATACTGCTTTCTTCCTAAGGATACTCTCACAACAGAATTGTACTTCCTGAAAATTGAAAAAGGACAGCAGAGGAGGTGCTAGAAAGATATTTTTATGTTTTTAGTGCCTTTTTTTTTTTTCACCTACTTACCCTGTGTTTAGGTAGACTTACTACTATACTTAAACAGTTAAGATTTTGTTGCTCTGAGTCAATCTGCATCATACAGTGTTCTGTAAGTACAAATGGCAGTCTCTTCCAAAGCATGTTGCTATTAATAAATCCTAACATAAGATTACTTCTCATGATAACAGCAGCAGCTGGCAAGAATGTTTGCAATTTTAACATATTTGCAGCACTACTACATTCCATCTTGCATTTCTCCTGTGGTTCGTTGTCAGTGAAATTTCAGACTGAATTCTTACCATAAATTTGTCCATGGCCTTGCAGTCTTCCCTTCTTTTTGCCTCCCCTTCTCCAAATCCTGTCTAGATACCAAGTTATCAAACAAGTCCTCTACTGCCTAGCGCCTATTCTGTCCACATAGCTTTTCTAAAGCATCTCTCTTTTCTTTCCTGCGTTTTTACACCCACGGTGTTCCTGTCCTTTGCCTCTCCACTTATGCTGCGTGCAGTTCTGGGAAGCCCTTCCTGCCCACTCACATCCTGTAATGAAATGAGGAATTATCTGTAGCTGGCTAGTCTAATATTTCCTAATTGAACCAGATAAGCCATCAGGTTCAAGAAATATAAAAATAGAGCTGCTACAGCTTCTATTAATTAATTTTTAAAATGCATGCATTTAGGTTTAAGTATATTAAGTATTAAAATGTTACATGTCAATCATTCCCACTTCTTACCCTTGCTTTATTATCTCCAGGCAGACAATAAACCCTCATAGTTGGTACCGATTCTCTTCTCTTGAATAGCACCCAGAATAGATGCTTGCACACCTCTCTTTTTTGGGAGGAATATGGGGTTTTTTTAAACAATAATAATCTTCTGTTTGTTTCATGTCTTACACATGAAAGCTTGCCGCTTATTTGCTGTTCCCATTCATACCAGGGCAAGAAATAAGTAAGGTTATGTAAAAGACACTGCACGTGGAAAAAAACTAATCATACAAATTAAAGAAACTGAGGCTACATCATCCCTTTAGCGTATGACAGGATCTATGGTGTCTGTGCTACTTCTGACTGAGATTTATCTAATGGTGTAAAATTGCTTCTGATAGAAATTGTTGGTTTTCTCGTCATGTTTGAACTATCATTATGTGTTGAGGTGACTTTGCAGTATAAAAATTTGACACTAATTACAATTAATGTGAGGGCTGAAATTAATTTCCAGCTTTATTAAGGACATATGTCCATAGCAGTATTTCTTCACTTTAGAAAGAAAATGGTTTAGAATAATAACAGCAGCTATTTTTGTCGGTGCCTAATTCATATGTAGTATTACGTGGATTAAAATTGCAAAAGTAGATTCATTTTAGGGTTGGTTTGTTGATGTTTTTTAAGACACCTGTCCCCCTTCATGGGTTAGAGAAAGTTTGTTATAATTTTATTGGAATTATTCCATTTAATTGTCAAATTAGTTTGCTGTAAATTTCTTCTAGTTTCTTCTCTGCTTCTGTTTTCATGTTGCATAAAGAACTGGTGGTCATAGGGGGAAAACTCCAGTGAGTTGTAGCAATTCCCTCCCAGAAGAAGAGGCAGCTGGAACCGCCTGGTACCAAGCTGTGTGAGTGATCGTGGGCTTCCATGAGATCTGTTGGCATAACTCACGTTAGCTTTCCAAATGGGCTGCATATTGCGCTGCCTTACTGAGTGAAATTTCTTTGGAACATCTGATCAACGTGGATCACTTTCTGGACCTGGCACCACCTCAGTTTATTACATCTGTTCAACCTGTCTTCCTCGGTTTGTCCTGTGCATTCCCGTGAAGGGTTGTATCCAGATGCAGCTGTCTTGCAGGCACAGTACTAAGCCCTGCGCCAGTCTTGAGATTTCTGGGAAGGCATCCAAACTGCTGAGAGGGTCAAGAGGAAATAGTTTCTTGTTCTGAAGTGCTGGCCCATTTTAATTTGAGCACATGAGTGAATATTTTAAATGTCCAGAAATACTGCATATTTGTCTGTTTATGGTCGCGTTTAGCAGGTCCAGCCTTACCTTTCTTGATTTAGGAAGAACTTGTATCAGAAGTGACCTATTCTTTCTGGTGTGTGGAGAAAGTAAATGCTTGAAGGCATCTGAGACATCCTCAGAGAATTAATTCATTCCTGAAAACATGGCAGTGAGGAGAGGCCGGTGCAGAAACCTTCGCCCCCCTACCACATGCCCACCCACCTCAACTTCGCTCTTTCTCTTTTCCTCATTCAGAGGGAAATCTGCAATAAAAATTCTCACTGGTCACTGAAGAGCAGGAATATTAAAGACCCCAGTTTGCACCTCTGTCCACTAATTTGGAGTGCCTTTCTGACTTGGGGGACCTAATTTATAGATACAGGTAGCATTGGCAGCTCCTTGCAGTGGACACATAGACCGTATGAATTCATAATTGCTGAAAATTTTCAGCATATTCTTTGGGCTTCAGTAGACAATTTCTATCCCCTGAGGTCATTCAGACATAGTTACCCAGTCATAATAGGTACTGCAAGCCTAGTAAAACTCATCTTTCAAGAGACATCTGTGTTTATTTGCTCTTAGCGTTGTCAGTCGTTTGTGTATGTATGTTCATATAAAAATTGAGACATGTTATTTAATAATTGGCCCTAAGGCCTTGTATTTTCTTGGTGATTTTCAGAGTTGTCATTCAGATTTACACTACTTAAGCATGAAAAATGTTAGTGAGTAAAAACACTTTAGATCAAACTGTCTTCTCTATGAAGAGATAACTGTAATCTTCAGGATATAAACACCAAAATGTGTACTTTTTTTCTAACATAGTCTGAGTGTATGCATAATGTAAAGTATTTGTATATGTATTTGGAGGTAGATAAATAGAATCCTTTTTGAAAAGGCACTTGCACTGACACAAGTCAAACCTCGGTGGGGTGAAATGTAAGATAAAATTATTGAAAAATAAAGAAATATACTAAGCAGTAGTTTTAAATGTAATCTAAACTATTTTCCACTGTTTCTCTAATTTTAATTTCAGGTTGCTTGTATCTTAGAGTTCTTTTACCTTTTTGCTTAGCCTTCAGAACCTATTTGTGCATTTTCATGCCAGAAATTCCTCGCTGTAAGGCAACACAGGACACATACTTTGTTCTTGATCCATTTTTTCTGTATTCCTGTAACGTAGCACAAATTTGAAGCTTTGATCTCTTTACTAGGAGTTTTACAGAGTTTTGAGAAATAGTTCATGTTTTGATGTATGTGGACATATGGGGAATGAATATTCTGTGGCATCATGAGACTAAACTATTGAACAACTGAAGTAATGTGGGGTGGGGATTTTTAGCTTACTAGGAGACAAATTTGGGGGAAAAGAGGAAGGAGGTGGTGGAGAAACGGAATTAGATGCAAACATTGGGACTTCAAAGGGACTGTATTCCTTTATAGATGTTTCCAATTTAATTTTTGAAAACAAGTACTGAAATTAAGGGGTAAAATAATTACTGAAGCAAAGTAGCCAACAAAATGAAAGCAACTGAATAAATGGTCTTTTTTTTTCCCCAAATGTGGCCCCTTCTGTATTGTATGTACCTTAAGAGAGTATTGTTCAACTATTTCATTCCAGTCTTTAAATTAGCTCAGCATTATCAATAAGCTTTTTTAATTTTCTCTCAAAGAACAAAAAATCAGTATGCATTCCAGTAGAGAGGACATACAAACGTATTTTGTCTTTGAAGAATCAGGGTGCCAGATATTGGATGTGGCATTCCAAAGCATGTAATGACATGGATCACAAAGCTGTTGCCCTATTAAAAACCTAATATATGCAACCATCTTTGTATTTCTAAAAGAATGTCAGTTGCTACTTATAAATATGCTAAAAACCTTTCTGAACTTTTGAATTCCTTTGACAGTGCTTGTGAACTTCATGGTCTATTTTTAAAATACAATATATAATTTTCATTCCGTAGCATGCAATATTAAAGCTAGTAGGTAATTGCTTCCTTTCTTCTTCCATTCAGAATTGGGGAGTCATAGCATCTCGTTATCTAATACTACTTAATAGCAATCCTCAGAATACATACACAGATACAGATGCTGTTCTTTCAGGGACAATGTTAAGATTTCCTTCTAGCTTCTTGCCAGTAAGTAGCAGCAGTGCTGCTTCATAAGACTCTGCCCTTGATTTTGTGTAGCTCTCACGGACATACCACAAACACAAAGGATTTATCTGGCCCATTTTAGGTGTGCCTTCATTAATGGTTTTCACAAATAGACAAATTAGCAAATTTACTGCTATTATACAGCGCAACAAACCCTAAGTTCTTCCTTTTCATTTTTCTTTCCCTTTATATTATCTTATATTCTAGGTTTAAAGTAATCAGATTTTCTCAGTGTAAACAAGAGCTCAGTTTTCAATAGGAAAAATATTAAATGGGAAAAACCTTGCGTATTGTCTTTTAATGTATTATAAATAAGGAAACTTTTATTCTTTCTCCAGTCCTTCACCCCTTACGTCTTACAAATAATAATGAAATAAACAATTCTCCCAGCTTACCTTCAGTATGTGGTTTCTATTCTGAACACACAAGAGGGGAGACAAGAACCAAGGTGTAGTTGTAAGCAATAATGTAAGTTATAAATGAATCTGGAAACTAAGGTAACCTTGCCTTATTGTCCTTCCTTTCCTTGTTTCTTTCACCTCGTGGATGGCTGCTGTCATAGTTTCCAAACTTGCAAACAGCTGCTGCTAAAAGCCCCCATCTTTCCTTGCTTGACTTGGAAAAGCAGAAGTGGTTTCTTTCCTGTTAAACTGAAATGGAAAAAAAACCTTGTATTGAATGCTGACCACATCTCTGTTTGCAACAAGTGAAAGTTGGAGGTCTCTGAGATGATGCAGAAAAGATGTTTCAAGAACTGGACGCTTGTGCTATTCTGACTAGTCCCTGGTCGAGAAGGCATCTAGCACAAAGCCAAAGGCAGATAAACCAACTCCATCCTGTCCTAATTCCATTGGGAATAGTATAATTTCCCCCGAAAGGGAAGACCTCTTGAAGGTCCTGTGATCCTTTCTACTTTTCACTTCTGTCAAGTTTCTGTACTTGAGGCTTTAGGAATGCATTTGGTTTTGTGGAAGTAAAATTCAGTTGTTGCATCAGTGTAGCTTGCTTGTTAATAAATGGTTTCAAACTGCAATTTTGCTGTCCTGTTTTAAGTAAAATTGTATATATTTCTTTACCAAATATGTTAAGAAATTTTCAAATTTTCAATATATAAATGGAACTGGAGATAATTGAAATTAACCTATTTTGTGCATTATATATTTAATTTGGAATGTGGAAAAAATTGTCTGGGATATAAGAATTTTTTCTGAAAGTGTAATTTTGCCTCTGAAAATGTGTTTACCTCATTGGGTCCAAATAGTATTCATTGGATCAAGATTTAGAGAAAGACAGTTTTTCCACACAGAAGTAACAGAAGGCGTAGGCAGGAGGATGAAATACTGCTGCATAGAAACTCTCTGAAAAGAGAATTTGAGAGCACTACTTTGTAAACAAAATTCATTAGGTGTTGAAAAATCACCACTGCATTTAAAGAGCAGAATGTGTTTTCTTCATTTATGAATGAGGATGTTTGAGCTCTGATTCACAGCTGTGTTTATTTTCATAAAAATACAAAAATTCCTAAAACTGATTCTCACCTGAAAGCAATACTAGCAGTAGTCAGGAGCATTTGGTAGATTACTCTAAATGAAAGTTGTGAGAGATTCAGCTTATCTACAGATGGAACTTAAGCTGTGCTATGTGTGGTCTTAGCAGTGATTTAGTTCCTTTACAATGGTTGCTTGAAGGGAAATGGCATTTTATGCTTCTCTGGTGGATGCTTCAAATTCAGAGACTGTTTAGCAATATTATAGATGTCACAGGGTGGAGGAAGCCAGGCAGTGCCACACCAGTCCCAGGCTTGTGGCGTAGATACAGTATTGCTTCATTGGCTACAAATGGCATGAGATACAGAAAGTGAGACTGACAAAAGGCAGAACAGAAAAATGAGTGGCTATAGTACCAAGCAGCCAGAGCTGTATTGCTAAAAATGTGGCTGTTGCTGTGTATAGATGTTGGCAAAATAGAAAAATTTTGTAGTGGTAGAAGGTATTGAAGTTTGGGGGTTTTTTTGGTGGTTTTTTTTTTTAGTACTCTCAAGGTGGCAGTCCCAGTTGACAAGAACTTTATATCATTTTTGAAAGTGACACTGTAGATTATACAGTGAAGTCTCTTGAACAAGAATGTATTCTTGAGGAAGAATATATCATGACTTGTTTGTGAATTCGTCAATTTCATAAAAAGAAGACCTGACACCGAATGTTGGACAGCCCATCTATGCCATGGTTCCCTTTTTAATCTTGTTTTATGTCTTGCTTGCAGAGTCAAAGCTGGATTGGTTGTAGTACAGAGATATGACCTCTAGGTGCCACCAGTATGATAGAAATATAACCCCCTATTATGTATATTATATATATTTAATATATATAATATATATGATAATATAATCAAAAACCTTTCAATTAACCTGATACTGAAGTTGTAATTAGCAAGCTTTTTCATAGAGGAGAAACCCCTGAAGAGGATGTGGTGCTTCCCTTGAGTGCCAGCTGCCTTCAAAGCTCAGAATGCATGTTTTAAGGAAAAGATCCCATATAGTATGTTGACTGACACTTCAGTGTAAAAGAAAAAAAAAAAAGTCATACGACTTGGTAGAGGAGAAAATAAAATACATAATGGTACAGATTGTCACTGAAATAACTGTAGTAACTGTTTTTCAAGATTTATTGTGAACCAACTGTCTCGTCTTTTAAGTCCCCTTGGTTCTACTTGCATATAGTCAGAAGAGAAATCTTGAATTTTGTTTTGTTGTTGGTAGAGAATCCTTTGGATAGTATCCTTATGGTTATGGAAAAAGGGGTTTTGCTATACTTAGCATGCCATTATTTATGATCTTTTTTTATTAGAAACTATTTCTTGCAACAGTTCATTAGTGAGGGGATCTGGTCTGATTGGGGAGGTTGCTGTAAGTTCAGAAAAATGGCAAATCATCCTTAAGTGTCCTTTTTACCAATACTGTAAAGAATACAAATTGCACTGAAGTTTGAAGTCTCTCAGTGCATAAATTTCCAAAATACATCATTCAGAGAACCATTTTGCACCCTTTTTCAGAACTGTTAATAATCTAGACTTAATTTTTTCCTTTTCCTTCTTGAAAAAGTTGTGCTTGTATGCAGGTGACTTGAATAGTCTAATAGACATGGGTTTAATCTATGATGAAAATTAAATTATCACCAGACTCTGCTAAGCTAGATGGATTTTTAGCCTGACCCAGAGAGACATTTGTGATGTTCTTGTGAGCTATAGCATGTCTAAAGTGCCCCATGGATTTAATAAAGCGCACATAGACGGAAGAACTCTGGTGTACCATTTGTATAGAGTTATCGTACCAATGTAATGGACAGAATAGATTTGGGGTATTTTATAAGCAGAACAGATAGGCACATTTGCTGCCTAAGGCTATCCTTGGCCTATGTACCATATGAATATTTGTAGCACCTGAAATATTTCGAGCATAAATTTAAAAAAATTGCAAATTATGCCATTCTGGTTTTGTGTTTTGTTTTGTTTTTACAGGGTATTTGCCTCTATGCAGTACAATGGTTTTCTTTGTGGTCTCACTGTGTACCCCATTTTGTCCTCATAATGAAAAATACAATTTTGGATCACAATGACATTTATGTCTTTATCTCCTTTATGTCAATTTATCATATTGTAGGAAGGGCTAGGAGATACTGCAAGTCGTTGTCCTGGCTTGAGAGGGATTTCGTAATACTGGGGAAATCCTCAAGTCACTGTAGTAATCTCTTTTACAAAGACCAGTTTCTTAAGGAAAAAAAGTTGAAATTATCTTTTTTCTAATATTGAAATCTGAACTGAAAAGAGCTAGAACTTAATTTCTGCCATTTATTTCCATACTTCATGGATTTACTGCAGAAAAGTTATCCATTAATTTCTGGAGATGAAAATATGTTATGTAGTTTATCTGAATAGATGGTATGAACATACATATTTTTTCCTATTAACGTGAACAAGTAATATACTTTATTCTAAAATAGCAAAAGACTTATCTTAGCAGGTCTAGATAGAAATGCTAACTATAACATATAGTCCTACACACAAACAGACACTATTAATTTTAATAAAACCTAAGAAATTTATTTATTAATGTAACAAATCTACTCATATCATGCTTTGCTCTTCTTTATTTGGTTACTTTTTTCAACTGCAAGCAAGCTGCAGCTATAGAAATGGAAAACAGCTTCTTATACTTCTCTCTTGCCACATGTCTGTAGAACATACAGAAAAGTAATACCTTATGTTATTCCTTTATTTTTCTTCAGAATAGAATTACAAAGTCTCGTTGTCTTCATGTAGTTTAAGAACAGTATGAAGACTGGACTAGCGCGCCTTGAGATTTCTCAAGATTAATATGCAGTTTTGAACTGAATAGCTTGCTGCATTGAAGAGGTAGAAAATACAGATTTACTCACCTTAGAAAATAAATTATAATACATTTCTTGCTTTTGTATGTGATTTAAGTTCTTACTTTTGAAAAGGCTGAGAGATTAAACCAGCAAGAAGGTTATCCAAAACTAATATCATTAGTAATGAAAAAAAGGAGAAGGGAGGGGAATGAGGGTTTATGCATTAGAAGACTGAATTATTTATGAATAAAGTTCACCTTCCACACAGTAAAGGTTTTCGAGTTGTGTGGATGTGCCATGTACTTGTGAAATACTGTGTGCTTATAGTTATTAGGTATCTACTTGCAAACCAAATGAAGATGCCAGCTGCCTCATTTTCTGTGAAATTTTCTAGTTATGTTTTCTCAGAAAAATGTATTATCATCCTACCCAGACTTTTAGAAATAATCCATGACTCTAATTCCTATCTTGGCCACAGGATGTAAATATATACTGGGTTTTTTATTATTTTTTTTTACACTGTTCTCAAAGTATAATCTTTACAGGAAGGTGAAGTCAACAAAGCAGCGACAAAATAAGAAACTATTAGATTACTCTTTGGAAAACATTATTCCTGACATTTCCTTAAAAAGTTAAGGGAATTTATAAGAAGTATGAAATAGCTTAGATACTCATAAACAATTTCTTATGCCATTAAGAGTTGATGCTGATGGAAGTTTTATTGTTCTGTTCTTAACTTAAAACTTTCTTTCATGGCTACATATATTCATTTTAGTATGGGGTTTTTTCCCTCAGAAAAATGTTAAATTTAACTGAATTGTTTTCATTCTTAATTTGTAATCCACCATGTAATCACAGTAAACCACAGTAATATCTCTTTTAAAAAAGAAAGGACTACCTATGAATATCAAAGTAAAAAAAAAAAAGGTGGTTTCCCCACTGAAGTAAAAGTTTAATTTTATTCTAATTCTCTTCCTTTGTCTGTATGTTGGAGGGGGAGGCTGTCAACTATAAAAATTTAAGAAAATTACAGTTTAACATGGTTACCATGTTAATTTTCAGTGAATTCTTTTACAGCTTGCAGCTTGTGGTGTTGTTTCTGTAGTGGACATGAAGGGGCAGTGTAGCGTTGTCTATAAATCTTCCTCTATTTTCATCTTTTCAAGCTGTTCTGGAAGATCACGGATTGAAATGTGATTTTCTGTTGTGTGTACGTGTATTACTTGTAAGGGAAGTATGTTAATCCTTTTAAGTTAAAGAAATATCCTAGAAATGTCAATACAGTTAAGATAGTTCTTGTTTAAAATGAGTCACTGTTTTCTCCTCAATAATGTTTGTACTCATTAATATAAATAATATTCAGTGTTTTTTTCAAGACTGCTAGTGCTTAAAGGTTTCCATGTGCTAGAAGCACGTGAAGAGTCTGGACAAGTGCTGGCAAAGTACAGCTAGAGTTGAAATATAAAGGTTATCGACAAAACAGCTTTGATTCCTTTTTTTTTAAACTTCGGATATTAAAGTACATTTGAAATACATTTTCCTTGTTAATAGCAACCATTGTATACGCATTACTTGAGACTCTGCAGGATCTGAACTGCTGGAGATGCCTGATATATTTTTCTCAAGTAGAGTAAGTTGGTATCCAAAGCAGGCAGTGTGTCAGTGTTTCTTGAAACCACCATCACAAACAGAAGGGTCATCATCTTGGCACATGTGATCTGAAACAATGATTATAGATATAAGCCCTAGCTATAAGGAAGAAAAGATAAGGAAGAAATTTTTTACAATGAGGGCCATGAAACACTGGAACAGGTTGCCCAGAGAAGTTGTGGAGGCCCCATCATTGGAAGTGTTTAAGATCAGGTTGGATGGGGCTTTGGGCAACCTGGTCTAGTGGGAGGTTTCCCTGCCCATGGCAGGGGGGTTGGAACTAGATGAGCTTTAAAGGTCCCTTCCAACCCAAACCCTTCTGTGATTCTGTGGTTATTTCTGATGTCGCTGTTTCATCAACAGAGTCAACATTCACTCCAGTCTTTTCTTATGGTAGTGTACTGGTTGGTGTAGTTAATGTTCTGTCCAATAGATATAATAACGAAGATTTTGAGGTTAAACTGTAGAAATGAGTGAGTGTAGCTCTGCCAGTTTCAGTGGCAAGCTTTTTCTTGCATACTGTGTCATATTTTTGAAATTTTTATGGGGTTTTTTTGTAGACAACTTTGATTTTGTATCTGTGAATGTCTAATTTTGTTTCTAAGTAGTAAAACATTAAATCTTACAAGATTTCATATGAAACATATGGAACATGCAAAAGTCTTGGATCTTTCAAGTCTAAATCTTCTGCAGTAAGTGGGGCTTTCCTTGTTCAGTGACTCTGCTTTGGCACCTCAATCTGTAGGTCAGGACCATAGTCTGAAAAGGTAAACAGTGATAGTGAGAACCTTGGGCTCTTTTGAAGATAACAAGCAAGGCAAAGCTGGGTTAGTAGCATAGCAATACCATCTAGGTACAGCAGTTCTGGAGTATCACATTCCTTCCACCTGGAGTGCTGATGAGCTGAAGAAAGGCATATATCTGGAAAGAACCAAAGTCATTTTGGCAGGTCATTTTTCCATCTATAAAGTATTGTATATTCTCTCATAATATAAGACTTGCAGTTACTTAGTGTTCTAAAGCAAACAGTTTTCATCCTGGTGCATATTAAACAATTCAGAGAACAGATTAAAAAATAAGACCTAAGAGTGATATGTATGATATTTAAGTACAGAACATTATGAGAACCACTGACAATTTTAATTACTGATAATAAACGTGTAGCCTGAATATTAACACTTTTTTTAGCCAATAAGTGGCTTTTGATTACTCATTAGTATTTTATTCATTTCTGTATGTTAAAAATGTCTGTTACCTGTTTTGTCTTTTGATTAAACTCTTTATTTCCTTAAGGTTCTCTAAAATATGAGAAATACGTTGAAATGCGTGCTAGAATTTTCCAGGAAAGATCAAAGTACATGTTCTTTAACGTAAAGTCAATAGATTTGACCTACATTAAAATTTGAAATTAGGTGGAGACTTCAAGTGAACTTCAATAGTGATTTTTTTCTTCTATCTATTACAGGGTTATGATAGACATAAGCAATAAAAATGTCATTTGAGAATGCCATTGTATAGCTGCATGACAAGCTCTTTCATGCCCTGAGAAAATTGCTTTCTCTTTTTTGTTTATTCTATGATCACCAGTGAAAAGAAGCCAGTAACACAGCCAATTTTTTATGTGTGTTCTGTTTAAATCTCTAAGTGTGATGTATAAAGGTTAAAAGATTGTCTGTGCTTTCTTAGGAGCTGTGTTATGATGACCGTAGAGGTAAATGTATTTTTTTTTTCCCCTCAGATGAAGTGTTTCACTCTTCACTACTTCTAGAAGCAATATAGTGGTTTTATTTCAGTATGTCTTACCAAATGAATTTTTGAAAATTATCTTACTAGCCTTACTTGTCACAGAAGACAAATGTTAGGATGCTGAGGGATTGAAACAGTAAGGCTTTTAAATTAGGAATTTAAAAAAAACCCACCCAACAACAACAAACAAAGCCTTGTGCATCAAACTTTTGACGGAGCGCTTGTTTGGGCAGTGTCAATACACCATCTTTTTACATGTTTTTCTGTGAAAGCATTAGGCTCCAGTTCTTCAAAAGCAACAGGAACACTAGATGTCATTGGGAAATCGCAAACAAGAAAAAAGTCACATATTTTCACATCAACTTTATGCGTAGAAACTGCATGCATCTTTTATGTCTGCCAGTAGATAGATGCATGTGATTTCAAGTGCAAAAGTGCATGTGCAATTTTTAGACTTTATGCAAACAGCATATATCTAATTAGCTACTTGCATAAACAAATACTCAACTGCATGCCTCGTACACACATGTCAGCTGAATGCAGTTATACACAAATTTTCTTAAAAGCAAGTGTCTTTTATGCTCAGTGCTTAGAAGGCTTGTTGGTGTCTGGCGGGTAGTGTGGATGTTGTCAGCATTTTTAAAAATGGCTTTACGAAAATGGTTAGGCTGAGAGGGCTATTATGCAAAAAGTTAATAGATAATATGGTGCTTGTTGGTCACACATGCTGAAAGTACCAGAAACTGAAGTAGAAGAGCGTGTTCCTGTTCTTAAGGATTTCCCCCACCCCCAGCCGATGAAGAGATTTGTTAATGAATGGAAAACTTTCATTAACAAGTTGCCTCCTTTAAAAACTAACTGAACTTGCAAATGATCAGAATAGCATTTGGCATATCGTTAGTACGCGAGGAATAAGCCTTAGAAAATTTGAAGAATCGGTTCATGCAGTTCAACAAAAGTACTTTAGAATTTGGGCTTTTCTTCGGTAGCTTGTGCCCCTTTGGTCTCTTTTCATTTTCTTGCTATCTGTGCAGACCCTTTACATTTTTTCCAAACCTCCCCCCACCTCTGTTCAATAGCTAATCTGCTAAATTCATGCTACAACTGCTTCATTGAGTGGAAGCGTTGTTCTGCCCGCTTCGTACCAGCTTTGTTACTGTGCAGTATTTTTCAGCTGTTTGTGCTCATTACCATACAGCTGGTATTTAGAGGAGAGAGGGAAGCAGGCAGAAGCTTTACTGTCTGCAAGTATAAGAAGCTCTTTTGCAAATGGGGTACTGGCAGATGGGACATGTGTTTAAACGGGTTTTGCTGATAACAGACTGCATTAAAAATCATTCTGAGAAAGTCTAAGGTCAGCCCCATGAATTCAGAACTTGAGAGGTATTCAGCTTTTGGAAGACCTTTATAGAATATTAATTAACCCTGGTCCATGAAAGTGACAAATGGGTTGTTTGCAGAAATGTTAGATACTATCCTGCTGCCCCTGCTTTATGGTTCATTTCCTTTAGCATCTCCTGATTTGGTTTGTGGGGTTTTTAAAAAAACCACGGGATTGTATACTGTGTTCGTGATCAGGGCTGTTGCCAAAACAAATGAGTGAATAAACAGTAAAATCCCAGATCTCATGAAAGGAAAAATAATTTTCCTTTTGATGTTGTGACTGAACTTCACATTATGTACAATTATATAAATCTTTGCCAGAAGCCAACCCTTTACATATACATGGAAATTGATTCTCTTGCTAGCAATATGGGTAATACTGCACTGGCTGAGATGATCTGAAGAGATAATTGAACAAAGTTTGTGTCTGGAGCTGGTGTGTCTTCTACTGGATCTATTACCGTAGCTGGGAAGGGGGGGACAAGCTTTCGGGTATATGGGCCGTTCTTCCAGGCCTGAAATGGAAGCAGGAAATTTTGAGGCTAAGTGCAAGCTGAGAACAGGTGTTCTGCATTTAGACATACATGTTAATCATTTACTGTCTGAAATACAAGGTAATTGGTATGTGCTAGCACAGCCCTGCATGGGTCTAGTGCGTGGCCCTTGTAACAGGATCATCAAATTCCTGGCTTCTTCCTGGAATTCGGTGCATTTGTGCAGTGCTCCAAGCCCCTTGGGACACCCGGGGGTGACTAAGCAGTCACCTCACACAGATGGAGTGCTCTGACAGCCGATGAATGATAGAAATGCCACTGGGTTAACATTTCTCAGAGTACCCACGCTGTCTCTGACCCTCTCAGTCCTAACCCTTCAGGAAGAGCTACAGAATGCTCTCCAAAGCATTGGGCCTGGGACAATAAAACCATAGACTCAATAGAGGTATTGATTTCATGGCATGTTATAATCATGGGGTTTTTTCCCTTGTTTCACCCCTTTCTTTCCCTTTCAGGACAAACTCCTTACCACTCCATTACTAACACTACCCTTCCTGCTCAGTGGGAACTGGAAAGTCAGATGTGTACCTAAAAGTAGACCGGGTGGTCTCAAAAGCATACCTGAAACGTTGTCAGCTCAACTTCTCGCTCTCCTCCCTATCCCCCTGCCCCAACTATATTAGCTGGGGTAGTGAAAGATATTGCCTCTACCCATAAATCTTGCTTTACTGATAATAAGGAGGCATGCTGTATTTGTAGATGTTGGTCCTGCAGCGCAGCAAACTGTTGTAGTTCCTAAAGCCAGTGCCTGGAAGTCGGAATACAAGCTCTGATTCCAGACCTGCTAACAGATGTTTGTACAATGTAGGCCAGATTTTTATGTCCTGGAGAGAAGAAATCAAGTTGAGATGCTTTTTACCTACTTAACTATTTGCCCAGAGTTTTATTTCAAGAATAGTTAGAAAGCATCCATAGATTTTCAAGAACAATGTTGTTCAGCTGCAAAATACCATTGCCACCTTATAGCATGAGCTACACATGTGGAAAATACGATGCAAAGACTTTTGCTTTGAATGAGTTAGAGTGATCGTGTTTAAAATTATGTTGGTAAAACTGAAGATTAAGGTGGGGCTTTATATGTGTTTTGAGTTGAGTTAAATGCTGTTCACTGGTTAGCTTTCATGTTTTAAACACATTCACTCTGTGTTTGGCAAGAGCGAAGTGCAGAATTCGCTAACTGCAACTTGTTAAAGTTCTTTAAATCAAATATAATTTATTAGAATTCTTGATGTGTATTGAGTACAGCAGAAAAAAAAAAGTGCTGGCCCAAGTAAGACCCTGTTGTGATAGCTGCTGCACCAGGGGTAGTTCCCCTCCACTCCCTGAGTCTATAAACTCTAGCACTTTGCTTTTTGCACATCTGTCTTAAAATGCAGTTATACAAAAGTACAAGAAGAGGTTATGAACAGCTACCATCTTCTGGATCCAGCTTTGCTGGCTGGAGGCTTTATTTGCACACTTCTGCCTTCGACCCACCCTCCTCGTTTTTACCTCTTTTCCCAGTACTGCTGCTCTGCTAGAAGTTGTTTCCTCCCTTCAGCTTTGCTGGCAAATGGATCCTGTAAATGCTGTAATTTGCTTTAGGCAAAGTTAGTTAAGTTTAAAAGGCTATCAAAAGTGATTTAAGCTACCTGGAAAATCTTTTGCATGAAGGAGATGAAAGAGCAGCAGAGCTCTAAGGTCATTAACCTCTTGCAGAAAGGTGGTAGAGTACCTGGGGGTAAAACATCTTTAACTGGCCAAGTTTTCAGAGTGAACATCTATCCATGGCATATTTCTGTCACCATAAATGCCCTCCTATGACTGCTTGTGCTAGTATCACTACTTTGATTAAAAATCACATTCTGGAGGTTGTAGACAGACGTTCACTTGGCTGAAATCCATGCCGCTGGAAACCTTCATCTCCCCCTAGCTGGTTGCTATTGCCCCTTTGGTGGCGGTTACGGCCTCACTTGAGCCAGCAGAGCTCCCACACGGGCTGTGGGGCAATCAGCCAGAAAAGCTTAGCCAATTTAAATGGGTTATTTGCGCTAACACAGCTAATTTTGCCTAAAGTGGATTTAAAAACTCTCCTGTGGATTGTTCCTTTGGTTCTGCAGCGGGGACAGTAGCATCTTCCATTGCCCCAGCTAAACATGGGGGAGGATGTGGTACAAAAGCTGTATGGTGTCCAGGTGTGACAAATGGGCGGCATGTTGAGTAAGGACCCTACTCAGCACTGTGCCCAACCCTGTGGCTTAAAGTTAAGGAAACGTTAAAGCTTCCTGTGAAGTGGCTTGATGAGTAGAGATGAACAAAAGACTCTACGAGTATATTTTGGAAGTCCTCTTAGGTAAACTGAGAAGGGCAACTGTAAATTAACTTGGCTTATTCTTGCATAGCAGAAAGCAGTAGGTACTTTGCAGGCTGTGGATAGGTGGTGAAAGGGAGCTTTATCATCTCAGTCTGGATGTTTATAAGCGTGATGTAATTTCAATGTTAATTTGAACTCAGTTTGTGTGTAAAACTAATTCAGTGGGAGTATTTGGCCAGTAAATAATTGAAGCTTTTGCTATAAAAGAAGTCAGAATGTCTAGATAAGTTTTGCACACTAAATACAAAACAATTACAGTTGTGGTACAAGTTAGAATCTTCCAGATCTATGATGTTGTCTTTGTATTTGTGGTAGGGAATCTCAAACGACTAAGGCTCATGAGAAACAAATTACATCTTTAAAGCTGTCTAAGAACCACCTCTTGGAAAGCCTGTTGCATGTTCCGACCTTAAATAATTTGAAGATTTTACAGAATTCCTTTGCATTATTATAAATTTTACTGGTGTATAGTTTTTCTGTTCATTATTTAAAAAATAATGCATGTGACTACCTAATGTTTGCTTAATGTCTAATTAATGTTTGGTGCTCAGAATTGATAGATGTACACATTTGAACTGATTGAGAGATCTTGGGCTATCTATCTTTGCCTGTTACACTGTCTACACATGAGTTTTGTGATGAAGCTTGTGGTAAGGACCTTAAGTGCCCTGAAGGTAATAGATGATCGCTCATTAAAGACTAAAAGAAGGATTCCTAACAAGCAGACAGACAGCAGCCACTGCTGTAGATGAAGTAGAGTGAAGTTCCATCCAGAACTTCGTCCCACTAAAGGTATTTTATACTGACTTTTTTCAGAGAAGTTCACACTAAAACCTTCAGTGGAAGAACAACAGCGTAGTTATCTGTGGGAACTGAAAACAGTTGAGAAATCAATGTAATGAGTAATCAACATCTGAAGCAACTGACTGGCAACGAGAACACATCAGACATAGTTTTCAGTGAAAAGATGGAAATAGTGAAACTTCAGTGTTTAGAGATGTTGTGGTTCTGTCTTTGTTATGCTGAGGTCCTGGATCTCCTGCACTGGATGCTTCATTGTGTTTGCAACCCGTGGGCAAAACCAAAGTTGTCAGTTACTGACAACAGACAATGTCCTCTTGAAATTTTTCACTTTTGTTTAAAGCTTGTCTGCTTCTGTAGTAGAAGATGGGCTTTTAGCACAGTTTTCCTGTTGGGAGTATTTCTGCTTTGGAGAACTCTGCTGATGGGCCTTCAGCATGTTGGGGTTTGGACAAAT
Source organism: Himantopus leucocephalus (assembly GCA_003993805.1). NCBI lineage: Eukaryota > Metazoa > Chordata > Aves > Charadriiformes > Recurvirostridae > Himantopus > Himantopus leucocephalus. Next base: position 39,093,910 of record RSEF01000004.1, on the reverse strand, counting down.
TGTCCAACCCAGTGAAGTTGGCCGGTTAAAAAAAAAAAAAAAAAAAAAAANACATCAATCCTGCATCCCTGGAGTCTGTATTAACAGCTGTACTTTAAACTCAAGAGCTCAGTCTTGCTTCAATGAAGAATCATTTTTGATGCTTAGTATTCAATTAGGAAACCTTCTCAAAACAATAAGAGGCAAATTAAAATAATTAGGAAATTGTTGCTGTGTTGGCCCTTCATGTGTATTGTTGAAACAGAAGTATAGCAGATGTACGGCAGGTGAAAATACCACTAGGCAAGGTATACCTGCAACAGCATCAAAGTCCTGAAGGAAGGTGGTTAGTAGCCTTATTCGCCAGCCTTGCAGTAATCACTTTGCTGACATACGCCCTTCTCTAGTTTTACATTGGTGCCGCTCCCTTCAGTTTTATTCAGTCACCGAATAGCTGACCATAACTTTGATTAAATAAAAATCTTAGATGTTGTCCTGTAAATACATTCTGTGAAGCTGTGCAGAAGTCACAGGTGCTGTAGTTTTGTCTTGCTTCAGGTCTTGAGCAATCTCTGGAAGCACCTTTGGGTTACGAAGGATCTTTTGTAAAAATTCAGGATGGAACTATACAGCCTGTTCCTATCAAGTCTCTTCAAGAGGGGTCTTAGCACAATCCTAATCCATCTACTGTTCTCTCATTTTGTGTATGGCTAGTGACTGTTTCGGTCATTTCTGCTCCTACATCCTACATTTGTTTTTAGGAGCGAAGGAAATGCAATCCTAATACACATTAGTTTTGCAGATGTATGGAGGGAAAGCGGAATCAAACTGAAACTTTTTCAGCATATCGTGATTTCCAGTAAGCACAGGGTGGATACACAGTGTCAGAGAAGTCAGCCTGAAGGCCCGTACTGGAAGTGAATACCAGGGGGAGCAAGTTGTCCTTTGAGAATAATGATAAAAGAATTGAAAATGGCCTTAATTCAAAATAGGAAGTGCAAAAAAACAAATACCCTGTCCCCTCTGAAGACAATGTGAGAAATACAAAGATATCTCCCATTTGTGAAACAGAAAGACAAATTATTATGACAGATGTCAGCTGCGAATAATGGAAAGCACTTATTCTGGTCCATATTAGTTTAGGCAGTGTGTACCAGGAAGAGTAAGAGTACAGCCTCCATTGGCTGCAATGCAGTGATTCACTGGGGTCTTGAAACTATGGATAATAGATTTATTCTGGTTAGCTGAAAACATCATCTGATGAGGAATTTATAAGTAATAGCCATCATGGGTTCAGCTATTTCCAAAGCAGAAAGATAATCACCTTCCTCTTGGTTACAGAAATTTCCTATTGCAGTGTGTGCTATAAATCAGATGAAGAACATACATCAAGACTGCGTGGTTTACCAGGCAGAAATTGCATTTTGGTGTGACTCCCAGTCCATGGTTACCCATGCTCCCTGGTAATCCACTCAGTAGGCTGCTGGTTCACCTTTTTACCTTGGGGGAGTGGGCAAGGGGCAGCAATAAGATTACTATTATTATTAGGTTTCCCTGGTTGTCAGGATTTAAGAGAAAACAAACTCTCACAAAACTGGTGATAGTCTCGGTGTAATATGTCATTTTTCAGAGCAGGAATAAAACAGACAAATGCAGTACTGGCTGATGGAGCAATGATTCTCAGACTGTTGAAGTTGGTGACGAACTTACTTGATGCTTCTGCCTCACCAAGAAGATCTGTTATTTCAAGGATCTTTACAATGCCACCAGATTCAAAATGGTGGTTAAACATTTGCACTGCAAATGCTCTTTTACCTACATTTGGGGAATACCAAGAAGTTCTCAATTTAATTGCAGTAAATTCTTTCAGAAGGGATATAAGAAGTCAAAGATCTTCACTCGTATTTCTCAACAAAAACTAGAACAGACACTTTTGGAAATCTTAACGTGAACTGTGTTTTTCTTTCCCCCCTGTGAGGACAAGCGCAACGGTAGGACTGCACTTTCAGTCCTTCCAGCACGGCACCAGTTGATTCTCAGTGGGAGTTGTCGTATTTCTTATCCATTAAAGCAGACTCCTTAATAGCTCCTATCACAGTCAGGCAAGCTTTAGAAGTTTAGAGCGTCTCTTATGAGACCTGGTATTATACATCTAATTCAGACAAGTATGTCTCGCAATCACGATTGCATTGTTTCCAAAGAAAATACAAGAATTATCCTTTCCTCTCTGACGCATCAAAGCCCAACTCTTAGGAGGGCTAAATCTCCTGGCAAGAAGGTTGTGGTAAGCTTTGCTATTCAGCTATGCAGCAGCCACTGCACAAAAGCTGACTAAATACCGTTGTATCGGCCATCAACGTTTAGCTGTGCATCCTTGACAGAAGTTTTCTGTTTGATGTGTTCCCTCTACGAGGGGAACTGCATAGATTGTGTACAATCTTTGCAGTGCTTTTGGTTGTTGAAGCTCAAAGAGTGATTCTTTTTTCTGCAGCAGAGAGGAAAAAATACTAACATAACCGTCTGTAGACAGTAGCATGATTAAAAAAGGAAGAGAAGCATACGTCGTCTTACCCAAGGAGCTTGTTTCTTTTGAGTAACAAGTTTTCAGGTGGTGGTCTACATTGGAAAAAGAGGGTCCATCCGAAACACAGAGAGAAATCGATATTAAAAGGTTGGTTCTGTTTTGTCAGAAGATGTTACCTCTGCTGTGGAAAATACATGAGGGAATTTCAGCCTGCAAGTTAGGATATAATTCACCTTGACTGTGAAAACTGTCACATGGTGGGAGTTCCAGAGAGCAGGGCGAACGCTGCTTTGGTGCCAGCGATTGGCAGGTCTGGTTTGCCTGTAGTTTCCATCTAGCATCTGGCATCGAGAGCAGCACCTGAGGCGGGAGGTGGAGGCAGGACCACCCCAGTCGGGTACAGCTGCTTTTTCCATTGGCATTGGACAGACCCCGGAGTTCGGAGGCGTGAGCTTCGGCCCTGGCAAAGGGAAGAAGCTTTGAGGCCAAAACAGAGATTTTGCAGCTTCTTTCCCCAAAGGCCGTTTCTCTCATTTCAACTTGAGCAGAGTTGAAACTGCAGGGGAGAACCCAGCCTGCTGTCTTTCGTCCCTGTCGTAGCGGTGACATGAGCTGTTGGCCACGGTATTTGTTTCTCAGTGAGAGCCGCTAACTGTTAAAAAATCTTCAGTTTCTAGAAGTGTATTCAAGATCTGAAGCAGTATTTTTAAGAACAAAAATGCCATTTTTATTAAAATGTGAGGTTATAATAATGGCTTTCTGGTTGGCAAATAACTGATTTACATCAAGCCACAACTTAAAACATAGTGCTTGGAACACCGTGAATACAAAATTGTATCCTTTCCTATCCCATGTGTAGGAGGAAACCATCATAATTGCAGATACAATGAAGCAGTGGATTTTGACATTTTATTAAGGTTTGGACATATAATCATTCTTCAATGTTCTGTTCAAAGAAGCCTCTGCAGAAAATAGCAGAAAATTATCCTTCACTGATAATGGAGAGAATCACGTACTGAACTTAAGACTTACACTCTTGTTACTTGCTCCATCACATTCCCAGTTCTTTGTGTGCTGTCTTTATGGCTTCTGGTGTTCCGAGAGTAAAGTTCCCATCCATTTTTGGAACAAAAAGGACATAAATAATAATGGCTGAATTCAGTTATGGCACAGGTTAAAATAAGTATAGAAATTCTTTACTCTCAGCTCTCAGAAGCAAAGCTAATATCTTTTCCTACTATTTTCTTTTGATTTCTTTTCCAAACATAGCAGAAATGTTAGCTGTCTCTGACCATTAGCTGAGGTCGATGTTGTATTGTATTTCTTTGTGGTAAAGTTCTTATATATTGTTAAATACGAGCATCAAATTCTGGACTCTGATTATACACAAAATCACTTTCTTTTGTAAAGTTACTTGTGTAATTACTATCTTGAGTATTTTACATATAAATATTTGTGTAAGTTGCCTTTTGCACCCATCTTGGCACAAGAAACTGATCGTAGCTAAAATGGAAGGAAAATTGTTTATGGGGTAAGATGAGCTTTCTCATCTCAAGAAAAGTATAACATGTTTAAAGAAATCCTTGTTTCTACTGATTAAAGAATTATTCAAATAAATCTACTGTGTTCAAGTAAGTAGTAATCTTTCACCTCATGTCTGCTGCAATTTAAAAAAAAAAAACAAAAAACTTATTATTCTGACTTCCCTGAAATAGGTGGGAGAGAAATTGCCTGTTCTGTTTATTTACCAGTGAACAGATTTTAAAAAAGAAAGTGGAAAAAAAAAAACACCAACAAAAAACAACCCACAAACCCAAAAAGAAGATCAGGTATTCAAACAGGAGTTTTAAAAAAAGACACAGAGAGAGAAGGTCGTAAATTCTTTGTACTGTCTTTGACTTTGTACTTTTTTGTATATTTGAACTCTCCCTCCCAGGATTTTTTTCCTATTGCAGATTTCTGTACATGAGTGGATTTCTTAAAGAGCCTGCAGATACAGCCTTTAAAGGTGTCCTTCAAGTCAGTTAGCAGATGTCCTAAACTTCTGTAAACAGATTAGGCTCTGTCAAAGTTTTTGGTATCTCGTGGTGTTTTTTTTTTTTTTGTATCTTTATTGCCAAAGTATGGTCTAAATTGTAGCCTAGCATATTATTTTTCATTATCCATTCAGAGGTCATCTGTGACAGCTTATACTTTTACAGGCAAATCACATGGATGATGAATATGCTTTCACGATAGCATACAGAGATTTTCTGGTTAAAGAAAAAAGGGAGTATGGTTGCTTCTGCCAGAGTACTTTTCACAGAAATGATGATCGTTTGTGTAATAGCTTTGCTGATGTAACCATAAGGTCTTATACCTTGAACAGTCCCAATTTTTACCTTCTATTTCTTAGCTAACCAACTCCTTCATTTGGTTACAGCTAAGCTGGGCGAAGAGCACTTTTGTTGGCAAAGAGCTCAGATCCAGTCTTAACAAGAAGCTGTAGCAGCTTGAGATACTATTTCTTCCAGCTGTTTGTGGACACAACTGGTAGAAGGAATATGCTAATGTTCCACAGCCATGTCTCTACAAAATCCAGGGGCTTAGTTTATACCGTTGCAGTCATTGATAAATACGTGTCTAAGTCTGGTAGATTGTTTGCTTGGGTAAGCTCAGCACAAGCCCTCTGTTTAAGGAAAATGCCCTCTCAAATCTGCTGGCAAAGTTGTTTGTCAAAATGAAATGGATATTTTAAATAGTTGGGCTCTGCCAACCTGGCTTGTTTGATTGGAGTGGATTAGGTCGGGCTGTTTGCATGAGAGCTGCTTTGCTGGCGGGTGCAGGGGGCTGCAGAGGAGACAGAGAGTGACCGATGACTGAGGCAAGCCTTTTACCACCTGCGGCACGCTGGGCACTGCTTCCAGCAGAAGGAATGTAACCATGTCAGTGTGGAGGGTAGTCGCAGTCTTAGGGAGGCTCTGTTGGCATCGGTATAGCAGGAGCAAAGGCTCTGTAGTAAAATCATCTTGTGAATTGGCGTGGCAGTACAAGGTCTGTGGAAGGGGGTGAAGGAAATGTGTGATTCGACGATATTGTAGATATTTCATCAATGGACTTGGAGTACATATATGTTCCTTAATAAAAATTAGTTGGTTTTGAAATGGAAACTTTTATGTGGGTGCAAATGCATGTTATGAATAATATCTGAGCAGAATGACTTTGATTTCACTGGAAAACCTTTCTATCTGGTGAAACCAAAACTGCTTCCAAAACACATCAATAAAAAGGTAATAGAGTTTGTTTCTCTGATGTATCATTTTATGCCTGCAGAATGAAAGTGCAATTTCATTTAGCTGACCTGAGCAATAGTCAGGGAATCATTGTGGAGTGGGCTTCAGAGCACATATCCAGGGTCTCTGAAAAGTTTATACTTTATCTGCTAGTATGTATTAAACCTTGTGCTGCTGTTTCTCACTGCTTCTCTAACCGGTGTCATAAACTGAGAAAGCAGGGGATGAATATGGGTCTTCACTGCAACCGGCTGCCGTTAGCTGTCTACGAGCTGACTCCATGTATATTTACTAACATGTAAGTCTTAACAGAACATAGACCTCTTCTCTGTCTGTCCTCTGAGTAGGTTACTATAGTTTTCCCTTCACAGAGCCAACAGATGTTGCACAAAGTCACATGTAGCAGCACTAGGAACAGAACTCTGGACTCCTTTAAAAAAAGAAAAAGATAAATTAGACCAAAGACTTGTTTACTCAACTAAGTTGGCTTTTGAACTGAATAAATTAAATGTGTTTTAGCAATGCTATCTGTGTATCTATCTGTTCAAAGCACTTGTGGAACAGAGGATTTGGCCTGCCCTATCACACAATGCGGGGTGGGGGGCGGTATTTTTTGTGTGTGTGAATGAGCTGGGACTGCTAGTACAGGAGAAGAAGGTCCTGTAACTGCAACAGTGGATAGGAAACACAACTGAATTTTGGGATAGATCTCTTGATGTTGGATTAAGTCATTTACCTCTAGAATTTCTCAAAGCCACTCTTGAAACTCAGGTATGCCACTCCGTATGTATCAGATTGAGGAGCTCTTAATAGTTAAAGCAGCAGTAATATGGGGTTATAAGATCTCGGTTCAAACCCTGGCAATACCATGAGTTCCCAGTGAATTCGGATCACTTATCCTACCAATAGGGAATCCAATGTATTTTGGCTTCTGTGAGCCTGACCAGTTGGTACTGTGAACATGTCATCTTCCAACTCAGCTATGTTGGCTGAATAAACTGCCACCCTTCAGGCTACTTGCAGGTATTTGTCATGCATCCTGCCAGCAGACTTCTGCTGTTTCAGATCTGCCGCTTAAGCTGCTCATGCCATCACTTAGTCTGTTTAAGGGGAAAAAAGTGCATTTATTGCCAAAGAGCTGCTACTATATATAGTTGTATAAACCACTGAATGAAACAGGTTAAGGAGGGAAGAGTAACCTCTTCTTCTGGTACAGCTGTATCCAGAAGAGGATATAGCTGTGGCTTTCCATGTGGAGAGCTGGTTTTGACTAGTTTGTTTCAGAGAAGCTTATGAAAGGTACACTCCGTCCCTGTCTTACCGTGAAGCAAATCTGTAGAGGGGTGCAGGCATTTCATTAGGAAGAGATAGCAGTAGGCATGAGGAATGTTTCTGGAGTAATAGGCCTCTGGTCTAGGATTGTTCTTGATGCAAAACATGTTTGATTGTCAGTGGTCATCTTCCCATAGATTTGAAAATGGTTTTTGAACTGGGGAAATCCCAGTATCCTCCTCTTCTAAAAGATTTATTTTCTTGTCAACTGCTGTTTTCTACTGATGTAGTCTAAAGTCATCCTCTCTGGTCTGTATAGAGGCATTAATAGGGAGAGCGTGCACTTGTAGACTTGCTGTTCCCAGCCATTGCCCCAGGGTTTCTTTACAACCAAAAGGTGGAAATGACAACATGAAGAAACAGCCTGATTCCTAGCCAAGTTTTTAGTCTTTTCCTCCTTTAGGTTAGTTAAGCCCTCAGCTGGTGGGCCCCTCGCTCCATTCGGTCCTACTGAGCTGGGGTCTCTACCGTATCTTTAAGTAGTTCTTACTTTGAAAGGGTAATCTTATTACAAGGAATATTGATGTTATTTGACAAGCCGTTATTATACACATTGAGCTATCTGTTTTCCTCCTTTCTGGCTTTGAGATCACTCCCAAAAAGTGCGAACAAATGTATTAGGAGCTCCTTAAAATTAGTTTAACGTGAAGAAGCAAATATACTCAATTCTGTTACTGGTTTAATGCAGATCAAGATAATATTCTCACCTCATTCCCAAAGGCCTTGAAAGGAATAATGCAATTCTGTGCTGGGATCCATACAGATAAAAGGTTGTATAATTGCATTATATGGAAACTACTGCAAGCTGCTCCTCTTTTCCCTTTCATTTAAAAACATTTTGAAGACACTAATGCCAGGGGGAGGGGGGCTTAACATCTGAGCACTGGGAATTTTTTTCTTAGCTGTGTGCTCTTTCAGAGTATTTCTGAGAACTGTGATTTTTGTTTTGGGGAGATGAAAAGCTGGAAGAACTGGTAGAAGGTTTAGAAAGACCTGTCAGGGGCATAAAGTGGTTAATTTGCATTCCTGAAATTCTTGTGTTGTCTGGAAGCAATCAGTTGGTAATTTCTTTCAGGCTGAGGTTTTCACTGGGCAGGACCGGATTTGTTCAGATATAGATGTTACTGTTCCAACTTACATTAGAGAGAAGAAGCTAGATATGTGACAGAGGCCCAGCTGGATGATACTGCAGCAGCCTTTGTCCATCTAATTTCAAACTACCCTAAAAACACTTCTTGACACCATCAGCCAGCTGGTTGCATGGTGGGGTCTTGTTTGGAGACCAGTTACCTGTTCTGTTTCATCAAGTGCTAAGTCTGATGGTACCTTGGTAGAGAGGAAAGATTGACTGTATTTGAACCACTCATTGGGATCTCTGTAGGTATTACGTATCCTTGAGTGCAAATTCTCCTCAGCAGTTGCGGACATTTTGCTTATTTGCGTATTTAGGTAGCTATAAAACTAGACAAATACTAACTGCCAGATGCAGATAAAGAAAATAGCCTTCAAAAGACAGAGAGGATTGGATTTGGCCTGCTGGTTTTCCTCACAGCCTTTATGACGGCTCCTCAGGCTGCTACCCCCATTCTCTCATACTTGGGTATCTGCTAAACTTGTAAGTTAGAGTTCCGCTTTCTATTGCAACAAAAAAGTCTAGGTTTTGTGGGGGTGGAGGGGGGATTACAATTGTCTTTCTCATGTTTTTTTCTCTGAGATGAGATTTCTTTTGCTATAGCCGTCTCTTTAACCTTGGTGTACACTGCCTCTTCTTAGAGAGCAGCTTTAGGATCGCAGCTCTTCAAAACAGATACCTTTTAGATTGTAATAGATGTCCCCTGGAACTTGGAAATGGAAAATGAATTGGATTTTCCGTGTCTTGGAACTGTTGACCCATGCTTTAGATCAATGCAGGTCTGGCCGAGTCTTCCTCTTTTCTCTTTCCCACGTTTAGTGTGTAGTACGGAACAGCTAACCCAGCTCACTATTCACATTTCTCCAGCTCTTCAGAGTGCAACATAAAATGTCCCACTGTCCACCTGCTGTAAAAGGAAAAAAAAAAATTAAATCCATTCTTAAACTAGATGCATGTTAACATAGTAATGTAACTAGTTATCATGAACGGGGAAGTGAACGAATCCCAGTTAGTGTAAACGTTCTTGGGTCTTGGTATCCTCATCTGCTGAGAGATATTTAACTTTCCTCTGTGATGTGGCAAACTAAGTACTTAGTATTTTTTTCCCTCGGTATTTTGCATAAAGAAGCACAAAGCCTCTTCATATTTTCTGGTTAACGAGATACTGCTCTGAGAACACCTAGTTGGTGGCTTTTCACTGCCCACACATCTTGCCACAGCTTTGAGGCTTCTCTGTCAAAAAGGAAGAGGATTTCAGAGGACTCTTTGAAGGACTGTACTGATAAGGAGGCTGACATCCCTATCTTAAGTTGAAATGTATCTTATTGTTTCAGCTTTTAACCCAGTAGTCAGTAGGACCTAAAATGCCGCTCTGAATTACAGGGGAGGTTAGTGTCTTCTGCTCTGTTTTCCTTGGCAGGTTGATTGCTCAGCCTAAACTTGAGGCTGTTGGATTCCTTCTTAAATTACCTTTCTACCGGACTTACTCTGTGTTAATCGGAATCAGTAAATATTAGCATACTTTTCATAAAGCACATGAAAAGACTGTTGCTACAGTTGTTAGTTTAAAAAAAACCCAAACTTTTGCCAGATGACTTGTGACCAGGTAGCGTTCTCATGCCAACTTACTTAGGTTAGGGTGAACACCTTCATTTTTTCATTCTTGTGTACCAGAGAGTAAGAGGGTTGCTCAGTGTAATGTTGCATGCAAATCCGGAGACCATCCACTGGTCCCCAATACAGGGATTTCAAATAGTTTGTAACCAGGAGAGACTTTGAATGAAGTTTGCCAGAAATCTAGTAGGAACCAACATACGAGTCCCTCGTATTGGTCAACCAATTCAGCTTTTTGAATCAACATTGCCTAGGAGTTTCTAATCCCTCTGGTGATAGTGGTCTGCCTTCTAATTTTAGTCTCTCTCAGTTTGCAGTTACTTGTAAAGCACAATAGACGAGTGGAAAAAAATCTGCATTTTAAAATAGTTTTTGAAGAACAGCCTAGGCATGAGTCATACCTGTCCCTGCAGGCCGTAAAAAAGCTGTCGACAGCTAGCTGGGAAAAAGTGTATTTAAACTTTGTTCTTGCCAATTTAAATCACTTTATTCAAAAGCATGAATGAGGTTGTAGTATTCCATTAAGACTGTTTTTATCAAATTTTAATGAGGAAATATATTTATACAAGCAGCAAATGAGTTCTTCCCAGAATTTTCTTTTTCATCAAATATTCCTAAACATTGTCTATGATTTTACAAGGGACAAAAGTGAACATTTTCAAATCTTGTCCCAAGGGGGAATTCAGCCAACAACTGGGACTGTATTTAAATAACTGCATAGAGACTTACAGTTAGGTTGATAAGCAAATGATCTAGTCAGTGGCTTGTAGCACGTTTTGTTGGAGCTAGATAGTAAAATTGGGATTATTTAGATCTGGCCAGTTTTCAAGGCGCTAGTTTGCTCTGCATATGGAATTAGACTGAAGGAAAGAGACCACACGATGTGCGAAGCTCGGATTGAAGGTTAAATTACAAGGAACCTAACGGTACTCTGCACTTCGATTTTTGCCAACTTTCTGATCAGAAAACTGGGACTTCTGCTAAATACCAGACTGCAGACCGGTGCTCTCGTACTCCACCCTCCCGCCTCCCTTTCCCACTAACATTCAGTCTCTCTCTGTCTCATCAGCAGGCCTACGACGTATAGCAGGATTTCTTTTTCCATTTCTGTGAGAAAGATTGGCATACATAAACCAGTTTGGCACTGATTGAGTATTAGAGATGGAATATGATAATAAAAGGAAAGTGGGCAAAAAAAAAACCCCTAGAGATTTGTCAGAACATCGCTGGCATCACGTTAGCAATCTTATAGCTAATAACATGCTTTAGCAGTTGCTTTCAGCAAAAGAGAAGGAATAGGAATTAGGATGTACATTTGCGCAGGCTTTATTGCAACATCTTTAATCCCTCTTCTCATATACTAATTTCAAAAATGGTTTGTAATATTTTGCATCTTTCTCGAATGTTGGAATAGTTTAACATGCAAAGAATAAACTTCCCCATACAGCCAACCACATTGGTGACTTGGACTATTCCTAGACATTTTGCTTTGTTGTATTTCATTGGTTTCATATTTTTGGTAAATCAGTAACACTAGATGTACTACGTTTCCTTCAGTAATTGGATTTGTGAAATACTAAGAGTCTCCATAATATTACAGACTTTAAAACCATGGTTGCCATCTAATTTTGTGGTTACAAGCGAATGGAACAGCAGGCCAGAAATTTCTGAGATCTCTAATTTGCTCCATCCTGTCTATAAATAAATAAATTGTAAGTTTCAAAACACAGGAATTTAGATAACTGGCTTGCTATTTATCCCACAGTGAATGGATTGGTTTAGGAAGTGCATCAGTTGCATCACACCAAACTGGCAAGTTGACAGAAGTTTTGGAGAAATGATTAAAGATGTGATGTCTGAGGTTATGTAAAGGTTGCGATATGCAGTTTTCCTTGAGGGTATAAATGGTGGGGTTTGACTGGTAATTTTTGAATTCCAGTATAAATATTACAGCTTGATAAAGGGTGCATAAGCTTTTACTGAACAAAATGGTTTCCCAAAAGAAGCTTAGACACAACAGTGGACAGGTATGGCCATTTTCATGTTTGTGTTGCGGTTCTAAGGTTTCATACAGGTAGCACTGTTTGAAAATATCTCCGAAACACTGTGAAATGTACCACCTTATTTCATACTTTTTGCGTTCTATGAGAGATGTCTGTTATAAATATCTGTTCTGGGCTCGAATGTATTAGAGGTATCTATCCCTAATCTTACCTAAATAATGCTAGATTCGGGGGGGGTGGGGGTGGGGAATTGATTAACAATTTTCATCCCTTTTGTCTGGATAAGGGACTACTTATCCTAAATTGTGCAGTGCTACACTTCTTGTAGAGGCAGGCAAGCGTGTTGTATTGTTTCTGGACTTGGGAGCACCTGTTCAGGGAAGAGTTTGTTTAGATAGGGCAGGTTTGCTGGCATGCTCCCTCTGCCTGTAGCCCCTTTTGACGTGAAATTGCACAGCATAAGGTTAATGGCAGTGGGTTAGCGAGGCTTCAAAGCATCTGGTGTGACCCCGGCATGCCTGGCATTCCTTTCTGCTGTGCAAAGGTTTGGCATCGATTCTCCCGAGGCCCCGAAGAATGTACTCGGGAGAAACCAGCTCACGTTGTGGCTCCCCCAGGCCTCTGGAGAGGGGAGAGTTGTCATGGAAATAAATCATGAGGGTTTGTGGAAGATGAGTAAATGCCTTTCTCTGCTCTACTGTAGGCATGGGTTGTGGTGAGAAAAGAGAGCATATCAAGCAGGTATAATATGTAATTGTCCCTTTTTTAACCACCGCCGTCACTTACTGGTAGGGCAGGGTGTGTGTCATGGAAAAATGACCATTTGCTCGTACCAGAGACACTTTGGGCTGTGAGGAGTCTGTGTCCCAGCAGGTCACAGCACTGACCAGACTGACCTTGCACCCTTCCCCTGGACTCACCGAGCATGCTGTAGCCAAAGGCAACGTGGGCAGAGCTGCATCTTCCCCATAGTGGCTGCTTCCTGCTGCTCCACAGATGTGGCCAAGTACGTGGGGGGGAAAAAAGCCAAATATCCTCTATGTCGGGCAGTCCAGGCATACACCCGCTTGTTGATGCTTGGACATTGTATAGAAAAACGCTTCCGCTGAATTCCAGGGAAGGAGAAAACGTGGAAGAGGATAGAAAGGGAAAGGAGTAGTAAGGTGGAATAGTAAGTCTTGTTAGACGGAGATGCTGCGGAGAGGGTAGGAGGGAGGAAACTAATGGGGAATTGCTGGGCCAGGAGATTGATACAGGGAGCAGAGGGCAGGGGAGTGGAGGACCCTGGAGCTGGTGACTACAGAGAAGCAAGGATGAGGAAGGGATGGGGAGAGTCCAGGAGATTCATACACGTTCAACAGAACAAACTCCTCTCCGAAGCTGAGATTCATGGGTCCTGTCCTTCTGCTATCAGCAAACTGCCCTGAAACTTACTGGCACATCATGTTTCGCCTTCCTCTAGTGCTGTTGCCCCCAGGGTGGCATCCTGCTGTATTCCTCACCGCTGGTTACCTGCAGCGGTGGGGCATCATGTGGGGGCTCAGGCTGTTCCGTGCCACCTGAACAGGGAGTCACGGTGTTGCCACATGATGGAGCGGGAAATTAAATTCCCTTGATGTTATAAAATGCTGCAAGGATGCCATGCCTAAAACGTTCGTAGATACACGTGCACATGTAGGTAACAATGTATCTTAAATTACAACCTCAGACGCTTTTTTTTTCCACAGAATCTGTGTTTTATTTAGTATGCACCATGCACAGAGGTGTCTGGGTAAGCAGCTTTTTAGGAGTAACAGCATCTTACACCTGTCATTTCAAACTCCTTTGAATGCTTGGTTTTGTAACCTTTGTACACTCTTTAGGTAACGCAGGTAGGAAAAGAGATTTGACATTTTTAATAGTTTTTTTACTTCAAATTCTTCCTAAATCCTTCTGGTATAATCCATAATTCCAGGAACTCTTCTGTCTGTAGCCTAAAAGCTCAGCACTAACCCATTATCATTCTCACGTACCACAGATGAGGGACAGAAACTATTTTGTAAATAGATTTCTGTAGATTATGCCTGATAAATAAGCACTTTTCTTGGCAATCAAAATTAAGCTATCTCTGAAGAAAATAAAAATGGAAAACTTACCAGAAACCAGGCAGCAGATACCACTGCTCTATTTGTATTCAGCGCAAAGGACAGACATTTTTGGAAAGCCTTCCAAGTCCAAGCAGACTTTTCTTTTTCTGTACAAGGGTGATTTCCCAACCTGCTTATATTTGAGTGAAAGCAGTTTGACCACTGGTGTTCAAAGGCAGAAATGCACGCTTCACCAATTTGGAAACATTCTTGTCTATATAAACAAAACCAGCTCAGCTCTGTGGTTGAAATATTGCAAAAAGGAGCTGATCTCTATTAGGGGTTTGGGGGTTTTTTTGTTTTGTTTTTTTTTGTTTGTTTGTTTTTTGGTTTTTTTTTTTTGTATTGTGGTCGTCATCTGTTCATCAGCAAGAAGGGCTTGTGCTTTGCGTGTGTATGGTAGGATTTAAGAACAGTCTTAAGTGCATGGTTTTCTAACTTTATGGACTATGTCACAGGCAGAATCTGTGCAATTAATATAACAGGAATATAAAATAAATTTACTAAAAATGGAGCCTGGGGGTGGTATTTTAGAAAATGACTATATAAGCACCCAAAGAGTAAGATGCGGACTGCTATCTCTACCTTGCCCCAAACTGAGTACCCTGTGCCCAAGTGGCTGCTGGCGTGGCAGCCACTGCCCTTGACTTCAGTGGTGTGTAAGGATATCCGGGAGAAGAGCGGGCTAAGGGAGGAACCCGGATGGGATGCGCAGTGCCAGCTTCCTCCACAGAGCAAGCGTGGGTGCCGGCGGGTTGCAGGGGCTGTTCGGCGGGGCAGAGTGACACCAGACTGGTTGGCCACAGCCACCTGCGCCGTGCCACTTGGGCTTGCGCAGGATAGAGCGCGGAAGGACATCTCTTTGGGAAATTTAGGACTGTACTTTGGTCTCTGAAGCAACTGCTGCTGTGTCTCAGACAGCACAGCCCTGTTCAATGTGAACTTGAGTGATTAGCACAGCTATTACTGCATCTATAAATAGAATTCATCTTACAATATATTAAGTTTAATGATATAATAAATAGATTACAGTTAACTTTAATAGGAGCACAATGAATGGAGATGCAGTTCTTATGAAGATCTGCTGCCATTAGTGAATGTTTTGCAAGATGCATTATATGTAATACCTTCTTATTCCTTTGAAAAATGAATAATGTAACAATACTGTGTAGAAACAAAACACAAAAAAGCAACTCATAATGTTCCTGTTGCACGGAAAGCAGTCAAGTACGTGAAAGTGCAGGTTGCATTAGCAACCTTAATTCTGCTCCTTATGAATATGCATTATGAAAAATGTTTATTATATGATAATATTGCTAGTTTTAAAACAAACCATACAAGATTTCTCTGTAGGAAACTTGCATATGGTTACTGTCACAGGGAATTAAAAGCAATGTGAAGCCTAGCTCCGCTGATACTTTTGTTTTCATTTATCTTTTTCTTTAACAAGAAAAAAATGCTTTGGGAAGAAAATGTTTTGGTTGGGTTTTTTTTCCGGTGAAATAATATACAGTTCTAATGAGACAAGCTCCCTGGAGTTTTAACATGACATGTTTAAGGAAGGTTGACATTATACCCCCTGCCTGTGGTTCACCTTGTTGTGCTTGTTTTATGGTAAAACTTTAATATTAAAGTGTCCATTTCTATTTGACAGAGACTTAAGTACGTTTTTCAATGCAAATAAGTCACTGTGTGGTAACAATGAACACCCCTGGGCTGGGAGGACAAAGCCTAAACCCCAGTTCCTTGACATTTCACCTAAGGCTGTAGTTTGGCAAGTGGTTAAGGCAGCCCTTCTGGCGGCTTGAGGAAGTTAAGAGGTACAGCCTGCTCTCCTTTTCGTTATGCTGGCAGAGACATCTGTGTGGCCATGCAGTGAGGGAGATGGGGAATTTGACCTGGCTGAAAAATAGCCCAGCAAAACTAATGTCCCTAGGTCAGTTGCCACCCCAGTTATCCACACAGTCATACAATGAAGGCAGTGGTGACACACCTGAGGTGACGCAAGCGTGGAAATGAATGGCCAAGGGCAGCCGCGGATGCAGGGACTGCTTTCTTTTCAGTGGCTGTGCTGGCTTAAATGCACATCAAACTATAGCCGAGGGAGCGATGCCTCTAGGTGTAAATAATAGGCTTATGCTCTCTGCGTGGGACACTCAGGTCACGGTTCCTCGCGCCGTTTTCTCAGTGGTGTAGCTGGCTCGAGAAGTTTGTGCCCTGCCTGTGAATTGCTTATTTGCTTCTGCTGGCTCAGTTGTTTGTGAAGGCATGGTGGAAAATTAAACCAGTAACTGGTTCTAAGAAAAAACCCCAAAGGTAAAAGCTTAAAATTATTTCCCCTCACCTCTCATCAGTTAATGAATCTGGTTCACTCACAGAGCATTTCTACAGACGTTTGCCTGCAGAAATAAGGGCGAGAGCCATGTGGGGATGGGAACGAGCAGGTGACACCGGGACATCTTTAAGCTGGTGTTGCCACCAAGAAAGAGTGCATGGGTGTATGACAGCCTGGGCTGTACTCCTTTAAAATACCTAAGCATGGAAGCATATGTTGCATGTTCTGTGCCCAACTACAGGCACCTAACAAAGAGGACAGGAAGCATGACCTTCAGAGGGGAGTTCTGCTCTGCTGGAGACACGGTGATGCCATATTACATTAAGCCTGTCTTTGCAAACTCCCTGGTCTTAAAACATAATTTGAAGTTTATTCTAAATATCCAAAGCTGAAGTCTGTTACATCCACTTCCTGCATAAATCCTTTTCAAAGCTATTTTTGCGGCCATTAACTAGCACGCCTTTTGAATCCTATCACAATATATTTACAACTCTTTTTTTTTAAAAGGCAAATGTTAAAAGGAAGTGGTTTATGGGAAATCTCTGCTACAGATATATACCTGTAAAAATGGTATTTATAATCAAAGCTCATACTATTCTGATAAAATCAGGATTTATTAATCTGATTTTTTTATTTGCTATCTATGCCTTTTTCTTTCCCTGCAAAAACTAAACTTAGAGGCTGTTTACAATTTTGTTTAAGTACAGTACTTTACTTTGCATGGAAATAAAGAATAATGTGGGGGAAATTTCAGTTTGAAAGCAGTCTTCAAAATGCTTTGCCAAGAAACATTATACAATTAGTAAAACAATTCAGTAGTACCTATCATACTTGTAATATGTATTCTCCACTCCATTTAAGTAAGCTTTAGAAGACTTCATGCAATTTACCGTAGTGCTTCTGTGTGTTCTTCCTCCCATAACAGAGTTCTGTTGCTTTCCCTACTTTATCCTAAACCTTAAGTTCCTCGATACTACAAAAATGTGTCATTGATCAGTGAGCTACTGATCAGTGCACGCTGCAATGAACAGGATTGTGTTTGACTTGTACTACACAAGATCATAAGCTTAAATTTCTTTCTGTAACTATGTTGAGGCAAACACGCCGGAGTGGACCTCTCTAAGCCTGCTGCAGGCATTGTAAGTAAATTGAGTAGAAATTCCTCCCTCTAAACTGCTTTCAGGGAGCCAGGTTGCACTTTTTCTTCCTTCGTACTCAGAGCATAGCAGCTGTTGGTCACAAACTGGTGCACTTAAATTCATTTCTTCAAGCCTATTCTGTTGCATCAATACTAATTGTATATTCTACACAAACACACGGTTACACTTGTGTGATACGGTGCGTCCTACACTGTGCCCTTGAACTTTGCCTGTTATCCAAGTATCACTTTTCCTTAATTGGTCAGTGTCCTAAAACTTTGTCTCGCCCTGCCTGCAGGTATGGAATTTACCCATAGAATTGCTCTAGCTCAGCATCTAGGATGCACGCTAATAAATCTCAAATTAGCAACAGCCTTAAGGTCATTGCCTAGTCCAAGCTGAACCAGGAGAAACCATGAGAACGTGGGATTTCCAGGATCCCAGTGGATCACTTGTTTCATCTCATAGTATGTTCAAAAAGAAAAATATCTGACAATAACAGTTGTGCCCTTTTGTAGAGGAAAGGCCTGCCCTGAATTAGTTTGGAACATGTTTAACACTTGATATCATATGGGATTTTTTTCTCCTCTTCTAAGACTTTATACAAGTTGGACTCTTGCATCTGCCTTTCTCATTGACTGAATGGGGAACTTAGGCTTTGAAATGTAGGTGTGCTAAGCTAAGCTGCAGTTAAATGTCTAAAGCAGATGGCAGAAGTACCTCTCTGTGGGGCTAGATTCTTGCCTGAATGGGAGCATTTGGCAAATTAAATGAAGTATGTGGTTGGATGAAGAGGTTGAATATAGAAGACAAAGCGCTGGCTGCTGCAGCTGCCCTAACTAGATTACCAAGCAGAAGGGAAGTGTTTAAAACCTAAGCGGGTCCAAATTTGAGAAAGGGAAAAATAACTAAGCGTGACTGTCCTTCCCGGGTTGTCTTCGCTGGCTGCAGGGTAAATCTTGCGCAGCTAAGGATTTGGCCCCATTTGATTAGGGCGTTTGGTTTCCTGGGTGGAAAAAAATGCAATCCTATTAGACAACACACAAAAATCCCTCTGAAATGTTTCTAAAGGAGTCAGTCTGCTAAATGTCTGCTAAATGTGCAGAGTACACAGAATCCCTTCTGGCACCGTCTTGAATGATGCATTTACCAATATTAATGGAGATACCAAACCATATTGCTCCACAGTTCCTCCTGCACACATTATGCTCCTAACACGCAAATGTGTATGTGAAATGCCAATTACAGTTTTTGCATTCCATGGTTTAAGCACCAGTGTACTTCTAAAATGCTGACTGGCCATGGCTACGGCCAGACCATCCTGTGGTCTCTCCACTCAAAAATGTTTCTCCAACCAAAAAAACTAAAATGTTGTTTCTTTGGTCTGTTGCACTGTAATCTCCGTTCTTCTGGGGATTATATAGCTCTGCGGGTGATTTCTGTAATTCATTCTAGTCTTTCATTAGAAGTAATAGACGGTCTTAATTACAGCATGCCACATGACAAACTGGTAAAGGTGCTAGAAATGTTGCCAACAGGAAAAGAATTGGATGGTGTGAATTTTTATTAATTAAGAGCTGGCAGTACTGACGGGAAGTAAGATTGGACTTGTGTCCACTGGAAACTATGTAATTTTGGTGTAGACATTTTTCTAAATGTCATGAATCGTATGCTGTTTGTGGTTTTAAAAACTTGAAAAATTATCTTCAGCTTAAACAAAATAAAACCAACCTTTGAAGGTGAATATATATATCAAATAGGGAAAGAAACACAACAACTTTTGAATTTTCTCTTAACATTGCTTTATAAACTATAGTCTTCTTCAATGTGCCTTAATTTGTGATGAGCATTTACTTTATACCATTAAGTAAGTATTCTTAGAGCATATTAAGTTACTGCAATAAATATTATTGCAAATATCAGTAGAGATGTAAACAGATGCATCATCTCTGCTACTTGCTGTTGGGCTCAAAAGCATCTGAGGGGTTGGGGTCTTATTCCTCCACAGTTGTATTTTCCAGGAAGGTGCAGAGTGAAGCTGTGTGACCTGCAGGGCTGCTTGGTCCTCGCAGGTTGGGCAGTTCCCCGCTACTTTTGCAAAGCCTTAAGTAATTTCTTACAATTGAGAGTGTGGTGTATTCATGACACTAAACTTTTCTGAGGACTGGGGAGTTCTCAAAGTCAAAGGAGAGGGAGAAAGCCCTTTCTAGACAGTAATTTAGAGCGGGAATGTAACAGTAGGTGCCCCTAGCCTCTGGTGGAGCATGTTCCTCTTCGTTGACTACAGAGAGCCCAGGCTGTGGTTAGGCATTTTGGGAAAGAGCAGACACCCAACTAGAATAGTCTTTTGACTACCCAGAGACTATCAAACTTAATTTGAGGTAGAGGGGGTGATTCTTAATCTGTAGAGAATCAAAAGTGGTACCACTATAGAGGAAAAATACTAAATAAGTGAGAGCCGGAGCCATATTCATACGCAATTTTTGTCTCTTGCTCTGAGAAAGGCTGCTAAATGAAAGGTGGTCACCGTTCAAATGACAAAATCTGTCTGTGGTATCTGTATCTAAAATTAGGAAAAACCCCAAACCTCTTGTGCAGAATAAATACTTGATATACCAAGTTTTCTACCACTAGCAAATGATTGTTGGGGTTACTACATGGGTCCTGACTGAGACAGAGATTAGCAGTTAAGTTGGTGATTTTTTTACCATGAGAGAATATCTTCCAATCATTGTCAAAAGAGAAGGAATCGGCAATAGTAGTACTCCAAAAGAGAGGAAAACAGTAATTTCTAATTATTATTCAACTCATTGTCTTGCTTACTCCGAAGGACATTTTGTTCAAAAGATAAATCTGGTTACGCTGCCAGGTTACACTCGCCTTTGGGCTGGGGCAGAGGCTGATCCCTAAGGATTTGCTGTGAGTGCCCGCTGCAAGGCTGGAGGAAGAGTAGCCGTCATCCACCCTCTGCATCGAGTGCGCTTGTGGACTGGAGAAGGGGCAGAGATAGCTGTGAACATTACAGGGCATTATGCATGCATGTATATAAAGTACTTCTAAATCCCCACAGCGATAATGTTCAAATTCTTTCTTACTCTGATGATTTGGGTATTAATTTGCTTCCTGTGATTATTTAATGTGTATGTGCAGCCTATGTTTTTTTTTTTCCCTTCCCCTTTGCATGTGATGTGCTAGCAAAGGAAGACAGTAATAGTCTCCTGGGATATGTACAGCTCTGTTCATATCTGAGGTATGAAGTCAACTCAAGACCATTTTGTTCTCATAAAATATACAGCACTGCAGTTTAATGGGTAATGGCATAAATGCCAAGGTTTGATGGGCAGAACCATTTTCACTGGGAGACGAAAAAGACTGTGAGGACTCAGTGTTGGATGGGAGATATGCAAAACTGTATAGAAGCAGGATCTCGTGTGCTATGGGGGCAGTGATTTTGCCTTATCTGAGCGTGCTAACACCTGGCACGCTTAGCTATTTATTATAAAGTAATAATACATATGAGATTGGTTTTTTTAAGGTACTAATGAGGAAGCTGACAGGTTTGAGAGACAGTAATTCTACTCCTTTAGATGTGTGTTCTTTTTCCTACTCTTTTTGTGCTAGTTTGGGTGATAAAGAAAAAGATGGTTTCCCCTCAGGTCAACAGGAGCTGAGTACACGTTTGCTTCTGTTTGAGTGCCTCCGTCTGGAGGGCTGCTGAGCCACTCCAGCTCCCACTGCACCTGAGGAAAATTATAGGGGAACATTGTGGCTTCAGATCATGTTCTGGGTATGCTCTGCTCTGCTCTGAACTTGGGCAGAAAACTTTGCGGGAGGGGAAAAAAAACAAAAGGAAAAATGGCAGAGGCTGGAGTCTCTTGAGTTGTCTGTGTAGAAACTAAAAAAAAAACAAAAACAACCCCAACAACAAAAGCTGCCTGGCTGCTGTGCTGGTTGCAGGTATCTGTCTGAGAGCCCAACCATATGGCAGGAACTTCAGTGCCCTTGAATCAAACTGTAAGGGTGAATTGAACAGATTTGTTGATGTGTACAGAGTAGGAAATGACCAGAACAGCAGCGTTCTCACAAGTAGTTACCTAGGGCTTTCCTTACGCTTTCGCTGAACCATAGGTGAGACTCCTCCGTCGGATCTGTATTTGAAGACCAAGCTAAGATGGCTTGGTGTCGCCGGAGGGCTGTCTTTTCGGAGCGAGGGGAGCGTGTGTGTGCGCAGGCTGTTGCAGGAGCGAGGGAAGGCTGCCTGCGTGCTGGGGAAACCCTGGACCTGCTCCTGCGTTTCGCAGCTTCACCGCTGCTATGCTGAGAATTAATATTTTAATGTATATTACATAATTGTTGGATTCGGGTCTTTCAACTCCTAAATCCTCAAACCCCATTTATTCTATTGTTTAGCCAATAGAGGGTATTTCAGCATCTTTTTCCCTGGCAAAACTGTAGTGTATTTCAAATTATTCTAAAATTGACTGCACTTTTGAAGGACTAATTTCCGTCCGTCCGCGGCATGCAATCACGTACGTGTCCAGCCAGGCTCGCCGAGGGCGACGGTGTAATTATAATTAGTGGAAATGAGCTTGTTTTGCTCCCGCTTGGAAAACCGTGAAGCCAGCGGCAGTGGGGGAATAGAGGGCGGGCTGGGGGGCAGGCCCCCGGCCTCCGAGGCGGGGGGGAAGGGGGGGGATAACCCCAGCCCTCGCAGCCCCGGGGCGTTTTTTCCTTCTTTTCCCGGGGCCGGGGGCGGTTTCCCGCCGCCGGGGCCGGCGGGCTGCCTCCCGGCCGCGCAGCCCGCAGTGCCGCGCCGCCGCTGCGGAGGCGGGCGGGGAGGGAGGGGACGGGGCGGGCGCGGGGGGGAGGCGGGGGGCGGGAGCCGGGCGGGCAGGGGGGGGGGAGCCGGGCTCGGCGCGGCGCGGGCAGGGCAGGGCCGAGGCGAGCCGGGCCGAGGCGAGGCGAGGCGAGCCGCGCTGCCGCCGCCGTGCCGCCGCCCGCCGTGCCCGAGCATGTCTGCGCGGGAGGCGGTGACCTACCTGCCGGAGAAGGGGCTGTACTGCCAGCGCCTGCCCGGCCGCCGGGCCCGCGGGGCGCCGCAGCCGCGCAAGGGGAAGCGCGCCGACACCATGGGCTTCTACGGCACCCTCAAGATGATCTTCTACAAAGTGAGTGGCCGCCCCAAATCCCGGCTGCGCGCCCGCTGAGAGAGGGAGGGAGGGAGGGAGAGAAGGGCGCGGGAGGGGGGGGAATCCGCGCATCTTCCGCGCTGCCGCTCCGCGCCGGCGGTCCGCGGGCGGGAACGTGCCGGCGGCGGCGGCGGCGGGGCTGTCGCTGCAGTGTGTGCTGCCGGGGAGAGCTGCCAGCCCTCGGTGGCGGGTGGGGATGCGGAACACAGTTTGCTGCCCCCTTTTTTTTTTTTTTTTTTTNTAAATAAACGTTGTCTAAAGGAGTTGTGTTTTCTTAGCGACAGGATAAATATTGACGGGGGCGGTTTCTGTTTTTCGGTTGTACAGATAGCTTAGTGATGTCTAAATCTTGTCGCTAGATCTCTCTGCTGTAGAGAAAGTTTTATCTTCTTCGTATGGTAAACGACATTTTTGACCGTGTATTTACTTAGCGCCTTCTGAGATGCTGAAAGTCTGACTGTGTGGAGGACCCTATGAGAAAGTTCCCTAAAATACCTGAAAAAAAAAAAAAAACCCGACCAAAAGAAACGGCTGAAATCATTATTAGGCAACAGTATGGAGAACTGCATATTGTTTTCTTTGCTAATGCAAAAGAGTAAATCACTATAGGTGCTTATTCTACTGCAGGCTTCATACTTGTTATTTTTAAGGTGTGCTTTTGGAAAGCTGCATCTCCCTCTTAGGAGAAGCAGAAGAGGAATATGATGGTGATAACCTTTCAGAAAGGCAAGCTGGAAATAAAAATTTTCCTTGAACAGGAAGAATCCTTTCTGAAAAGTCTATCAGCAAATACTGAAATTCATGCTCAAACATCTCATGTGTACTTCCAGTAATTTTGATGGCTTGCTCGTCTAGCACGGCGATAAAAGATGGTATCCCTTATTTTGCAGTGATGCTTACAACTGGTTTTCTTGGGGGAAGCGTGGGGGGCTGCTCTTCCTGGGGCGTGGGGAAGCGGCGAGGGTGAGGTTGGTGGTTTGGCAGCGCTCGGGGCGGTTCTGGCTGAACGCTTGTCTGGTGAAATGCTGTGGAGTGTCCCATGTGAGGCACGGGCAAGAAAACACGGCTACGAGGCAAGCTCGTTTGGTTGCCTTGTAGCTGTTACTGTAAAAACGAGACTAGTTAACCTTAGTTAGCTTTCCTTTGTAATCACTAGTGAAGCAAAACACAAGATCTTCAGAGACTGTTTTTAGGGAAGGCCATAGAGATATTTTAAAAGTAAAAAATAAACCCAACAAAAGTATATGGACCGTAAGCTTTAGAGAATCCTGCTGGGTTTTTGGTGTTTTGTTTTTAGGCAGGTAGCCTGATATAGTAAATGGTTAAATAACTACATTATAATGCAGCATTTAAAAAGATCAAATCAGGGGTGTAGAAAAGATGCCAACTTTTAAACTGTATCTTAAATATGAAAATTTGAAGAAAGGGAGCAAATGGTCAAACTAAAGCCTGAATTGTTACACAGGTAGTTTATGCCTTTTGCAGCTCACAGTTGTAAACAGCAGTAAGCATCCTTCCGCTGGCTAAAGTGTTTTAGTGTATCACATCTTAAAAAAAGAAAGCCAACAAAAAACTCAGAAATTGCATTTGGCATACATGTGTCTCGTTGAGTCCAAAGCCTGTGGTTAAAGATTACCCAAATATGTAGAAAGTAATCTTTATTTGTCTGGCTGGATAAATATGGCTTTCACTGGTTTCCATCTCTTTGGTAATTTTTGCAGACTGGCTTCCCCTTTTAGCAGCTGCCCTGCTCATTATTTGGTTTTGATCATATCTAATTGCGGGTGACATTCAAGACCGAGGTTTAGCGTTTTTCATCCTTACCCTTCTTGTAAAAATGACGGTTAATCTGTTGGTCAGTTTTACTGCAGTTTTATAAATGTTTTTAATGTACAACTTTAAAATAAAACAGTAAAGAGAAGAAAAAATATATTCGATTTTTTTTTTTTTTAGGCTCTGAAATGAATATTTGGTTTATAATGCGGATAGGCTACTTAAAATTTAACCATTTCCATGAGACTCTTAGCAGTGAACCTGAACACAAAGACTGAAGGGATTTGGTTTAGTTCTTTCCCTCCCCTCCCAGGAGAACAGAGAGAGAGCAGTTTAGTAAATAAACCAACGCATGAGTTCTGCACGCTTTTTAACATTTGTAATTTGGAAATTGAAAGAATGTAATTCCAATAGGTTTTGGACCCCAGAACAGCAACAATATATACACGCACCATATAAAACATGTATCCAGTATTGTTGAAGCTAGAAACTAAAACGTTGCTTTAAATCATCTTGTATCAACTTTGTTGAAATTTGATATTAAAGTAAAAGGTAAAAATGGATTAATTTTACAGAAGTATGCACAAGTAAGGCTGGTCATGTAACTAAATCCCTGTTGTTACTCTTTTCCCTCACCTTGCAGATGAAGAGAAAGTTGGACCATGGCTCCGAGGTCCGTTCTTTCTCTCTGGGAAAGAAACCCTGCAAAGTCTCAGAATACACAAGGTAATTAAATGCAGTAACAGATCACTGGATCCTGATTCTCGCATAAATCCCATCTTTCCAATTGCTAATCCTGATTCATGGCTCCTCTTAATGTTAAAGCACTGTAAAGCAAAGAAAGGGTGGTATCAGTATTTGTATATTGCTTAGCTAATTTAAATTACGTGAACCGAAGATGAGTTTTAATGAAGTAGCCAGACTTGCATTTCTTCGGTTGAGGTTTGTGTTTCATTCTAAATATAGCCCATTTACTTAGAGACTTTTTGAGGGCTGAAGCATTCCTGGGAATAAAATCAATCAGGTTTTTAAAAAGGGACATAATGATAAACCCTAAGACTATTACAAACTGTGATCAAATGTATCACTTTGCTATGGTAACAGGAATGGAAATTTATGTAGGCAGAGCAGACCATCTGATCTTAACAGGAACACACACGTACTTGTTATCCACAACATGAAATTATTACGGGTTCTAGTCTGCTTCCTTACGACTCCTAAATGGTACCAGATCACACCAGTAGCTGCTGCTGTTCCGGTCAGATGCTTTGTGGGGTAAAGCACTCCCGAACGCGAGAAGCAGTGGTAGAGCAGTGCCCTGGGTGCATGCCTTACAACTGCAGTTCTTACTGTACAGTTGCCATAACAATTGCGCTTGGATGTCACGCTGCTTCCCATCCTGTTTGAATTTACACCGTTTTACGGTTTTTTCCTGTAATAAGCATCAGCCCTCCCACAAGCATTGCACTTGCCTCCCAAAACTGTCTGGGGATGTTACTTCTTTTGAACACACTGGAGTAGCGTTCAGTCACTGATGGATCTTTCCAAAGCGATTCATATTTTATTTCTCTTCCTTTAAGAGGTTTATCAGGTGATGAGTGAAAAGTTGGGATAGTGTGGGGAAACGGGCTCCAAGGTGGCTTTTCAGATGTGTAAATGCTGCAGTAGAGAAAAAGAGGTGATGTCTTGTTGCTGAGAAGCCCGTGTTGCAGCTACCACATCCCTCTCGAGTTGGTAGCTTCTCCAGGTTTCTCAATCAGTCTAATGGAAGAACACTCCTGTTGGCCACCAGTTCTCCACGTGACACACCGTTCTCTGCCCTCCCGTAAGAGTAAACAGTTCAGCAACAAAGAAAGTACACTTTTTGTCAAGTGTAGCTGTCAGATTCAGAGGAGGCGCTGGACTTGTCCAGCTTCCACAGAAACCTGACTGGCTGTTTCAGGGGAATGAAAACATGCTGGAAAAATAAAGCACAAACAAAAATGTTGCGGTTTAATCTCAGGTCAAAGGAGAGAGGCTCTCAGATCCTGTTTTGAATAACTGTTTTTGACTGAGAACCAGTTTACAGCAGAAGAAATTAAAGTATAACTGTTCTGCTGGGGCAAGCTGAAGGCTACATACTGCTCAGATCCAATATAAGCCAATTTTAAGAGCCTTATTTTGGACCTTAAATGACAGGCCTTCTGCTGGGTCTCTGTACAGGTTATGAGAATGAGTAAGCTGTAAACCCAGATTTTATTTTAAAAATAGATCAATTGACATTGCTTGGATTTTGAGTCATTATTAGCTTAAAGGAATCCTGAAATAACCTCCGATCCTTTCTCTTTTAAACTGTTTGATTATATTTTATTTAATAATATTTAGGCAAATGATGCAGTTCTTGTGCCTGCTTGTTTCCCTTTTCCCTAGGATCAGACACTTTCTAAAATTGACAGGCCTGATGAACTTTCTTTGCATATAACAGGTAAAACCAGTAAACTGATGTCATTAAGAGGATCCTTCATCTGTGAAACAGCTTTTTTATATCAGCTTCTGTTTCTGTTATTACTCAGTAAAATTAACAGTTGAAAATAAGCCTGTTCAAACCAATCTTTACTTTTCTTTACCAGTTTGGGTAAATGTTAGGACATGCTATGATTGTCCTTCAGAACAAGGAAGAGTAGAGTGAAATATTTGTAGATTATAATGAGATAAATATTAAAAGGAACTTGCCTTGCATCATTTGAAGCTATTCCTGTAGCCATTGAAAAGTCAGTAAAACCCCAAAGCTCATTACTAAAAAGCTGGATTTATCATACACAAAAGCAAAGCGGTTTTTGGAGTCCCACACTGTATTTAAAATTTCCATGCTTGTGCAAACACTACTGGGGTTCCAAATTTCCTGCTAGGGAATACAACTTTGATATTCTGTGAACGAAGTACTTTACATTATGTTAAAAAAAGGGGAAAAAAAAGAAAACCCAGTCAGCTGTATTTCTTTAGACTCCTACAATAGCAGCTTAATCCCAGCTCTTTTAAAAGCTCCATCCCATATGAATGAGCTGGTTTTTAACATGTCAGAGTGAAAAAATCAAACTGTAATTCAGGGAGCACCTTTTGGCTCCTTTTCCCTCTTCACCTCACCCCCCCTTTAATTCCTGTGTCACTCCATCAGCACGCAAACTTTAAAATACTGTATAGAGTATTTCAAAGCGCAATTTCAAACCGCTAAGCCACTAAAACTGCTTGGTATTACCAGCTCTTTGTCAACAAAATATATTAAGAGCTAAAAATAGATATATTTTATTTCTGTTTGGCGATGAAGCGGCACTAGCACATTTCACATACAGGTGAGACTCTGAGCTCTGGCTTCCTACATCACCAGTCAGAAGGCACAAATGCAGCCCGGAAGGAAAGGAAATACTCTGGCAAGGAAGGGAATGTATAAACCTGCATCTTTATAGACAACCTGCTGGTCAATTAACGGGGTGGTAATTTTTCAGCCTTTAAAGGTGATCCCCATTCCCCCCCCCAGCTGGAGGAATAGTACTGCAGTGGTGGAAACAGGCAGATTTATGAAAGCGAGGGAACTGACCCCTTGAGTGACCAGCAGAACAATTTTTCATGTTAGTGCTTTTGCATGACGTTTAAGTAATAGTTGCAACTTCTGTACTAAATTTCTGTTTCTGCAGTAGACTTGTAAATTTTCCCTAATGTTTTACATGGGACCATCACTTTTTATTTGTATCGTAGTACTACAGGGCTGGTGCCATGCTCTGCCACACCTACTACTTTTGGGGACCTGAGGGCAGCCAATGGCCAGGGACAGCAACGTCGCCGCATTACATCTGTGCAGCCACCGACGGGCCTTCAGGAATGGCTGAAAATGTTTCAGGTAAGCAGTGCTTAGAGAAATAAACAGCTGAAGCAGCTTACCTCCATGGTTTAAGTAAAAGGCTGCTTCAGTAAAGGCAGTCCCCCTTATACATCCCAGAATGTCTCTGTCTTTGATATTGTGTACTGCTGCGAAAACAAATGGGCATCAACTTTAAGGAATTGTTGTTCTCTGTTTCAGCTCGTTACTGTAGAGAGATTCACAAAAAAATAAGTGCTTTCTCTGGTTTCTTAATAAAATAACCCTTCCTGTTTGCTTTCCCATTTTCTGCAAGGTCTGTCCAGCATGTAGCAGCTGCCTCCGTGGCCTCAAGCTAACTTGAGACATTTTCACTTGGAGCCTAGTGAGCGTTAGTGCATGGTTTGCTTCAGTGCAGGTATAGCACTAAATTTGTCGTTAAGAATAGAAAGAAAAGTTTAGCAAAAATAGCTGAAAAGGAACCACAATGTGTATTTTTCCTGATCTTCATATACCGAACACAATGTCAGCCGGTGCACGCGTGCACAGCTGAGCAGAAGGGGGAAAGAGGTTTTCTCTGTCTTCCCCACAGCCTTCAGCAATGCCTAAAACTCAATCTGATGAAAGAAAAGGTGTGAAGGACAGTGGGATGCGCTGCTTGCACGGGTCAAAACTGAAATCTGCTTGGACACCAGTCTGGTAGCACCTAAGCGCTTTTTTGAGTATGTCAGTACAAACAGAGTTTGGGGAACAGGAGCAGAGGCCTGCCGTAGCCTGGAGCGTGGACAGCTCTTTGCTGTACAGCTTTGCTCTGTATTTTTAAGAAGCGGGGATGAGTCCTAGTCATTGATTTGAGAAATGGAAATATTATGTCTTCGTATCTTGATGAATAAACTGTTACTTCTAAAAACATTTTCAAAAGGAGTAACTAACTAATACAGGCATTGTTTCAATTACTATAACAGGCAAAGATAGAAGAGCAATATTGGAGTTACAGTAGCGAGCGTACAATTTTGGAGGCAGAAGCGTGCTTTTGGCTTGATTCATGCTGCCACATAATACCATTGATCTCAATCACTGTCAGTTCTGAACATTAAAATAATAATGTAGAACTCCTTCCCTCTTTATTTTTACACATTTATAATCTGCTTAAAACAGTGGAAGTTTGGAATTAAGATATTCTTGTACACATCATTCAGTTTCTTAAAAATATTCATGTTTAATTATTGTGGTGTATCTTTTTTGAGACTGTTCATAGAATTACGTCTTTTTAACCACTAAGAATCGTATTTGAAGGGTACTTTGTATATATGATAATGCAAGACGACATTGTATTTTAACATTTTGTAATGTTAAAGCCTTTCTACTAACAGGAGCTGTTTTGTTATCTACAATGCACAATGTATATTTTCTCACATAAGATTGCTAGTTATCAATAGTTACATGTTTTTAAAAAAAAAGATTATGAAAGGCGGAAATGTTTGAGAGAGCGGTGCAAACATGCTTGACAGTAAAAGCAATGTTATCACCTGTTTGGCCAGGATAAAGAAACGAAGTCTGTAAACCCATGGAAATTTTGCCTATAGTTAGGTTGTTACTATTTTAGGGTCCTAAGTTTGGGGTTAGTAATGTAGAAACCATGCTTTTAATAAATATATAATCAGATGCTTTCGACTTTTCAAAATACTTACTTGCAGTACTAAATTCCTAAATGCTGATCTACATTCTTGAGAGAGAGAGAGAGGCCTCTCTCTCATAACTGGAGATCATCGAGTAGCACTTATCGATCACTTCTGTCACTGGTAGTTTTTACTGTTTTCACAAAAGGGAGTCCCTTATTTTAGAACCAAAAGCTTTCAAAGTCACGTAGCTGCATCTCAGTGCTACATCTCCTTGGCTAATGCTAAGGTGCCTCATTTTCTGTCTGCTTATTTTCCACGTGAATTTTAGGACGGGCAAGTCTTAAACAGTCAAGTGATAAGAGCACATTCTTAAAGTAAGGGGCGCTGGCTCTGCCCAAATTAAATGGCACGTACAGCATCATGCTTGCCATACAAAGTTTTTCCTGTACAGAAACAGAAACGGGAGGGCTTTCCTTTATGTACTGTATGCTTGCTAAGCCTGCTTAATAGCACTGTCTTATTTTATATGAAAATATATTTCCAAATAATTTTAAAGCTAAATTTCCAGGGGCACATTAGTTGGACATAGGTACTGTTTCAAGGTAGCACTGTCCTTTGGCGTAGAAGCTGGCAGTAACAAGTGATATTCGGTTATTTTGAGGTCTCTCACCTGTGCATTGGCCTTCAGTCATTCTCCTGTGTTACCTTTTCAAATTAAAAAGCAAGACCACTCTTCAAATATTAAGAAAATTTAAGATGGCCTTTAAGGTTGGGTTTTTTTTAAAATTAATTTTGTATACGTATATGTTACTGCTGCTGTTATGTTTTATAGTTGATCTAAGCCTTTCATTTTGAAAGTGACAAAAAACTAAAGCAGAAAGGAGAAACAGTTGGAAGGGTAGTTGCAGTTTCCTTTTAAAAATGATGATGTTTATTGGTTTCAATGAAATGTCAGTCTGGAAAGAAAAATAGAACAGCATTTTGATAGGTTCAAACCATTTAATTTCTTAAAGGCCTATTTATTTTTTCTGTTTTGCAGTCGCTCTTGGCTTCAGGTCTTTTTAATATCCACTATAAGATTTTTAAAACTCGGGGTCTGAGTGTATCTTCATAAGATTTTTTTCTTTTACAAGAAACTTAATTTTATTTGAACCAGGATGTATTTTTTAAGTTGCCAAATTGCTTGCCACAGGGAAAAAAAATCAGCTGCATGCTAAGTTGAGTCAAAGATGGTCCTGCTTTAAAAATTATTAAGTTGTCTCTCTCTTCATTCTTCCTACTTCACATACTTAGTGTTGGGTTTTATTTTAAGTAATGTGATAAAAAAAAGTTGCATTTTCTTGGACTATTGATGTTGAAAAGTTGTTCCATCCACAGCATAGGCAATCACTTTGAGTAACTAGTGAACGCTATTATTTTACCTCAAATTGGAAGCATTTTTTTTTCTCGGTAGCTTAGATAATGTCCAAAATGCGTTTGCCATTTCTGGCTCACGAGAGTACTGTTCCTTGCTTTTACATAAATAGTTGTATAAGCCACCTTAATTCAAATTACTTACCATTCTCCATTTCTTATTCTTCCAAAGACGCTCATGAATGCATAAATGCGCGACCGAGTAGTCCACCTCTTACATGAAGTGAAGCAGGCGGTAAAGATTGTATCATAACCAGCGTTGCAGCATTTTCTGCTCTGTTTCTTGTGGGACCAGGTCAAGGGTTTGGTGTTTCTGTGCAACCCCCATGCACAGAATGGGGAAGAGCCGCACTGCAGCCACATACCCCTTTTGGCCATACCAGCATTATCGATTAGTTTCAGAGGAATCATGCAGACTGGAAGCAGATCTCCTGACCGTCCCTGCTCATTTCCCATCGGTTTGGGTCTCAGGGCAGTTTTGATAGATACAAACTAGACTCTACGTGAAGCCCATAGTGGGGACGTAAGGATCTGAACCCATCACTGTTCCTCTGGACAGGTTGACATCATGTGTGGTGCAGATGTTCAGCCCAGGGGACCAGGCTAGGTGTTAGAGATGGTTTAATGCGGGCGCTTCAGCACCAGCTGCTCCCGAACCCCTCCTGTTGTGACAAACTACTCGCTGATGTCAACGGTGTTTCTTTCAGTGGATTTTGCTTGTGTGCTATTTTTATCCAGACTAAGATACCTTTGCAGTGGAGGATGGCAGGGATCTCGGTAACTGATCAAGAGTCAGGCAGAAGCAGGATCCAGAAGGGCCCTTTCTGCAGGTCTCTGTAACGACAGACCTCCGTTAACAGAACCCAGTAACAGATCACAGCACCCTGAAATTAAACCCTTTAAAACAGGTGTCCTAAATATACCTATAATAGAAAAAGGATCTAATTGCTACAAACTGTAATTGTACAAATTGGAGCTAGCAGATGAGAGCTGTGCGATAAGAAAGCGTAGATCATTGAAGAGTAGAGGGTACAGAAACAGAAGATGGTAAAAAGATAGGTGGCAGGTTGGACAGGAGGGATGAGGTGGACGTTGTAGAAGCAGCAAAGCTGTTGTTTATATCGATTATAAAGCTGTTTTGCATGCCTGAAAGAGAAAAGACAGACATTTAAACATAATAGCAAAGGGGAAAACGAAGGGATATTTTTCAGGTAGGTGGTGCCACGGTCGCAGCAACTGTGTTGCTGAGGGAGGGAATGGTATGAACCAGCCAAAAGGCCTTGGCTGGCAAATCAACACCTCTCTGGGGAAATGGGAGGGAAGAGGGGGCATGTTTGTTTAGGGATCTCAGACCATTCAGCGAGCAGTATCAGCAGTCCCTGCTGGCTTTCCAAGGGGTATGTGAATGAATCCTGGAGTTACCTTTCCTAGCGGAACCCCCGCCCATAATAAAAATTCAAAAGTTTTAATTTTACATTAAAATTAAACTTGTTTTGAAGACAAGGCAAACCAATTAAGGAAATACATTTTAAAGATAAAGTATATTCTTTACAAGGATCTCTAATTTGAAAGGGAATCACCTGGTAGAAATCCAAGGTGTCTGGACGCTACACCACCTGTCTCAGAAGTCTCTGGTCATCTACAATGTTTGAAACTTTGCACACTGCTTGGCACATGTTTACTTCTTTCTCTTCTGCGATATTTGCTCACTGTTGTTTCTCATCAAAGCCACAAACTTATTTCGTTCCCTCTCCCCTCAATGTGCTATACGCAAATTTTTTGCAAACGGATCAAGCTGTGGAGCCCAGAAACACTAATTTACTAGTCTTGCCTTCGTTAACTCAAACAGTTGTGTTCATCTGGCAAGGCTTCATCCCAATTTTCCATGCCAAACATTTCCCTCAGAGACCCCTTACCGCCTGTAGCTGGAGGTTTGTTTGCTTAAGTGAAAGACTAAGAGGACAATGTCCTAGAGAAAACATTTTGTAGCAGCTGATAGCTTAAAAAGAGCCTTAGGAAGCCGCCCGTAGCCATGCGCTAACGATGAATGGACAGATGAAAGAGGGTACTACTTTTATTCATTACCATCTCTTTCCCGTTCTTGAATCTTTCCCCTTTTCTGTTCAGATCTGTATTATATTTTAAAAACAGAAATGTCTAAGTGTGAGAGAGTTACAGATTAAGATAGTGTACAGTGAAATTATCAATCAACAACATGTTCATAACTGCTAGCAATGTTTGCCACGGCAAAAAACGATGCTCTTCAGGTTGAGTTGTTCTAGTTTAATAAATGTAGACGCTTATAAATTAAGGGTAGACTGACCTTGGAAATTTATATTATAAGGAAGTAGCACAGGTATTCCATTTTTTTAATTCTCCTAAATTCAAACACGGCTGACAGATGAGATTAAAGATTGCAAATGTTTGTACCTAACGCCAGCTAAGCTCTGGGTTAATGAAACAAACAGCAGTTGGAAAGTTGGTGAGATAAACAGTTCTGCAGTGCATGATTTATGGAGAACTGCTCTGCGATGCAAATGTTTCTATTGAAAGAAATTTAGAAGAAAAGCTGTTTATAACAGCACCGCTGCAATTTATGCTGAGACATTCTTGTTTCTTTTCAATATTCTGAGGTACTGGATATGCGACATGGAAACCCTCATCTCACATGGTGACATGCTACACACACGCACAGGGATGGGGAATATTTTCTTGCCAGCTTAGACCATTTTACCAATTGCCAACAGTGTGCGGAAAGGCTCAGGTCATAGGAACTTCCTTCCCCTCCCCAGCTGGGGTGTGCTGTCCAGTATCTGCCACGGATTTGCTGTAGAGCAAGAGCACGTCACCAGGGTGAACAAGGCGATAGACACCGCCTGCGCCCTCACAACTGTGCCGGCAGGTGCTCACTCCCTTACTAACGCAGCTTGAAGCTGCTTTCCCTGCACTGATGGAATGGGGTCACCTGCAAGTCAGGTGGGTCATCGTGTGGGTAAATGATGCTTTTCTTGACATTCTAAGTAGTTGGACATTTTAATTAGGGAGAAATGATGCAACACCATGCTCTTTCTACATCAAGTAAAGCGGGGTGTTTATCTGCTTAGTGTTCACTGTTACAAGTTCCACCTTCTTCACTTGCCCCATTGTTCTGCAGAAACTTCACGATACACAAACATCGTAGTATTGCAGAGACCAGAGTTAATTGTCTGAATCAAATCCAGAGAACAGAAATTTAGAGCATAAGTAATAAAGGTCCTGAGATATGTGGCAGATTAATACAGAAATCTTAATTGTAAGGTATCTTGCCTTTTTTTTTTTTATTTCAGTTAGCCGCTTACCATAACTGTGCTATCGTTTGTATGTGCTAATTTACTTGTAAATGTCACTCTAGAAGATACTCAAGAATATGAATGTGAATCTGCTCTAAAATACCCTGATGTCTCATTTTCTCTTGGAGGCTTTATTCATGCTCTAATTCTGTTGCTAAATCAGTTAGTGGTGGCTAGTGTTTTTTCCTGTAGAAATTCTTTTTTTCTTTAAATTGTTTTCACATAACAAATGAAAACTCTTTGATGAGCACAGATGACTTTAAGACATGTTTTTCAGATGTGGAGTATATTCAGTTATTAATTTTTTTGTACAAATGATGCTGCTAATCTGCTATGCTTTCAGATGAGCGCCTTATTAAAATCTTCAAATTTTATGGTGCCTGTTAGTAAAAATGTGGAGTAAGAAAATTACCAATCAAAATTCCCTGTTTATTCAAGCGTAAATTGATACTTAGAAAATATACGTTGGTTTATAGCCAGGATTCTGAAATTACAGCATTGTCACTTAGGGACATACCGTAGTAACAAGGAGGCAGTAAGCTAATGTGCTTTTAGAGAAAGTTTCTTTTCTTTCCTTTCCTCTCGTTTCATTTAAAGTTTTTGATCTACCTGATGAAACGTAAAGGTTAAAAGTTATCATCTCACTTGAATGCACAATGGAGAAAGACACAGAGGGAGCGTGTTCTGTTGCAACCCCTTCATTGTCAGTAATATGTGTGTAGATTTCATCAGCTTCAAAAGAAGCTTAATTAATTTAATTATTATTATTAAATATTATTATCTATTTAATTGCTAATCTGTATGTGTGTGTATAACAAATCCTTTCTTAGCTTATGAATCAATGTAGCAATTTTCAATATTTTGTGTTGATTAACTTCTCATTTTTGTGTAATTAACATGGGCATTTATCTTGTTGGCTTTTTATATGCTATTTATATGCTTGTATATAGGTCGACAAGGAAACTTAACTTGGCTTTTTAGCAAAGCAGTGGCGCTTATAAACCAAATGAGTATATTAAACTAAGCTTACTCTTTCTTTTTTTTTTTTGTTTACTTTTTTCCTTGCAGAGCTGGAGTGGACCAGAGAAATTACTTGCTTTAGATGAACTGATTGATAGTTGTGAACCAACACAAGTAAAACACATGATGCAAGTGATAGAGCCCCAGTTTCAAAGAGACTTCATTTCCTTGCTCCCAAAAGAGGTGAGAAATACAGGTTAATACTGGACTATGCAGTGCATCGGCTGCCACCTTTTAAAAACTTCCATGCTAATTATGGCATTCGGTTTTGCCAACCTACTGATGTACAATGATGTTAAAGAGGTCCACAATTTGGTACACTGCCATAGCATGGCAATGGTAATTTGAGATTAACATACCTTTGTCTCTTGATAGGCGTTTAGATACCTGGAAATATGGATGACTCCTTTAAACAAAATCTCAGTAGCTTTAAAAATATCTCTGTGTTTTAATTGGGCTAATTTTTTGAGAACGAATTCTGTTAGGGCACGTACACATGAAAATTTCCTCTGGATGCAATGCCTTTCTGCACGTTATTCTGTAAGTATAGGAATTACTGTGTAATGCTTTAAGTGGTGGGGGTTTTGTGAACATGGTATTTGAATTTATTTTAAACAAACTGAGCCCTAAAATCTCTACCAAAAAACCCGAAAGTAAAACCAGAAGAGCACTTCTCACTAAGGATTAAGCCAAACCCTAATCAAGCAGATATCTTACAGTAAATCCTTTACTGCAAATCAGATCATGTTGTATCAGCTTAAAGAGAAACTAAGATTACTTTTCAGCGTGCGTAACTAAATGC
Source organism: Himantopus leucocephalus (assembly GCA_003993805.1). Taxonomy (NCBI): domain Eukaryota; kingdom Metazoa; phylum Chordata; class Aves; order Charadriiformes; family Recurvirostridae; genus Himantopus; species Himantopus leucocephalus. The sequence goes on along the minus strand of RSEF01000004.1, from coordinate 39,057,474 downwards.
TGTCCACAGAAGAATAATTCTTGACGTCCTCACAGCGAGAATGTGAGGGCAGATGTGAAGATTATAAACCCAGTTTGCTACAATTATTAAATGAATGTTTTTTAGTTCATTTAGAAATGGTACTTCTGACCTTGATTGATTTTAGGGAATTGGAAATTGTTCTGTTATTTGGAGTGGGGAGGAAGTCTTACTTTCTTTTGCCAGATCTACTGCATGTTGGGTTTTCCATGTGAAAATTTTCATGAGGGCTGAGGTCTTTGTAAGTCTTCAGTTACAAACACATTATAAAACAAGTTCTTAAAAGATATTGTAGTGCTAGTGTTTGGTTGCTGTGTTTAACGTGGTCTTACTACCGGAAGACTCTTCTGTACGCCTGTTTCTTGACATTTTTTCTGGTATATATATCCTGGTTTTGAATACTTAGATGTACAAGGCCCTTCTTTTATATACTGTCATTTCTTCACAAGTCAGGAAATGGCACAGCCTTCCCTTGCTGGTTAGCATTCGTAAGTGTTGGAAGCAATTTATGCAATGAATATTAACTTAGTACGCGTGCCATGAGATGAGTATTTACAGAAGCACTTCCTGTGGCAGCTGCCTTCGTCAGTGGGAAGGACACTGCGGGAGGAGAAGAGTTTAGTAAGACCTCTACGTGGCTGCCATGTTTCTAGAGAAGCTGCCCAAAGCAGCCTTAGGTCAGAGGCGGACCAAGAGTTTAGATTTTGAGGAGACAGAAGACACTTTGCCACTTCTGCATCTATTAAATCTGGAAACCTAATACAGAATTGGTAACAGTAACACAGCTCGGTTGTCTTTGCATGATCCAAGTACAACCAGTGAGCTAGTTATGCTGTAACTAATGATCATGGCATTATTTCAGTTTTAGCAATTTCTTCACAGAAAAGATACGCTCTTTAGCTGTAAAAATTTCTTTCATATTTATGTTTCTTGACTCCATTGTAAGCTACTTATGTTTAATTTGTTTAATTTATTTTTAGTGTTTGTTCTTGCCTCTTGAAATGAGAATATTGTCAAGCGCTTAGCTTCGCGAAAGGCTGGCTTCGCCAGTGAAGCTGGCTTAAATAATTTTAGCTTCCTAACCCCCAGTCACTGTCAACTGAAATTAACCGAGTTAAACAAAAGACCCCATCGAGCTAACTCCACCATCTCCTCTCCTTTGTGAAGATCGTTCTTCACCCAGGTCTCCAAAGTGACGCTGTCCCCGGCTGCTTACGCTGGCTGCAGTTGGGGGTGAGGAACTGAGCTGTGGGGGCAAGAATAAGTTTTTAGGGTCAGTAATTCTGTAAACAGGCCTCCCTATCAAAGCCAGCATCCTGTGAAAACACGCTCTCCCGAGTTGTCGCTCCTCATTAACATCTGTAGTTATCTCCAGTGCTGCTGGGTGCAATGCAGGGATTTTGTTACCTAACCAGAACGAGAAGATGATTTGGACAGGGAGGGCTTTTCTTGAAAAACGTTTTCAGCAATGCAAAGGCAGTAACTTAATAGCTGAACAACCAAGAAGATGTTTGCTTTCCTCCTGAGGAGACGTGCAGTCAAACAATTAATCTGAAATGAATACTCCTGTTTTCTTGCCGAGGCTTTAGAAATAATTATTGAAATTACTTGTTTGTGAAAACCAGGTCTAGAAACCAACAGATTAGGAGTTTTGCTGAAATCGGCCAAAGAAATTTTGTTGGTGCCGTGTGTGCGAGTGAAGAAAAAGCAAGAGACACCTTTTTATTGGGTATTATTAACACTGCAGCGGAGAGCAGTCACAGGTCTTGAGTCAAAGGTCAGATCTTTGCTACCTGAAGTTTTCTTATAACCAGATCCATGAGCTGAGACAAAGGGACGTCATCTTTTATGCACTGCTAATCTTAAAGTCAACTATGGGCTGTGTTGACCCTTGATGACTATTTAGCTAAATATAGTCTAAAATAAATGTCACCCATATGTAACCTGGTTTAGAATGGGTTGGCTCGCAGGTTTTAATTAACACCATCTTAGCAAGCGTCCGTATCTGTATAGATAGGACAAGTGATATTTAAACAAACTCTGCTGTCGGTTAAGGAACATCCTGCAAAAATGGAAAGGATCTCTTTCATGTTTGAGTCTTGCTGCATGCAGGACTGTCTGGTGTGGGTTAAGAAACAGCGCTTCCTAAATAATTTTACATACCAGGAATCAAGACAGAAAGTCTAAAAGGGCGGGTACGGTTGTTGCTCTTGCAATAGAGCGCCTCAACACTAGCTCCTAAATGCTGACTCCTGGAGCAGGGACAGAAGGAAGATTCCTCAGCTTTATGGTGTGGGGTGCGTATGGGATCTAATGCATAATTTAAGACACAGGTCCCTCAAACGTGCAGTCCTACGTGCTCAACGTGAGCTGCAGGTGATGACTTGCAAACAAGGTGTGTGTGCACTGAAAACGCAGACAGTTCCGGCGTACTGAATTTTTATTTCCTGCTCAGTCAGTGGCTGGGCTAGATTACTGAAAGTAAACGTTTCTCACATAATAAGGTCAAAAATCTGCTGAGGTCAATAGCCTATGGTTATTACTTCCTTACCGAATTTCAGTGCGTGCTGCTTTGAAGGGCAGATTGTATTTATATACATCATAACGCCAGCTAAAAATTAAATAAAAAATCCTAAATGCAAAAAGATATGTCAAGCAGAAGTGGCTGATCTGATTTCCCCGACAACTTTTGCATCCTATTAGTTACTGACAAAGACCCCACTGTTTCAGCCTGTTAGTAGTTCTCTGCATCACTTTTTGTCAACATTGTTCTTTCTGCAGAGTTTTTTAGCCACGGAAGGGACTTTCCTGCCTCTTATATTTTGCATGAGTGGGGAGATGCATTGTTGCTGTCGAGTAGAAAAAACGTATTTGGTCATTGTACCCTTAAGGATAGCTGTGCCTGTATTCTGCATTGCGGTTTAGGTGCCTCTGTCCCTGCTTAAGGCTTCAATACATCTGAAAATATTTCTGGGGATTTTTTAGGGGGTTTATCGTGGTCATTATACAGCTTAGCTCAGTCAACTGAGCTCTGAATTCGCCCAATAACCTTTAATTTTGTCACACGGAAAAGTTCATCTTCTGTTTATCTTCTGGTGCTTGTTGGGATTTCCCGTATGTTTTTGGTAGCAAACCGTGTACGCTATCGGAGTTACGTATTTCAGTCCTTCTGCATCCCAGTCCATAAAACTCCCTGCAACTCCGCTTAGGAGGGTGTTTGCGTTCTAATTAGGAAACAAGCAATGCGTATGCTGCATTTCCTACAGCTGCAGAGTGCTTTTGAACTCAAGTGCACGTAGCATTTACTTTTCCTTGGATTCAGGCTTACTGAGTGACGTTATTCGTTGCAACAAACTTTCCTATTTGCTCACGTGGTGAGTGTTGTATTTTCTAGTTAAACTCTCAAAATAACTTCTGGTGTACTTGTTAGCTAAAATGGCATAGACATAATTATTTTAGTAATAATTCTGTTAGTCATTCAAAGTATTGTGGATTACATTTTTAAAAAAATAATAGTGAATTCAGCTGTCATTACTCTCTTGCAAATAGAAGAATAATTTCTGATGTGATCTGTGTGGATTTAGTTACTTAAGATGATTGTTATACTTTCATGTGCCCACTGGAATAAACTGCAGCTCTGTTAAGTGTCTGAGATTGTTTAATAATTTATTGTTCCAATTTTCTGTATTTCAGCCCCCGATGTGCGATAATACTTGGAGTTCCTTTGCTTTTCCTTTCAAAAGCACTGAAGAAAATACACTTTCTTTCTCTTTTTTACAGCTGGCACTGTATGTGCTGTCATTCCTGGAACCCAGGGACCTTCTGCAGGCAGCCCAGACATGTCGTTACTGGAGAATTCTGGCTGAAGATAATCTTCTCTGGAGAGAGAAATGCAAAGAGGAGGGTAAGGCTGAGCAAAAAGATAGATGTAATGGTCAAAGTGTTGCTGTTGTAAAAAGTGCAGTTCATTTACATAATACGCTTAAAGTTTTACAAAGGCAATTCATGTGTCTTTAAATTTACTGCTAGTGATGCTCTGAGCTATGTGGTGTGTATCTCTGTTGAAAGCAGGAAGCAGAAATAATCCGCGGAGTACTAGAAATGAAACTAGAGTTAAGTGTGAATGTTGTCTTTATAAAGTATACTAGCTGTATGTTTTAAAAATACAATTATTTTTGCTTTTTAAGGATTATTTGTATTCAAAATACAACCAAAGCAAGTAAGAGCTGAGATGTAAAAATGATAGTATAGTCTTGCAGTTTGTAAATAACATGGAGGAAAAACTGTTTCAGCGGCTGGGTAGAAGTGATGCTGTAATTTCACATCGTGTGTACGAAAATGAACAGAGAAATGGCACACGGTAGGGCGAGAAGGTGCTGACTTGATTGCTTAGAGAGGGACACGCAGTCCATAAGCCACGTGGCTATCGCCTGCTTGTGCCACATCAGGAAGATACGGTGGTTCAGCACTAATATGAATGGGCAAAGAAAGGCTGCCAGGAAAGTAGCCACGTATTTGAGCATAAGAAGAATGTAAGCTTTTATTTTTAAGGAGAATTATATGAACAAGGAGTCTGTTCGGGGGGGGCAGAGCATGTGCACGTGATCTCAGAGCAGTATCCAGCTTGGCCATGGGCAGACACGGGGACCTGTCCAGGCTGCCTCAGGAGTATGGAGACAAGAACTTGGGAGAGGTGGATGCAAAGGCTTTAGAAAACATGACAATGTGAGCGTAGCTGGCTATTTGTAATGGCACCTTAATTAATTAGTTTCTTTTGCAATGGAAACCAGGTGTCTAACCTCTTAAATCTTCTCTAAAGATTCTCCTCTTACAAATTTCAATGAAAATGCAGTAAGAGGACAGAATGAGGAAAAAAGGAGACGGTTGAGAGGGGAATGTGCCTACATTTGTGAGCTTAGAAGTAAAAATAAATATGGCCAGGCGTGAGAGCACAGACAAACAAAACATTCTTGTAGCCTGCTTAGACTTAGCGAGGTGCTCAGTGATATGAAGGAGCAGTTAATTCAAGACTTGCAGATAGAGACATCAGAGAAGGGGCTAAAAGCAGGGGTGAAATCCACATACTGGCAAGAGACAAGACTTTTGCTAGTAATGAGATGCGGTGGAGAGAGGAGAGCGATGGGTGAGAGAATTGTAAAAAAAAAAAAAAATATATATCTGTAGTAGCAAGGCTAAAACAAAGCACTACCACTCAAGTGTCAATTCAGAAAGGGCAAAACTATACTTAAATTCCATCCAGGAGAGGACAGTGCCAAAAGCACACAGCCTTTCATGTCAAGAAAAGAATTAAGAGCTCACTAATATCAAGACTCACACTGAACTTAAAGGTAATGAGGAGGGGTGACCAGAGAGGAGGACGGCAGACAGAAAGGTTTACTTTTTGAAGGGTTCCGAAATGAGTGTATGAGTGGTTATGGAGTTTGCTGGACAATACCTATTTGAAAAAGGCAAGATCCTGCTACACGGCCTCAGAAAGGGGGATTCCGAACCAGCTAGCAGGTTGCCAGCAGGGAATGATGAACGAGAGCGTTTGCAGCCGTGACTACTGTAATGATTATGCTTAAACGACAAGGAAAGTAGTATGGAGAGCTGAGGAGCAGGGCGGTGTCACACACAGTGCAAACATTGGCATGCGGGAGGTTGTTACGTCAATGCGGTATTTAATGTCAGAGGTCACTGTAAAGGTTTGGGAGGGAGAGAAGTTGTTTTATGTGGGATGGCCTCATTTCTCCCCCTCCCCCCCTTTTTTTTTAATTCATTTTAGGGATTGATGAACCGTTACATATCAAGAGGAGGAAAGTAATAAAACCGGGCTTTATACACAGTCCGTGGAAAAGCGCCTACATTAGACAACACAGGATTGATACCAACTGGCGGCGAGGAGAACTTAAATCGCCTAAGGTAAGTTTCTGAGCTGTGTGCATGGTGCCATGAACAATGCAGGATCAACTCGTAGCATTGGTTTTTCTTTTCCCTTGGACAAGCCAGACTATCCGTGCACAAAAAGCAATGTATTGTTACAGAAAAAAAAAAATTGTGTTTTACCTTACCCTGGGTTTAAATTAATTTCTGAGTCACCATATTAGCAAATCAAAATGTGATTCTTCATACAGCAGAATACTTTCACTGCTTTTCTAAAAACTTCTGTACAGTTTTGTGCGTGCCTATAAATACACCAGTCTCTTTGAAACAGAAAAATCTCAGAAACTTGATTGGAAATACTTATATTTAAAACTAAACATGCAGACACATATATAATATATAAAAATACATATATGTGTGTATGTATTTGTAGAGCTGGGCCATGTCGCAACGTAAAAATACCCCACAACTATTCTGTGATCATTTCATGCTTTATTTTTATACATATTCTTCTAAATTGAGCAGCACAAGACAGTAACTTCATTCCATGCTAAGATTTTTTTTTAAAAATATTGAAAGTCTTTAATGACATTGATATTATATTATTATTATATCTTTTCCACTATGAAGATGTGAAGCTATACTTAACCTGTTGTAAAATAAAATAGCAACTGTCTAATCAAACCTCATATTGAACAAGCAGTCAGAAATGTGAAGAAAAGCCATATTCATAGCATTTTAAGGCAATTTGCCTGTTTTCTTGATTACTGTACAACAAAGTAATAGAACAAAAAAAGTGCCCATGGAAAATCTATGGCTATATCCTGCTGTTTCTTTGGCCGTGACTTATGTACATCTCTGGCAACGGCTCTGTATTTCTTGCCTTGATACGCCACATCAAGTTATCTTGGAATTATTATTAAAATTACAGCCTCAGGCATTATCCAAATGCCCATTTCATTTCAATGAACATCTTGAAAAGTGTTCAGATATCTTAAATAAAAAATTTCCTCGTCCTGTGTATTCTGATGAGGATTTTTTTTTTTGCTGTATTGCAGTAATATACACTGAATTGCAGTTTCTCCAAAATCAAGCATTGGAAATCCCACCTCTATAAAGCAGCATTCCAATCCACATTTCCAGCACATTAAATTACCGCTTTTGTTTGTATTTAATTGAGTTAACGGTTTTTCCAGTTTTTGACTTTGGTGTTGCCTGGCATTTCATGGATTAAAGCGCTTGGCTGGTAAGAAAAAAAAAAATAATAATCAGCCTTGACCACTAAAATGCAAATATACAGCAAATAACACAACCCCATCCTTTTTGTTTGAGATTGAAACAACTCTTAAAAGGTAAAAAGTCTGAGCAAAAAAATATCAACTGAAAAATAAAGAGATGGAATAACTGCAGAGGAATTGAGCAGTGTCCAGTTACTAATTTAGCTTACTTTTTACTGGTACTCTGATTTTTCCTGGTACTTTTAGGAGGCTTACAGTAACTGTAGTGAGCTTGTTAAGCAATGCAGTATCACTCCATGGAAGAAGGCAAATACCTTCTTTGGTCCCAGCTGGTGGTAAATTGGTCTTGACACGCGGGCTTAAGGGGCCTTATTATTACTGAAGCAACTCTAGCATTTTGTAATTTATGAATCGGAACAGCACTTTGTTTCTCCTGCTTCTGTCTAATCTCCTGTGTTAAATTGTGACTGTCCCTTTTTATGTTCTTTATCGCCAGGTGCTCAAAGGCCACGATGACCATGTGATCACATGCCTTCAGTTCTGTGGGAACCGAATAGTGAGCGGCTCTGATGACAACACACTGAAAGTGTGGTCAGCAGTTACAGGCAAGGTAAGTCAGTCAGTCGGTTATTTTGCTGAATTCCTTAGGAAATGAGTGACAGGTAGAGCACTGGTATGTCAAAAAGGCTGCCGAGCCATCCGACCGTGCTGCAGTCTTCAGTGCCGTCTGGTGTGAGAATGGGAAGAAGTACCAGTAAACATTTGGGTCGTCTTTTCCTACATAGAACTAGTCTAGTTCCAAAAAGTCACCTTGCTGTGAAATTGCAATGCTGCTCATGTCACCATTGGCATATATCCTTGTTCTCTTGGCAATTCTGCTATTCTTGTGGAGTCGTTTGTGACATGGATTCGAAAGATATGTTACTTTATCTTCCTTAAAGCTTAATTTAGCCTGCTTTTACCCCTCTGGATCGCCCTTTCTCACTTGTCTTCTAGCATTCTTTTTGTTGTTTTCAAGTTATCGAAACGGGGTGTTCATTTTAATGGCTCTGATTTCAAATACAGAATTTGTTTTTCTTTCTAAGCTACTATATTGCTGAGCCACCAAAAAAAAAAGTAACTTGCTTTAGGTTTAAATATTTCCTATTAAATTAGATCCAGCTCAGGCAGGAATTTAATAAGCTTCAATAATTTAATTTTGGCTTGGAGAAGCAAAACAATATGTGCAATCAAAAAGACCGTACTGAACATTTCACTCACATTAGAACATCACAGCTACTCAGCACACAGATTTTTTTTTTGTTTTAAGGTGACTGACTGACCACACTCCAAGGATATAGAAAAGGCCTCAGGGAAACAGTACTTCTTCCTTCTAGACTAGTATTGTGTGTACTTAGCTTTGTTTTAATGATATAGTTCTGTGAACAGGAGGATAGCTATTGAGGATAACTTGTTTAAGATGTAAAAGGTATCCCCTTTATAAGGTTGAAGCTGAATGTATTAAGCATTTGTCTTTGCATGCCTAGAAGATCCTTGACGGGACTGTAAATACTACTGTGGGGAAGAATAAAAAGTAAAAGCAATAGGCAGCCTCACCCTGCCGCTGTTGGCGTCCCTACGACAGACTGTCTAATGAACCAACCCGTACTGAAATTTACATTTTCTTAATTGAAAAGGCAACCTAAACTCAAATGAAAAACACTTCCTTTGTACCTACCACCCTCTCAAAAGCAAAATGTTCCTTTAAATATATAACTGATCATAGTAGCATGACTTCACAATTCACGTTCAGTAATTTTTTGAAAGTAATTACAGATCCTAGTGTGACTATTTACCCCGAACCTTTAAGAGCCAAAAATGGTACATGAAAGATGGAAGAGTGCTGTATCAGCCCTCGTGCTTACTGATGCTGAAGGATTAATAAAATAAAAAAAACCCTAAAGGTTGGTTTGTGCAAATGAACATGACTAAATAATTCCCTTGACAGATGTAAAGCCCAAAATAAGGATTCTGTGTTCTTACTGCTGTAGAAGGATGATTTCTTAAAATATGAGCAAATCGGTTGAAATTGAAAAAAAATGGGAACTGTAAAAGTGAATAACAGCTAGGAGCTGAAAAAGATGGATTTGATAGCAGTGAATTGAGCTCGGAGCCAGGAACTGCAGAAGACTGGTAAAAAATGTTAAAGAACAGGAAATCTATGTACAGCAAAAAAGCAAGACATTTTCAGGGATGTTAGAAAGAACAGGATATTAATAACAGAAATTAGTATACTATCACTGATGCAGAAAAAATATTTATTTTGGGAGAAAATTCATGTGATGGAAATGCAGCATGCAGTGATAATAGAATACTTATTTCAGCGGAAACGCACAAGGACGTTAAACAACAGCTACCGAAGTTATGGTTTTTCTTACTACAGTTGATCCAGATAATCTGTATTTGCTGATTTTGTTCTAAAGTAACCTGTGGGGTAAAATTGGTGTTTTTTCAAAAGGTATGAGCACAAGGAGAAGATCCAAAAGATGGCCAGAAAGCTAAAATGTGTAAATATTTAAATGGAGTAAACTGAAAGACTGGGGTATTTAGGATACGTTATCTCAGGTAAAAAATATTGGACTACATCAAGAGGAGTCAACTAACAGTTCAAGGAAGGCCATGGAAACTAATGCCACTTAGCATTAGATTACAGAAAAAGAGTTCATCAAACTGTCTTGACCTCTTTTCTGGTGCAGTTACAGGTTTGACTGATAAAAATAATAGTGCAGAAATAGATGGCTATGTGCACTGCAAGACTGTATCCCCATGACACGACTGAAGAAAAAAGAGCAATGCAAAAATCAACACGGCACATATTTAAATGGGTTAGAAAGCGGGTAATTATAGAGAACATGTTGTTAACGTAAATGCAGAATCTTCACGGAGTATCTTTCTAGAGGGGTCTTGCAAGGATCTCTTCTTGTCTGTGCTAATTAGCACTCACTGCTGCCTGGCGAGAAAGCATATATAGTCATTACTTGTAAGGAATACAGGCTGAGAGACGGAGACAAGTCATTGTTCCAGAGTGACGGAGGTTTTATAGAAGTAGGTGTGAGCAAACACTGTCTCTACATGGTGAGAAATCACGTCGTGCATTTGGGATCAAAGAAGGTAGGCTGTGCTTATGTAGTGTGGGATTCTCCTGGGCAACAGTAAAGTCTGAAAAAGGTTTGAAACGTGATTTGGCAGTATTGATGCTGTAGCTACAGCCTACAGAATGCCACGTTTCTTGGATAAACAAACAGAAAAGTAAAGTAAGACTATATGGTTTATAGATTGGTGGTAAAACTACTAAGTAAACGCTCTCTCCAGTTCTAACACTTATGCTTCAAAAAGCTATTGGAAAACCCGCCGTGACTCAAAAAATGCCAGGAAAATGACTCAGGGCTGCAAAACATGCCCTGTATTGAGAAATTTGGAAAGACGGTTTAGTTTATCAAGGGGAAGATTATAGGGAGAGTTCCTTACAGTGGAAGGACCAACCATGGAGAGAGAAACTTGATGAGTATTTTTTAAAAGGTGGGATTTTTTTAGTTAAATCATAAAGTTGTCTCCAGGGACGTTCTGGCTCTTGCTATGAGATGCTACTCTTACATCCTCGATTACTTAAGTTTCTATTCAGCCCTATCAAAAGGGTAACTAAGGAAAATATTTCTTTGCAGTGTTTGAGAACACTGGTTGGGCACACAGGCGGAGTCTGGTCATCACAGATGAGGGACAATATCATCATCAGTGGATCCACAGACCGAACGTTGAAAGTCTGGAACGCTGAGACTGGAGAATGCATACACACCTTGTACGGACACACCTCCACCGTGCGGTGCATGCATCTCCATGAGAAAAGGTAAGGCTTTGTCCAAAGCTACAGCCACAGTTGGGCTTGTAATTTACACTTGGGTTCACAGAAGACGCCTGTTAAACTTGGGTACCTCATCCAACATGGAGTGAAATACAAACCAGGCAAAGCATTCACGCTAAACTACATAAATCAACAAAAGGGAGCAGATGATTAATAGAAGCAAAAGCGTAAGAGTACTAATTAAAGAACAGAAAATTGAGTCATGTACTTTTTAAAGTCACATTCTATGTTATTTTAAAACATTCTTTGTTATGCTGTGATCTGGTCTCCCATACTCTGAGTAATTTCTCAGGGAGGTTGTGGCTGCCGCATCCCTGGAGGTGTTCAAGGCCAGGCTGGATGGGGCTTTGGGCAACCTGGTCTGGTGGGAGGTGTCCCTGCCCATCGCAAGGGGGTTGGAACTAGGTGATCTTTAAGGTCCCTTCCAACCTAAACCATTCTATGATTTGTCTAATGCTACAAACTTTACTCATTTTACAGAATGACTTTTTAAGTATTGTCACTGCAGTATTTTATTACAATTTTAACTGATTATATCATAATTTCTACAATAGTAAACCATGCCTTGATTCAACAACAAACATTGTCAAAGCTCTTTTACTTGGCTGTGGTACGGAGCTGTTGACAGGGTGCCTGTTGGTTGCATTTCTTCTTTTTAGAACAACGATGAGGTTTTTCTTTATCAGTTCCATTAATATTAATTCCTTCTCATTTCTGTTCTTGCCTAAAAAAGCTTTTAAAAGTATAAACTTTAAAAAAATCAAGCAAAATAACTGTTACTTAACTAGAAGTAAAACTTCTAAATTTAGTCTTTGTTTAGTTGTTACAATTAGTTAACTCGGTCATTAAAACAGAATGCTCATAGCACTGGCTTGAGCTCAGCATATTCCTGAGCTTTCACAGATCGATAGAACAGTCATAATTTCTCATTGCATCATTTTGCTGTTCAGGAATGAAGTGCCTTTTTAAATACTGATGCTAATTATATCAAATAGATGGATCCTGAGGAGGTGAGTAGAGCAGGGAAGAAAAACACCTGAGTCATTTGTGACCCTAATAAAACGTCATGCCAAACCAGATCTTTGGTGGCTAGTAGAGTAATGCTATCTAATGTCCCAAATTAAAACTCATAACAGATTTATACCCAAGTTCAATTGTTTTAATACTTCTATGTCCAATGTTAAGTACAGGAGGGGTTTTCTTGTTCCTCCAGGGTGGTCAGCGGTTCTCGAGATGCTACACTGAGAGTTTGGGACATAGAGACGGGCCAGTGTTTACACGTTCTGATGGGCCACGTAGCTGCAGTTCGGTGCGTTCAGTATGACGGCAGAAGGGTTGTAAGTGGTGCATATGATTTTATGGTCAAAGTGTGGGATCCAGAGACAGAGACCTGTCTGCACACGCTGCAAGGGCATACTAACAGAGTCTACTCATTACAGGTATGTGATTTTCATCTGCTGCTTTAGTTTCCTTAAGTAACATTTAAAGTCAGTTTATTTCACCTTGTTTATTAAGTTGTGGGTACCTACTCCAGAATTATACAGGCCACAAGAATATAGATGCAGCTGTGATAGTCCCGTCTTTCATTTTGTTACCCTAGTTATATGTTGTCTTAATTTAGAGACTGAGATTTTTTTAGAGGTGATTTTTTTTAAAAGCACCCAGTACAATAAAGCCCAAATACCTATACCAGCAAGTTAAGTAGTTTTCTGGGTTGTTTGGTTGGGTTTGTTTTTTTTTAAAAAAAAAATCTTGCCTGTTATAAAGCTAAGGTTTTGGTTTCCCCAAATAAATTCTAATGTTACTATTTTAAATAAATCAGATGATCTAGTAATTGAAAATGCACCAAAACCCCATTGGATTAATGTTCTGAATTATGCAGATCTGTCTATCCTTATTTTGTAGTCTCATCTTCCAGTTCCAAACTGTAATTCACAGTAAGGCTGAACCAAACATTTTAATGTTCCAATGTAAATCCCCAGCCTTCTACTTCCTCTTCTCTGAGCAGAGGCCAGATCTACAACTGTGAGGCTTTGTCAACAGAGACATGTTACTGTAGATGCAGGTTATTACGGTACCGTGCTGCGGCATGGCTCTGTTGCCTACCAGTCACCCCACCGCTCATCAGAACTATGCTGGCAAAGATACACATAGACCTCATGTCGGCTCTTCTTACCTTTACCAACCCAAAAGATCATCTTATTCATTCATAGAGTCAAAGCATCACTTCCAGGCGCTGAAAGGCAAAAGAAATTAATTTCATGCTTGTGCCTGTTCTCACCACAATCTGGCAGGACTTGAAAAAGAAATTAACAAAGACAGTTCAAAATCGGAAAATTGCATTCGGCGTGTAACTACTCTGGTTTATGGCTCAAAAAGTGAAGCTCAGTGCTAGAGACATTTTTCATAAAGTATATCTTTCATAAGGTGTATCTCACCACAATAGATTAAATATGAGCAAAATACCTAATTGGTTTCCTTTCCCAAAATATGTAGCAAAATGTATCACAAATCTCCAGCCCTTCTCTTACATTCCTATGCTGAGGAGTATTCTCTAGACAAGCAGCAAGTTAAAAATGCTGTACTACCTACCTATCTCTTAAAAATATTCTTTCACCAAGGGGCGTTTGGGACCAGTATGTGTTACTCTGCCTTATCTTCACCAGTGGCTCTTGTTTTGGCCTATGAATATTCATGTTTTGCTCTGCTAGTGTAGTAATAATGGCTCAAATAATTGGGTTATATTACACACCCCAGTACTATTTACACCCTGTAAATGGAACTTGGTATTCTAAAACAAATTTCTGGGGTGCAGGAGGCTACAGGTGTTTACAGTTTTAGCACAGAAAGAGTCTTCAACATTGCGTGGTGAGCTCCTGCCCTTTGGCCTGAAACAGCCCCAAACAGCAGAACTCCCATAAATAGAATAAACAGACTGAATAAGCAGCCTGTCCTCCCTGTCACCGCTCTGTGGCACGTTCTGTTATACCTCAGTATTTCCCCATTTGTAGACCCCCTAACATTTTCCAGAGATCTTTAGGCAGCAGTTAACTACTGACGAGGTTGCGTTTTCTTACTCTTTCTTAGCTGCCTTTGAAGTAATCCACAGATTCCCAGGGTTCATGGATAACAGCTCAACCACTGATCCAAACCGTTGTCTGTTTGACTATACCAATATCAGGGTGAAGTTCTTCTTGATGCCCAGCCTTAAAGCTCTCTTTCTGAATACCTTATGCACATGGAATACAATTAATTTGTGGCAAGGGGGGAAAGAATTCTGTAGTATTTCCACCCAAAAAGTCTGCTGGGCTACTTAGCACTCCTCGTCCTTTAATCTGAACTCAGATTTGTTCACATCCTCTTCTGAAAGCGGGATGCCCAAAACAGGATGCAAAATTCCAGTCAAAGTCTTATCAATGCTTACTAGACATGAAAAGTTATTTTACATGCCTTATATAGCATACCCCTATTTCAGATACCAGAGTATCTTTTTTTTTAGTATATTTTCACCAGAAATGCAATATATACAGCAGATAAGCAGTCTGTATGTGCCAGTTGCTCTCTACATTCTTCTGAACTTACGTGCCATGCACAACCATGTTTGATCGTAGAGCTCCAAGATGTTTGTTTTCTGCAGGTTTTATAAAAAGAAGCAGTCTCAGATAGTTGAGTTCCCTTAATTGGGTTCTTTCTTCACCATTATTAGATACCAGTCAGTCCACACGGACAAGTAGTGTGGGATTGCCCTAGCTGTAACAAAGACTCCTGCCCAGCCATCATTCTCCCAGGCTGCAGCTGTACCTTCATTGATTCCCTGCCAAGCTCAGATCTTCACAATTTTCTCTTGACTTTCACACTCTTTGCTTTGGGTCAGATCTACCATTTCAACTGTCACTCAAATCGTAATGAAAATACTAAAATGCCGGACACCTCCCATCCCCACCCCCCATCCCGAACGCTTTCTGATATCTCTAATAATGCTGTGAACAGGACAGCATCCCTGCGTCACATTTGCCTCCCTCTTTATGAAAATGCAGCTGAGACATCTGCCGTTTCCTGTGGCTTTTTACTCTGTCACAGAAAAAAAATCATATTGGTTAAGATCATTGTCCCACAAATCTGTTTGCTGCTACTAACCGCATTGCTAAGGGCTTACAACCACATTGATTATTTGTTAGTTCCTTCTGGAAATTGAAGTTAGGCTGACCGATCCATAATTCTCCATCTTCCATCATCATCCACTTCAATAAAGAAAGGAATTGTATTTGCCATCTGAAACCTTGTCTGTGTTCCATGAGTTCTCAAAGATAGCAGCAGATGTCTCTGAGATTGTCTTAAAACAACTCGCCTTATGTGGGTTTTTTTTCCCATTCTAGCAAAAGCTTGTACTCGGTTGTCAGTGGTGTTAGTCCTGTGAGCCTACACTCAGATGGCTGAGGACTGAAGCAAAAAAAAGTTAAATAGCCGGCCTCACTTGGTGTTTCCTTCCCACTGAGCATAAATGAGCGTTTTTATTTTGGTCTTCCTCTTTTTCTTTTTTTTTTTTTTAACAGAATAGTGTTTTATCATCCTTAACGGCTCTTGCTAGTTTTATCTTGTTTTGTGCCCTGCCTTTCTGATTTTGTCCCAGTGTGCTCTTTTAAATACATCTATTGATCTAGTTTCTACTTTTTGTACAATTCCTTGTACTTTAGCCAAGTGGGTCTTGGTAATTTACTACACTTCCTATCTTTCCTTTACACGAGGATAGTTTGTGTCTTTAAGAAAGTGCCAACTCTCCTGAACTCTTCTTCCCCTCAGAGAATAGATACATAAAAACCTCATGGGAAGGAAGTCTCAATTTATTGAAGTATTCCTCCTTGAAGCCCACTGGTTTTATTCTACTGCTCTTTTTCTTTCCTTTCTTGAGAATTCTGGACTCTTATGTCATTGTCATCATCACTCAAGCTACTTTCCACCTTTATATTCTCTACATGTTCAGTCCTCCTGGTCAAAAGTGTCTCATGTCTTAGCTGATTTCTCTCCATGTTCATGTTCTGCATATTTTAATATATATGCCCAGAAAATCCAAGAATTGGATATCCTTGTTAGCCTGTATACCTTTTCCAACAATAACTAGGAAGTTAAAGTTCCTTACTGAACACAATTATGATTACAAAATGGCTAAACCAAGCATTTTTCAATCACATCCCTTCCATTTTCCTGTTTTGGCTTTTATGTAGATGATTCTGGATTAGTGTTGTTACCCTTCTCCAGCTTCAGGAGCTTCTGACTTGTGAAAAGCAGGTTTGGCTTGTTAACATCTTTATTAGGAAAACTACATTCTCTTACTTTTGCACACTGCAGTGTAGTCAGGATTCTGTTGTGTTTAAGAGTTGTATTATATTGAAAAGACAAATGGTTCGGAGTCTTTCTCCTTGAACCATGCGCCTCCTAGACCATGTCTGCAACAGGAAATTCCACTGACCATGAATCACCTGCTCTGATATCAAACATGGCCATCTCTGCTTCGGCTGAGTTCTTACTGCGCAGCTTCCGAATATATATATGGTATCTCATGTTGCATTTAGTGAATTAAATGCTTAATAGCTTTCTTCATACAGAGCATCGCAAGATCCTAATATAATTATTTGTAATAGATTTACCTTTCTTGTAGTTTGATGGTATCCATGTGGTGAGTGGATCTCTTGACACTTCCATCCGAGTTTGGGATGTGGAGACGGGCAACTGCATTCACACGCTAACAGGCCACCAGTCTCTCACAAGCGGAATGGAACTCAAGGACAATATACTCGTGTCTGGGAATGCCGATTCTACCGTCAAAATCTGGGACATTAAAACAGGACAATGTTTACAGACATTGCAAGGTGAGCTTAAACTACATGTAAATCAAACTGCCTGCAGTCATCTATGCTGCGGATTCGATATAAAAAAAACATACAACGAAACGCACGGACCACTTACAACTTAAATATTTTTCTGATGACAGCTGTATGATCTTTCTCTGAATTAGAAGAACAAAATGTATTTAACATAATCTGTTCAAATCACTTGCCTATTATGAAAGGCAGATGGTCTGGACTGATAGCAATTTGCTACGGGTATATTAGCCTAATAAGCCACAGAAATATGTAGGAAATGACATCTCAAAACAGTCAGTCAACGTATTTATTTAGGGGTCACTTGGATGTTTCAAAGCCTACTGATTAATTGGATCGGGAGGCAAAGTACACTGTCTGTTGCAATAAATCAAGAGAAATGAGCGGAAGATGTTTTCTTTATTTCAGTAAGAAGGAGGATTTCCTTTTCTATTCTGACAGTTGCCTGACAGTTGCCACTCAGGCATCGTGCACACCAACACATTGTTTTGTTTCCCCCCACAGAAAAGGTCTTGTATCATTCCCATATAACACATGCAGCATTGCTGGCTGGAGCAGAAAATTAAATTTCCTTGTAAAGCAGACTGCTGTTTTAACAGTATATATTTATATGTCAATATGTAACTGTCAATATTTATTGATAGAGTAATCTCATAATAACTCTTCAAAGGGACTTGGAGACAAACTCTTACAGCGGTCACCTCATTCTGGATGGTTAAGTTCATTTTTGTGAATGTCCAAGTGCACACTTGCCCTACTGTTTGCGTACAACAAAATGAGATCACTGCAATAAAGAAGGAAACACTGGGGGATTTTTCTATACCTGCACTCACTTTTTGAAAGCACAGCAAGGCTTCTGTACCTTGTAATGCACAAAACCTGAGTTAACGCTTCTAGGCAGAGAAAGCTGCATGCAAATAGCTAGGCACTTATTTTATATGCAGTGCTGTCTCACATCGCTTTCTAATTACAAATCAAAATGTTTTGGTTTACTGTTACAGGTCCCAACAAGCATCAGAGTGCTGTGACCTGTTTACAGTTCAACAAGAACTTTGTAATTACCAGCTCAGACGATGGGACTGTAAAACTTTGGGACTTGAAAACGGGTGAATTTATCCGAAATCTAGTCACATTGGAGAGCGGGGGAAGTGGAGGCGTCGTGTGGCGGATCAGAGCTTCTAACACAAAGCTAGTGTGTGCGGTTGGGAGCCGCAACGGGACTGAGGAAACAAAGCTGCTGGTGTTGGACTTTGACGTGGATATGAAGTGACGGGCAGAAAGATGAATTTGTCCAAACGTGTAGACGATGTTCTCCTTTCCCTCCCCCTGAAAAAAAAAAAGAAAAAAAAGAAAAAGGAAAAAAATCCCTTGTCCTTGGTGGTGCAGGATGTTGGCTTGGGGCAACAGATCCTAAAGACCTACAGACTACGAAGGAGAAGACAAAGATGACAAACTATAACTGACAAGAGAGGCATTTGCTGTCTCCTCACATAAAAAGGCTTCACTTTTGACCGGGGCAGCTTTGCAAAAATACGACTTTCGAAATGAAACCAGGTGCAATTATTTCTTTACTTTCCTCCAACTGCTTCTTGAGCAATTTGGAGGTGAAAAAAAAATATTGTTACAGTTCTTGTTAACAGGTTATTTTACCACAAAGATCTTGAAAGAAGCTGCACAGGCGAGCCTGCTCGTGCACCCCTGGGCCACCCTGGGTCCCGGCAGCCCCTCCGAGCAACGCGCTCTCCCTTAGCACTGCTCCGAGCAAGGGGTTGGACCGGACAACCTCCAGCGGTCCTGTCCAACCTCTACGAGCAGTCACTTGGTTGACTTTCAAAAACTAGAGAGCATCTGCAATGAAAAAAAAAACACCAACAAAAACAAAGAGTCCATTCCTGGTGTGGAAAAGCTAAAATATTACTGTGAATTGTTTTGTACAGTTTTATCAGAGCTTTTTCTTTTTTTTCTTTTATTCCTCTTTTTCTTGCCAACCATTGCCAATGTCAATCACAGTATTAGCCTCTGTTTAATCTATTTACTGTTGCTTCCATCTACACTCTTCAACGCATAAGTTGCTCTGAGGTGGCAAGTTGTCCTGGGTTTTGAGAGTCCTCTGATGGATTTAATTCGCAATGCTGGTGCTAGAAGTAGGTCTTCAATTATGGGATTGTTGTCCCACCCCTGTACTGTATTCCCAGTGGCCAAACTTATTTATGCTGCTAAATGAAAGAAAGAAAAGCAAATTATTTTTTTTTATTTTTTTTTCTGCTGTGACGTTTTAGTCCCAGACTGAATTCCAAATTTGCTCTAGTTTGGTTACAGAAAAAAGACTTTTTGCCACTGAAACTTGAGCCAACTGTGCCTCTAAGAGGCTGAGAGTGGAAGAGTTTCAGACAATTAAGAGTGAAGTTTGCCTGCAAATAAAGAATTGAGTGTGTGTGCAAAGCTTATTTTCTTTTTTCTGGGCAAAAATTAAAACACATTCCTTAGAACAAAGCTATTGCAGCCTGTTCTGTGGGGAAATTTTTCTTTGTGAGGGCTGTGGTGAATGGAATGAACATACATTAAAAAACTGACAAAATTTTTAAAAAATATTATAAAATACAAAAATGAAAATAAAGTTGCTGGTCAGTCTTAGTGTTTTACAGTATTTGAGAAAAAAAAAAACAAAACAACTGTTACAGTTATTGCTGGGAGGAACTGACAGAGCAAAAACTCACGTTTTTGTAAAGATGTCACATGCAAACAAAATGAGAACTGAAAGAGTCAAATGGTTTGCCTCATTCATCTGAGCAACCTGGTCCAGTGGGAGGTGGCCCTGCCCATGGCAGGGGGGTTGGAACTAGAAGATCTTTAAGGTCCTTTCCAACCCAAACCATTCTATGATTCTCCAAGAGCCACAACTCAAGCTGAACTGTGAAAGTGGTTTAACACTGTATCCTAGGCGATCTTTTTTCCTCCTTTTTTTTTTGTTTTTTTTTTTGTTTGTTTTATTTATAGTCTGATTTAAAACAATCAGATTCCAGTTGGTTAATTTTAGTTATGTAACAACCTGACATGATGGAGGAAAACAACCTTTAAAGGGATTGTGTCTATGGTTTGATTCACTTAGAAATTTTATTTTCTTATAACTTAAGTGCAATAAAATGTGTTTTTTCATGTTAGCATGTCTTTTTTTTTCTATTTCTTGTTGTTAATTTACTATCATATATCCTACAAAGGGTAAAGCAGGTCAAGTTGCTCAGCTTACTGGTAGATGCTAAAATATGTCACAGGACTTTTTATGTAACGCTTCCACAAACAGGTGCGCGAGTGTCCTCTCCTGCAGTTGCCATATAGCATTTGTCACATGGGCCTCCACAAACATGCGGGAAAGCCATTAGCTTCCTATTGCTAAGAACATGTCAGGATTTGACTCTGGAGGGAGTTAGCTATAAAAAGCTGCTCAAGCTTCCAATAGCATCTTGTTACTGCATCTGAAATTGAAAATTGATGTTTATTAATTTATGGATTTTAATCAATTAATTGCAGTGTGACAGCAGAGAATAAAATGCAACTAAAAGCTAGGATTGTAGGAGAGCTTGAAATAAAGCCTGTAACGAAGAAGAAAAAAAAATAACACATCATTCCAGATCAGTCCAACAGCAGTTTTATCAGTGCCCTGAAACCAAGGTAAGTCATCAAGCTGTCTAAGAAACTTACCAGCTGAGAGTCAGGTTCCCTCTTAAATCTCCTTGACCAAAAATCATTGTTTTCTTCGATGTAAGGCTTCTGTCAGGGCATACTCGTTGGTGACAGTTTTCCCTGTCTTTTTGGAGCCTCCGTTTCCTTTTCTTAACTGTCATTAAAGAAAACCAAACCAAAACATTAGAAGAGAAAATGCAGGGATGGAAAAGAAAAATATTTATACACTTATACATCTATGACTGTGTACTATTCAAATGCAGTTCCAATCCCTGCATTACGCAGAACAAGCCATGCTGAAGGATCATGCTTCCATCTGGCCTCTAGAGATTAAAAAGCCATACAGAATGACTGAGCAGCTACAAATTGTAAAAATCTGTTCATTGAATTGGTGTTTAAGAGAAAAAAAATTGCAGCAAGCACTGACTTATAAAAGCTAGCATCATCTTGGTATTTATGTAAAACAATTAAAGAGCTAATCCTCTGCTGAAATGACAGTGAAAGATTGCCAGGACTTCACATTGTTCCACTGGGAACGCAGGCCAGGACCCTCAGCCCCCCGATGTCAGAAGGTACGTCAGTCTGGGCTGAACTACTTGTGAGAGGGGATGGAAAGAGAAGGGTAAAAATATGAATATTTAATGCAGGGAACAGAGCAATACCTTTTAAGATTATGTATTTTTTTTTCTATGATTTGTAGAATTTGCAACAACATGTTTTCAAAGAGCAGTGGCGCTGGCCTGACAGTGCAGGAGAATGAGCGATTTCTGCGTAACATTGCACTGGAGGGCAGGAATACAAATCAGGGCAGAAGAGTGAAATGACAGAAGAGGAAGACTAACAAATCCAAATCAGTTCAAGCTGTGTTTAAGTACACTTTAAGCAGCCAATATGACCAGGAGCAAAACGTGCTTAACCAGAATTCAGTTTTC
Organism: Himantopus leucocephalus; assembly: GCA_003993805.1. Taxonomy (NCBI): domain Eukaryota; kingdom Metazoa; phylum Chordata; class Aves; order Charadriiformes; family Recurvirostridae; genus Himantopus; species Himantopus leucocephalus. Next base: position 39,035,945 of record RSEF01000004.1, on the reverse strand, counting down.
CGGTTGATAGTGTAGTTCCGACACTATCTTACGTTCAAATGGATGCAGAGTAACTTGAACCTGTTAAGAAAGCCACATTTATAGCTGCCTTCATCCCCGATTTAGGTTTTAAAAAAAAACGGTATTGGCTGCAAAGTCAAGATATGATGGACTGTCTCAAAGTTAATTGTGTTAGTGCTCTAAAGAATTCTATTTTGTTAGGAGTCTGTTTAGGTTTGTAGGAGTTGATGGTGCTTATGAGACACCTGAACAATGTAGCTCAATAAGCAGAAATTTGTTAATTTATTGAAGTGACAGCATTTAAAAATGGGCCTGTAGCAAACACATCACTTGTAAGAAACTGTTCAAGCAGTTTTTCTTCACAGTCTCCTTATTACCCGCTTTATGTTGACACACTCACCATTACACAGTTCACTTGGTCTGGAGTCTTCAGTTTGGCAGCACGTGCACCAACTGAGACTGTTAAGGATACGTCTTCGTTTTATGTAATTAGATTTTGATTTTATGGTGGGTGGAGTGGCAGTTTGGTTTTTTTTAAATAAAAACATGTAAGAATACTAGTGTAAGATTATAACTGCTTTATGCTCTCAACACACAGGCACTTCTTGAATCTAGTGGCTTACTCATGGTAGGCTATGTCAAAATATCTGCAGCTATCCTAGAGAGATAATTGCGCTAGTGTTTCTGGCATATTACCCTCTTGTTTTAATGCTGATTCCCTTTTTTCTTTTTGTTTTACCTCCAGAGAGAGCTTCCTCATTTTATCGTGTATCTGAAGCCAAGTCAACAACATTAAAAGATTTTTTTTTTAAAGGTGGTGTTCTTAGTGGACCTTGATTTTAGCTAACAGTAAGTCAGAACTAGTGTTGCCACTTCCTCCAAGAGCCTGTTCCTATGATCTCCATTTACTTTCTCAAGAGATAAGACCAGATATTTAACAGCTGTGTCTACACCAATTTGTAGTTCAGATCAGCAGCTCACCCAACAGAGCACAGTGCTGCCTCGGAGCCCACAAACAGGATTCCTTTGGGGTGTAACTACATCTGGAGCAGCTCTCCAGGCACTCCAGCCTCTAGTGGAGCACATGGGACCGAACCGGAGCTAGTCCAACACCTCAAAAATACATTCATGTGGACATCATGTCCTCAGGACCAGCAGATTGGCACTACGGCTCTGCTCCTGCTGCACAGCACTAATTGCTAGTGCGGGCATAATCTTCACTAACCCTCTCCCACAGCACCCCCGGCTCCCGATTCGTAATCGGCAACCAGCCCCCATCCAGCAGAAAAACAGAATCCACCTGATACCACTACAGAGTTTTTGCCAGCAAAAAAAGTTTGGATGCCTACAGCTCTCTTTCAGCATGCTTATGGGGAGGTTTTTCCGATTGGCTTATGGAATCCAGTTTCAAAGATACATAAATCTCTCACTATCAGTCTGGCCAAAATTTTCTACCAGCAAGTCAACACCTGAATCATTCAGAAAAACAAATCACAAAATTCCATAGTTAGATAGGCAAAAGAACCAGATTACAACAATTAAACAAACACTGCCAGTAATTACTTGAGTCACTCTGACCAAACAACTGTTAATTACTTAAAGGGTACTAGCCAAACATACTGACCACTGAATCTTTAATAAAAGTGGGAATATTTTCTTTCCATCTTCTGCCATTTTATCTATAACCTTGATCCCTGACATTGTGCAAAGATACATATGCTGTGTGATGATGTTTAGTATTTTATGATGATATATGATGTTTATGATTATACATGAAGTATATGATCTATATGATATCCACCAGGTTGGTCAAACTTCACCTTAAAATGGCATTACAATTTTTCAAACATCAGTGCAGGTTTATAAATACAACAGATGTTTTAACATAAAAGCTGTTCCAGATCCCTTCTGAGATAGACAGTCTGACAAACTAGGTGTCACCAAAAAGTCGGCAGCCAGTACAGGCTCTTGCTCCCTGTTCAGATTGCCAAATGGCCCAGCAGCTGTAGCGATACTTCAGAGAAAAGGAATGGTGCGTGGTGCTACCACGAGTACAGGCTGCAGCACTCTGTGTGACTGCAGTTGCCTAAGAACCAAAACAGCTTTATGCCCACGTATGCCGCATTGCTCTAGCGCAGACAGGACATGAGAGTCCCATAAAATCACAACTAAGCTAGGACAGAATCTCCCCGCCAACTAGAGATGGCGGAAATCCTTAATCATAAAGGTTGCCACTCAAAAGCTTGATGGCACAGCAGAATCTAGCAGTGCTTCTAAACCATATGCTGTACAGGACAACTGAGATTTGGCCAAAGGTATCCTCCAGCTCTCCTCTCCTTTGTCCTCACCTCTGCCTTACTTAGCTCCAACTTCAGCTACCTGGTCCCTACTCACAAGCTGATTTTGTCCAACCCTATGGGCCAGTAATAGTTTTGATGAAAGACAGGCAAAGCTGTTTGTCTTCTGCATCTCTGTGCTGCTGGAATCTACACTGCACTTTCTGCACAGGGACAGCACAACCTTGGTCTAACACTGAATGCTCCAAGGTAGTCCATGAAGATGCGAAGACATCATTCAGCCCAAAGTGAGAGATTTATCATCAGTGTTACTAAAATGATTTCCATCCTGAGTCTCGACTGAAAATAATATTCTAGACCTGGTCCAACTAGGTATGTTTCAAGTTGATTTCAATTCCTTAATTTTTCAGACACAAAGCTTTTAATGCCACAAACCTCATCTGGCCGGGGCTTCTCCACACCTGCAAAACAGGCACATCCTAAGGAGCTTCACAGTTTAGGTGGGATCATGAATCTTGTTGCCTGGAAGCTGGGAGAGATCATGGTCTACGGACAGCAAACAAATATGGAAGGTCTATGTGAGCTGGATGAGAAGTGACCTATGAAATTCAGAGAAAGGCAGGTGCAATGAATTTGAGGCTTCTTCTGTCCAAGAAATCATCGTTGTAAGCCCTACAATGGGTAGTGTGGGGTATTGCATCACCCTCATCAACAAAGCATAGGGGTAAACTTTCGTTATGAAGCCTTTAGTCTGGCTGCCCTGTAATTGAGGATACAACCAACCACATTAGCTCTGAATCGCATGAACTTCTCTTACTTCGGGCAGTTGTTTGATGGGAAGATGAATGGAATGCCCCTGACCTCCTCCTTCTGTCTGGCTCCTCACGTCAGCCGTCAGCGGCCAGATGTCTGAGATGCAGGTTTCGCAGGGTGCTTACAGCGCGCTATTCGAGAATGCTTTGTTCTTTTAATTTAAAACAGGAAACATGGAATGTAGAAGATCCAAAAACTTCAAAGGAAGTTTCCATTGCCAAAGGAGTTGCATTTCAACTCAAGTTCATTCTCTAGGTTAAATATTCAAATCTGACAGTGTGGGAAGATGCTCACACCTTCGAAAGGATTGACGATTTCTAAGGGATAGAGGGATTCAGATTAGTTGGCTGTAAATATCAGTATGGTAAACTGAGCAGTACAACTCCTCCTAAATGGGAGTTTTATTTTGAGCTCCTCAGTTTGAAATGAATTTCTAATAATAGCACAGCTTTGCAGATACACAAACAATATAAAACATGTTTCCTCTACCCTGAAATACGGAAGGTCTGAGTACTACATTCCCCTCTCTTTTCAAACTGTCATTTGCTTTTAAGTTTCCTGATGTATTTCATTGCCGATGTTAAATTTTCACATTATAGTTTAAAAAAAGGAAGAACTCAAAAGCTGCAGACTAGACAGGGCTCCAAAAACGTGCCTTCAGACAGTTTGCTGCTACTTGTCTGCTTTGGTGTTTCTCCTGTCAATTCTGAGTTGACAGGAGTGAATGTTTCAATTAACTAGCATACACATTTTCCCAAACAAACAAGTTTTAGAGAAACATGTTATGTTGTTGTCCCCAGGGGAAAAGTTTCTTGATTTTTTTCTGTTTGTGTTTCTATTGCCCATTTAGCACAATGCTTTAGGCACGCACTGGATCCTGTCTTTACCATTCTGCTGACTACTGCCACACTTCAAATACCCCATTTCACCCCAAACAACAGAGTAACACGATGTTCTTTGTGTCCACTCTTCAGTCTCACGCACATTTTTACATTTCAAAACCAGGTAACTGATCTGTCTGGATTCACCTGTTCACAGGCAGTCACTTAACAGCAGAACCAGCTCTTGAGACCTCACGGTTTATCACTGTTGGCCACATGGGAGAATAAGGACAACCCCAGTCAGAGGAGCAGTAAGATGGAGGGATGCACCTGTATGCGAGATATCACAAATGTGGCCATCTGTTAGTATAACTACATGGGATATGGTTCCACTAAGCCCACAGGACTCCAATTTAAGTCGAAAAATTCAAGATTACAGCCTGTATTTTAAAAGGCTCAAACTACATATTCATTTCTATACATACACATTCACATCTTGAAACACTTCTGGTTTTACATATTTAAAAAAAGACTTGACAGCTACATAATCTTTCTGTTTTCCTCTATTTGCTTCCCTCATTTTCTCTTTTCTTTGACACTCGCACTTCAGTTTCCTTATGTTTCACTTCCTCCTTTGTCCTGTTCCCTATGTTTTTCTTTTTATGTTTTACCATTCATGTCCCTATTTTTCACATTTTCTTATCTTCCTCATCTTTCCCCATTCGCAAACTTCTCCTCTGCTTAAAACTGTCATAGCCAGCTTTTCTCTCCCCCTTCACCCCAAGATCTGAGTTGGCGAGCTAGAGTCTTTTTCACACCACTCTATAGATAGAAGATATACAGGAGATGCACAAGACAGATGAGAAGTAAATACAGAGCAGTCAGAAAAAATCATTTGTCTGCTTCCACATTAAAGATCTAATATTTGTTTATCCACAGTCCACGAAGGACTCAAATGGTCCAATGGCAATCGGATCAGGACCTCTAAGCACAGACCAGTTTACCACCAATTTCACAAACAACTGAGCAACAAGTATTGCCTAATTCAATACTCATCAAGCGTTCTCTCTACTGCTTTCTGCCAAAATACAGTATTTTCTTTAAAAAGCATATGTTTTCTTGCTCCTTAGGAAATCCAGTGTGTAAAGGCAAGTTTGAAAATATTCCTCATTATGAAACATGGGTGAGACATGGTTTTCTAAATCTATGCAGAATTTGGAAGTTACTTTTGGTGACAAGCCTCTAGACAGCTTCACCTCTGGACAGAAACTATCAACCCCACAGATGCCTGTTTCATAAAGCTATGTATAAATAAGAATTTGAGACTGTAAATGAACCTATATTCCAAGCTTAACAACAGCGGCTGATATTCCTTCTGGTACTACCAACACAGCGCAGCTGGGATAGCACGGTCTGTCAGGGTATGTTAGGAATAATACATAAACCACGTCTAAAACAATCCAGTGTGCATTGCTCACTAATTCTTAATACGCAGTGACAGTGTAGGCAATAAAAGCTCCGGAGCCAGCGTACAACGTGACTGCATACCGGGTATACTAACCGGACGCTGGTGAAATTTAACTGTTCTCGTGACACAATATATCCAATTGAAAAAAGCCAGGGACATCCAGCACTTCTCTGAGACTTGGCTTCTGCATAACGTTAAACCAATATAACAATTCAAAAGGATAAGCAACTATTAAGAAGGATGCAAACTGTGTCCAAAGCAACAAAGCCGCAGATAAGACATCCTCATCTTTGCAGAATAAAAAGCAATAAAAACAAACAAAACAAACCCACACAACAACAGCTCAAACCCAGATCCCCATACCTTTTATCTCCCTGTTTAATTTCAGCTTAATAATACTGTTAACAATTGCAGGCGACCTCCTCTCCTTGCAAATGCATTCCCACCTGTACACAGCCCAAGCTCTACGTATACCATACTCACAGACTCTATGTATGGCTGCATTTACCCAGTGAGAAAGATAAATCGGATTTGCCTCATGGTTTTGTTTTTATTTTTGCTCATTCTATTCAAGCATTTTGCGCTTGCTTTTGTTGTTTTACAAACAGAACAGAACAGCAACTACTGCACTTCCCCCCAGCTTGAGCAAAGCTGACAATAGATGAGTGCTGCTGCTTATCCTTTCCAGGCTGAAGGATCATTGCATCAGAGAAAATAAGTTAGAATTAGACAAAGGTTCAAAGTGCAAAAAGCAGGACACGTGACTAGCATTGTATCTCAAATGCCTGAGGTAAAGAAGCCTTCCCCGCTGACAACGGGACTAATACCCCATACAGCTAACAGGAGCCACTGTGTAGTTTACAAAAGCAGTTAAACCCAACAGTAAAGGGAGCAGAAGCTCTTCCATAGACATAAGGAGTGCACCAGAGAAGAAAAAAAAAAAAGGCAAAAAAAGCATGGGTCTAATATCAGCATATACTGATTTGCTCTTGGAAAATCCACACAATACCCCCATTATGCAATCTGATTTATCAGATAGCACAATGCAGACAAAATTGTTCTGACAGGAAGACAAGAGTGCCTTTAATCTTTGACTCTCCAAACAAATTATGCTCTCTAATTAATACCTGAATCCAGTTATTTATGCACACAAACTGGAGCTTAAATTTTCTGCACCACAGAAGCGCCCTTTTCCCATGCACCCAGCTAGAACTGAGCGCACACAGATGCACCTCCAGCCATCGACCCTTTCCTCCAGGCCGGTCGCAGCCACCACACACCCAACAGACCCTCTATAAAAGGATCTCATTCTCTCCATGTCTCTTCTCTAAAAACACAGAATATTGCCCATAAAAATTATTCTTCCTATCACTTTGGCTTGTGGTAAAAGCAATACAGGCGAGACAAAAGACACTGCTTCACAGGCCTGAGAATGGAAGAATTGTTCCTTTAGCTGTGTGATAAAACTGGAAGAAATTATCTCACTTATAAAATAAATGAAGTGACAATAATAATACGTCACACTAAGCCAAAATTTAGCTTGCCTACATTTTAGGATGCTCCCCCTGCACCTCAATAAGAGGTACAGAGACAACTGACTGTGAAGTTTATGTGGTATTTTTCCTTTCCAGGAGAGATGGCTATTTCAACCCGCTCTTCTTACAAAATGTAGAAAACCTACTTTCAGTGTAACCCTTGTCTCTCTGCCAGCTCAGGACGCAAATTTTGCAATACTTTTAGAAGGCAGCACAGGTTTTTAAGAGCTGCTCCCATTCAGAAGCCCGTTGTGGGATGCAGCATGTCTTCTAAGATCCGTGTTCGGTAGTGAGAGCATCTCCCTGCCTAAGTTTCCATCTCACATCTTCTTAGGCATTTTCCAGCATTCACCCAATGTGCATTAAACAGTTAGCAATTGAGAGTTCAAGCAAATGATACAGAGGAATGGATAATTATCCCTTAGGAACGCATCCAGCTACAGTTATACTCCATGAAGGTTAGAGGCCCGATTCCTCCTCATTTAAATCTGATATGGAAGGAATTTATAGAGCTTTACCCAAGCCACTAATTTGCAATTTTACTGCAAACAATTTACAATCAAATGAAGTGAAAGCTAGAAGCAAAGAGTACATTAATGACTTAATTTTCCTTTTGCATTTCTCTTCATTTTATCTTCCAGTGAAGACCAATCTTAAAAAATGAGATAATTGGCCAGGAAATAAATACAAACTTTTTTCTTTTAATTATTACTGCATAAAAGCTGAATTGCTGGTATAAACTACAGCATTGTCTTCTGCTGAGGACAGCCCTGTATGACCAACCTCCAGCAACAGGAACTGGGAAAACACCACTATTTCTCAGACTGAAAATTCATGCTCTAACAAAGCAGTACAAAAAGTATCACAGTATCTGAATACAAAATTCAGTGTCTGGGCTAGCAATATGCAATTTGTAAATTATACAGCCATGTGCATTGTAAGATGTTACTTAAAAATACAGTAACTATTCTGTCAAAAACGAAGCATGAATGTCAAAGCAGCTTTTGTAATACTTCACTGGAGCTTCATCTACACTAGGAGAGATCTAGGTGCAGCTAAATCAGTGAATCATTTTTTTCTTAGGTTTAGAGGCAGGGTAAAGGCATTGGTCAAGTACCAAACAGCAGTCTAGGGGAAGGAGCTAGGACAGGTGGTTGTTTCACAAGACAGTGGTCAGTCTGATGCTTGCTCCTAGAAGAGACACCCTGCTGCCCTCTAGAACTGGCTGTAGCGCGGAGCTGATCTGCTGAGACAGTCAGAGAACTCAGTTTTAGAAATAGTTAATTTTCTGGAGGTTTAGTGAGCTGAGCTGGCTCAAGGGGTTCAGTTAGCTGCCAACACATGGGAAGCAAGTGGCCAGGAGCAAGGCAGGTCTGCCTCTCCCTGCAGCAGAGAGCTGCTAAAACCTCAGGAAACACAGTGTCAGGCTAACATCTCAAAGCTGTCTGGGAAAGTGGGGGTGCTGCACTCATCTCAACTCTTTCATTCTTACATCTCCTGTCTCATTTATTCTCATGCTCACCTGACACCCAGACCCCATTCAGATGGTTAAACTGGCAACAGTGAGCAGTCAGATCAGCTTAGGAGCTCAAACCACATCCTCTGACCAGCTTAACCATCTCAGCAAACATCACCATAACACAGGACCAGACTGAACCACTTTTAAAGAAGCGATCTGAAGTTTTTCCCTAACTTAAATGACCATCGCTAGACAATTAGCACAAACTCCGAACACCAAGCCACACGCTGCTGTTATATAAAGAAAGAAACCTTCTGAAGGAAATGTAATGGTTGGAGAGACCTTCCATGCTCAAGATACCTTAGCCTGCATATTCTCAACACAGCCTCTGCAGAGAAGAGGACTCAAGCACCTACACAGTAAACTTTTAAACTCATCTCTGTGCCTAGTCCCTGTTCTGCATGGGAAAGCAGGAGGCTGCTGTAGGAACAGAAGTATACCAGGTATACCTGCATCATGTTTGCTCATCATAAGCCCAAAAGAAATGGACAGGAAGAACCTGCAGTTACAGAGCTTGATGGAGGAACAAGTCTGAGCCATGCTTAAGATGTGAAATTGCAAGATGCTGAGACACATAATTGGGCAGAAAGCTGGGCCTGGCCCAACTTGGCCGAGTAAAGTAAATCAATATGCTATCAAGGAGAGTAATGCGGCAAGGTAAAAAGAAGTTTGGTTTGCAGAACACACTCTCTCCAATGGTTTGAAATCGAAATGCTTTCTTCCTCTAGCTAAGCAAACACAGCACAAAGCATTCCTCTGAACCAGAAGCATATGACAGAAATCCAAGGTGCAATAAGCACTTTCCCATAAGTGTCTTCCTAGGCTGACAAAAGAGGCAGAGAGAACCTGTACAGCTGAATCAAGCATTAGTACCAAGAAAGAAAACAGTTTCAACCCAGGTCTTCCTGGGCTCAGAAAAGAAGGTAGAACTGAATTTGGATAACTTGAACAGGACATTAAACATTACGTCAGTGAACAAAGAACAGACATCAATTCCAACATCCAAATACCCATCAAATAGGTCAAATTATTTTCAGGACTGAATCACAGAATGGTTTGGGTTGAAGTGGACCTTTAAATATCATCTAGTCCGACCCCCCTGTGATAGGCAGGGGCATCTTTCACTAGGTCAGGTTGCTTAAAGCCCCATCCACTTCCAATGAAGAGTCATCCACAACCTCTCTGGGCAACCTGTTCCAGTGTCTCAGCACCCTCATCGTCAAAAAAATTTCTGCCTTATGTCCAATCTAAATCTACTCTCTTTCAATTTAAAGCTGTTGCCCCTCGTCCTGTCACTACTGGCCCTGGTAAAAAGCCTCTCTCCATCTTTCTTATAAGCCCCCTTTATGTATCTCACTAATGATCTCACTGGAAAATGCTACGAGGATTAGGCTAACGAAATGCAGATTAGGAAAATACCCTGAATGCCAAGAGAAAAGACAAATGCCACACTGGCACTTAGGAAGGCAGCAATCTCAACTAGAGATAAAAAGAAGACACATCTTAAAAAAAATAAGCAAATACATCAGATAGAAAGTAAGACTGACGTATTTCTCTATCATCTTGTATTCTGCAGGATCATCCACCCTTCTACAAAAAGAGAAAAGTGCACATAAGTTGTAACAAGGCTAGCACGCTTGTACAATTACGAAGGGCTGCATGAGGAACGTACCCTTGAGCTGAGGCCTACGCCCCCTGAAGAAGGAGCACGCAGCGAGACAGTGATGCCAATTGTTAGCTCTCACCACAGAATACTTAGCAAAGGCTGGGAGCAAAATGCAGTTGCAGTTTTAAATCAGCCTTTACATCCTTCTTCCCACCTTGGACTTACTTCGTGGTGGTCCAGCACAAGACACAGAAGCAGAAAGATGCCAACCACCAGTGGCCCCAGGGCTCATCACAGCAGTCACAGGCTACCATAGGTTCTCCTCAAGTGCAGAGATTACCCAGATACTCTTCTCTCCCCACCTTCCGTTCTTTGCAATTACCTTTGAAAGCACAACTGCTAACCTAAAAGCTTTCCTCTGCCCAATAAATTAGCTAACTTGCATTTCAGCACCAGAGCAGGGCAAAAAAACTTTCAGAAACGACCTGCAAAAGCTATTTGTGAAACAGAGATTTGCCAACTGCTTTGGCAACGAAGTCCCAAATGAGAGATTAGGCTGCACAGGCAGAGGCATAAGCGGAAGATGTTCATATACGTACAAGGAAAGGATCATTTTCGGACTATGCATTCAGTGCCAGTCATCTTAATGTGGGAAAACAATACAAGGATTCACAGGGCAGACATCCAAAGACCCCAAGAGACATAAAACGTAGAGGACAAAACCAGCTTACATAAAATGTACAAATACTTGAAGATGGGAAGCTAGGAATTTTGTGGGTTAAAATAAAGAGAAAGATCTAAGCATAATAGGAAGAAATTAAGAAAAATCAGACCACTGGGATAAGGACACTTCACAGTAAAATTTAATAGGCAGTGGAATGGTTTCCCAAAGCAAGGAGCTGAAGTTTGAAAAACCTTGGCTTTAAAAGTTCATCAGAAAAAAATATCAGAATAACCATTTCAATCTGAAACCTGGAAAACATGTAAGACATCGTTGAGAACAGAAGTGTACATGCTTTTAGAGTCCTCTGCAAGAAAGTATCTCACAGAGAATATGCCATGAGATTGAAATACAGGTCTAAAGCTTTTCCAACTTACAGTATGCAATTCTCTTTCCTTCCCCTGCCAAGCCAGTATTGACTATTTCTACCATGCACCAACACGGGACGTGTTCTAGCAATGTGCAATTACTCTTTGGAACACAAACAGTACTTCCGACACGCTGCTGTAATCTCAACAGTGGCCTCTAATGGAAGTTGCCAGCTTATTCCCATTTCCATTGGGATGGCAGCCTATGATGCAACTCTGCTGTCAGTCTGGCCTACGCTGCTCCCCTGAGAGCCCAGAACTATTCAGCATGTTGAAAAAGTCATTTTAAGAAACATAGAAACATAAGTACTTTATCCCTATTTGACTCCATGCCAAGGGAGTCACACAAAAACCTCAGGATATTTCAGTGCTAAACATTATGTAACAGCTACTTTTCTCATTTAAAATCCTCAGCTGTTAAAAACAAAACAAACCAAAACAACACAACACAACGAAAAAACACCCAACCAAACAAGACCCTCCTGATAATTAGAAAATCTTCACTCTGATAGTCCAGAAACTGCCACAACATAATAAGGTTTCTCGGTTTCTTTATCTTCCTTTCCTACAAACACAGAATTGTTGATCTTCAAGCAAACTTGGTTTCTTTTCCCCTTGTTTCTTATGTAATGGTGTAGTCAGTCCTGTTCCCTTCAGAACCACTATTCTATGTCATTAAGAACAGCCCTCTGCTCTTGTAAGCACCAACATCCTTTAATCCCTTCATTAATTTAAATATATTCTAAAAGGCACTTAGCTCTCTACTGGGACTCCAAAACAACCTCTCTATTAGGAGAGCCCTATACAAACTTCACTTTCTAAGTGGAAGACAACTGTCACTCTCATTCCCTAGAAGCATCAACACTGGTGGATGTTTCTGCTGGGAGGCAAAACACCAACCTTCTCTGGCTCAGTGTGAAGACCAAGGGCTGCAAAAGGAAGAGCATTTCTTATCACTCATTTTTGGAAGAGATCTCACAGATCTAGCAACACTGAAGTCTCTTAGTGCCAGTACAAAAAGCTGAACACATTTATTTTTTTAATGGAAGCCTGAAAAGGTTTCTGGAAAGTAAAGAAGTGTCACTTGTGGAATATAGCCAAAAGTTCTCAGCCAAAGATCTCCAAGGGCTTTAAAGAAATACCAGTATCATTATCCTCATTTTACAGATGGAAAAGTGAAAGCATGGTAAGGTAATACCAATGTCGGGGTCATCAATTCAACTCAGATTCTATGATTCTATGAGACCCAAATCCATTCTTTATCCAATTTTATTTAACATGTGATGAAATAGATTCCAGAGAACTTGGCCTTGTTCTAAAAACATAAAAATTGGTATAAGATTGGTTTTGTCTCTCCAAAAATCACGATTATATGCACTGCTCTCCTTATTCCCTATTTAGTTATGACTGAAGAGTGGTTAGAGATAAAAAGTGAGCTTAGCAAAATGAAGCACGTTACTTAAGGCTTGCACAGTATAAGCACACTTAGAGTTCTAGGGTGAAATTCCTGACCGAACTGAAGGTCATACTGATTTCAGTAGGGCAAGGTTTTCACCCCATAATGTGTGGTAGAAGGGAAGAAAGATAACTTTGTAAAAGCATTGTAAAGAAGTACTACATTCAAAGGAGAGAAAAGTTAAGTCAACGAAGTATTTCATGTAAACTCAGAGAGCTCATTTCCCAGATGAGCCAGATACCTGCTGAGCTTGCCTTAAAGGGCAAAAAGCAAAGATGGCTTCACCCCCTCAGTGTGGCCTGGGGCACAGTTAGGATGATTTACCTTAAGACAGTTTAAATGCTCCTGGCTTATTCTGACTGAAGATCACGTCTCCTGACAGCCAAAGATACTGAGGCGCTGAGGTTAGGTCAGAACCTGGCCCCAAGACTCCAGAACAAAATAGAAAAGGTACATCACAAACAGCTGAAAAGAACAACAGCCTTCATCACAAAAAGGTATCAAAGAACAGCTTTGCTAAATAAGGGGGCAGTAAGAGTAATTAAAACCAGTATAATAATTGAGAAGTTGACATTTTCTTGCACACTATCTGACACCTACAAGCAAATAATTACAAGGAAGCATAAGTAAAATGTGTCAGCCTCATATAAGCAATGACAATGACATTGTAGGCAAGAAAAGTTCTCAGGAAAAGTCTTCAAGAACTTCTGGAAGACAAACAGATACTTAAAGACTGGAAAGAGGCAGATACACAGAGTAGGAAAAGGAGAATAGAGAGAATCAGATTTCAGTGCACCTGCCTGTAATTGCTGGCAAGGAGAGAACAACAAAGATTTAATCTACAGACACGGAGAAGACAGCAAGGTGATCGGTAGTAGTCAAGACAAATGACATCAATCCAAACTCCTACAACATTACTAGAAAACCTACCAATGATGCCCTAACCTACCTCATGCAACATTTTCATAGTGAACCAAACAAAATATGAGTAACATGAAGTAGGCACATTCCTAGTTGAAAAACTGTATTTGAAGGATAGCTATCACTAGCTTGTTGTCTTACTGAGACTCCTAGGGTACAGGCATTTCATCAGTGCCTTGGATGATGTAATACACTTGCTGTATTTGCAGACCACGTAAAGTTGCAAAGGGCAAAAACTGCTGGAGAACAGGATTAGAATCCCAAACAATCCTAAGAAAATGGAAAAGTGGTCTGAAATAAATAGGATATGCCTTAGTAAAGACAAACACTAAGTGTTATACTTCAAGTCTTGTCAGCAAGCTGAAGGTCACAACAATCAACTGCATAAATACTGGATGCAGAGGACCTGGGGGGTGAAAATGGCTCAGAAATCAAACATCAATCAACACTGTCACACTGCTGGGAGAAGAAAATAAACGCCCCAAACATTACAACCCTAAGAGCTAACAAAACTTCCTCCGAAGTAGTTTGTTCAGTTTAAGACTAGGTTTCAAAAAATCCACTGACTGTACACTACTTGAAATCTAGAGGCAAGAAGACAAGGATGAGCAGTGTCTGCATAGGAGGCCCTTTGAGCAAACACTGAAAGAACGAAAGGTGTGCCATCTGAGGAAGAGAGAGACTGAGAAGTCAGCTAACATATATAACATGTATATGAAGTGTTGCTGCAAAGAGGAAGAAGTAAAATGTCCTCCATGTTCAGAGGTAAAAGAAACCACCAGTAAATTAAATATGCTGCTTAGGGATATTGCTTAATTTCCATAACGGAAATCTCTTTGAAAAGGTTAGATAAACATTGGTATTAATGTTTGAGGTACAGCTGAACTGCTCTGGAGATGGGAGTTAAACAGATAATCTTGAGGTCCCTATTTTTCCTGATTTTCATTATACACCCTAGGTTTTAGAACATGGCATATGATTCACTCACCAGGCATATGTGTCATTTACAAATGACTATTTTCAATGTGTTTTCTCTCTTTAGAAAACACAGCAATTTTCTTGGTTTGTGATATTCCCCCCACAGTTTCTATCTTCAGAAGCATTTACTTTAAAACTTTGCACATCAGACATGCACATTTGAACAGTATGCAGTATTCGTGACACCATCCTGGCTGAGTAAGGCATGGAGCCAGTGATACTCTGAGAGCGTAGGCAAGGGAGAAACAGGAGGCAGCAGAGCCAGCAGTGCTTGTGGAGGGAGGGGAATGTAGGCTGGGAAGGCAAAAACGAAAGGAAATGACCCAGGGCTAGTCAGAACAGACCAGAGAGTGAAGAATTTCAAAGTTAGGGCAACACTCCAAATTTAAAGAAAAGTGATCTGTCTTGTTCAAACACCACACTGAGCATGTTGTGCATTTCCATGTCTCTTCCCCCTGCCCCCCCGCCCCGGATAACTGGAGTACAGAACCATGTTTATACTTGTTCTGCTTATTGAACAGGATCTTAAAATTGCGTGAGGTGGAGGCAGGACTGAGGCTGAGCTGTCAAAGAAACTGGAAAACAGAAATAAGCAAATGTGAGCTTCATTGGGAACTGAGGTCAGAGCGGCTTTTGAGATTTGTGCTTTCTGTAATGGGCTGCAAACAGGAGCTTAGATGGAAACCAACACTTCATTTAGAACTTCTTTCCTGATGGTAGATACCTCATGCCTTCTACCTTCCTAAGCAAATGGTGGCAGAAGACCACAAAAAGATTAAAATTTCCACTCCCTTCTTAGGCACTTGGCAACCCTGCCTCCCAATATACTGCTTCTTATTTAATTACCACTTCAAACAAAACTGCATTATATCCACAGTCAACGCTTTGCTTTCCAACAGGCAGAACAACATTGTAAAGAAGATTTAAGGCGCATCACTTTAACAGCCGTAGGAAGAGAATACAATATCCTTAGCAGAAAGGGATAGAAGAAACAATGGAGGTGTGACAGGTTGCTTAAAAAGGGAGGGTGGGGGAGTTAGAGAAGTTATTAGTAAGGACAGCAAAAGAAGGAAGGGCACAGAGAAGCGAAAGGATGTGGATCTTGTCCCTTCAGCTTTTACGCTGAACATGGAAGGGGTATGATCTAAAACATCCTTCAAATTGATGCTAACATTTTGTTCACACAGCCACAACGCTTGAAGTAGTGCAGTTACCAAACTGGAAACACAGAACACAAGGCACCTGCTGTCTTTTGCTATTTTCCTTAGTAAGCAGCAGCTACCACCTTATCTGCCTATCATTTTCCCCCTATCGCTCAGCTGTTGCAAGGTCCCACCAATGCTACCATTATTCCAAAGGAACAGAAAAGGCCTTAGGCAGTTTCTATCATTTGTACCACCGTATTAGTAAAATCAGTGGAGGGTTATTTGGTACAGCTATTGCATCAGCAGGCACAAGAGCCTTCTCTGCACTACACCACCTGCCACTCTGTTGTTTCTTCCGAAGCACTGAATAGATGTATTACGAGAAGGAGCCATGAAATCACCTGAGATGAGCAGATATAGAAAACATTTTTGCCAAAGTAAATTTTCTTATACTGAAAAGTGGCAAATTTTGCGTTGATGTAGTAATACATGGATTGAGTTGGGATGGTATTTTTCTGCCTGTTTAAATTTGCATCTCTGCAACAGATGGAACAGAATAGTTGTAGCCGTAGGCCAAACTCTGAGAATTATTCTAGTGTAGGCAATAATAATGATCACAAATGGTAAAATGAAGCAAAAGTTCAAATTTAATTCATCAATACATTATTCTCCTTCTTGCCACAGAAAGCTTGGCAATAACTGCTCCCTGCTTGTGATCCTTTCTGAGTTCAGCCAAAGACTCAGCATAGGATTTCCAAAAGTCATCTAAGGGACTTCAGAGCACAGGTGGGCAGGAGTTCTCATGTTTCTACTCCACAAACAATACCAACCTTTGAAACATAGATAGGGAACATTTGTTCCCTAAAGGAATAAAAATTTAAATTATCTGTGTTTCCTACCAAACAGGAATTTCAGGATTTCCTTTCAAGGAAGTCAATGCTGCTAGACTACTCTATTGCTAAGCACTGTAGGAACTGAAGCACCAAGGAGCTTCGACCTTAGAAGTTCTGGGAATTCAGGCTCATGAAGTGTCACAAATCAGAAACGCAGAAGTTTCAGCTGCCAACCAGCTGGTGCACAAGCAAAGAACTTGGGATTTGTGGAAAAGGCAACTCACCACACTGCCCTTAAAAGGCTAAGCAGATACAGAACCAACTTTCATGAGTTTTATGAAAGTGCACCTGGAATTTGTTTTTGTTTTTTTTTTTAAATAAAACAAAACAAAAATTCAGACTTACAAATTGCTTCTGAATGAAATTTGTGATCTCATGTCATACTTAGGTCATCTATGAAATCCTTCTCTCCTATAACTAGTATGAAAATACACCTGCAGAGAAAGATTAATATAGAAGGGTGTAAGTTCATCTCTATGTGCAACATAGTTCAGTTATACTTACCAGATTTCTTTTTGTAAAAATATATTCTAGTACCAAAAGGAATTGCAAACCATTGACAGCTCTTTAGTTCTAAGAGAAGCAAGAGAAGTCTAACATCACAATATGAAGGTTATCTGGGCTGTTAGGTACTTACCAGAGTGCAACAGTATAGTGCATTTTTGGGATGCTTAGTGCTAACACTTCCTTGCATTTTACAGTCTTTTCAAGTTCTATGCAAAGGCTACAAGGTCTACAGGCAATTCGTCTCCATTTTGCTTATTATTAGAGAACTTATGAATATCCATAAATGAAGTATGGGATCCAGCCAAGAAACACGAAAAGGCTGGTCACCTCTGAGGGGGAATAAAAACATGAATATTTGGATGCTAACTTAAGAAAATTAGAAATCTTTCAAAAAGAACAAAAAAAAAAGTTTCACATAGTTTTTTATTCTTTTCCTCCTCAGGTGCAATACCCCAGCGGATGAGAAGCTATACGTCCCTGTCAACACTTCACTGTGAAGCCATGCAAATATTTGAACTGAGTTGGAAATCCCTGGAAGGCAAACCACCTTTTCGAGGTCCCAAAAATTTTATTAAATTACAGCTTTCTACACTATACAATCTTCTTACCTACCATAGAAAATGCTAGGTAAGGTACCAGATTAAATCAGTTGCACAGCCACAAGGCATAGTGTAATAAAGAATCCATTACCCAAATCATTTTATACATAAGCAAACGGAAAATGTAAAGACATTTACATTAGTGTCTGATGCGAATGTAAACCCTACATTACTGACGGGGAAACAATAGTACAGCTGTCCATTCTGTGTGTGATTGCAATGCCGGGCCACCCATTTATCAATATGCCTCTTTTATTTAAAAATGTATTAAATATGTGCATGAGCTCTGCATCACATGGTAGCAACAAAACCAAGAAACATTCTTCTACTATTTGTTATCTGCCATCAATGCAAAATTGGGGGCTGAGAATTTACTATAAATCATATTTTTTCCCTGAGTTTCTACACAAAGCCTATAGATTCCTCTTAGAAATGTTTATTATTCCAGAGCTGATCATGCAATGCAATCCAGCTGATAACCATACTTGGGATTTTGTTGGGTTCCCCCAACCCATTTTCAAGCTCTGAAAAAGGAAAAACAACCAAACGCTCAGCTGGACATTTTTTTAGATGTGGACATTCTCTGGCTCAAGGCCATTTATATAAGGCACAGAAAGATGAACCAAAATGGGCCAAATTTTGCTTACTATATTCATGTGTATAGTTCAGCTGAAATCAGTCAGACTGCCTCTTCAACAGACCCCATCATCCATGAAATCCACATGCAGCAAACTTAAAACTAAAATGTAAGATAGAGTAAAACCAAAGAACATCCTTTGGTCCATAGTTGGACCATCTGGCAGCAAGTTCCCCGATGTCAGCTTATTAGCAGACACCTTCACGGATGGGCTACCAGTGACTCAACACTACACGTTCTCCTTTCCGCATCAGTGCACAAACAGCAATTCCCCACCTAATACCAGGGGACACTGAGGTACTAGCGCTATGACACAAATGAATGTAAAGCAGTGCTCCCCCCCATCACTTGGGTCTATTAAATAGTTCACAGCTTTTTTCTTAAAAGGAGAACAGGTCTTGTCCAAACACTGTCCAAATCTCAATTCAGAAGTTGACATTCTGCCTTGCTAAGATTAACTTTATAATTAAGCAAAGAAGTTGAAGAGGAAAAAAATAAAGTATTTCCCATCAGAGTCGTTAAATTAGACTGATATGGGGACTACATTCTGCTGACCACAATTTGTGAATGAAAACACAGCTGGCATAATTTATCATCATACCCCCTATGTTAATAAAAGATTATAACATGTACTGCCATGTCAGGTCACATTCAAGATAGTTGATGAGTGCTCAAGAACCGTTAAAATGCAAGAAAATGACAGTCCTATCAAAATGAAAACAGCCTTTTAAGAACATTATTTCAGTACTTCTCAATTTCTATTACCAACTCAGCTGGTGAGAAGTGAGATACCAAAGTCATTTCCCTTTCTCGTGGATAATGACAACGGTTGATTTTTTTTTTTTTTTTTTAATGGAAACCACTGTATTATTCATTTTGTTTCCATTCTTATTTCAAGAAGATCTGTTTTTGTAAACAGCCACTGAAATGAAATCCAATGCATACATTAAAAGACTAAAGGCTAAATAAAAAAACAGCCTAGGATTTCTCACCCGTATAGCACACAACTGAACTCTCTCATCTCACCATGGTTAGAAGTTTGTTTCAGAAAATAAAGCTAAACAGAACTACACTTTTCATTTTCACAGCTCCATAATAATGATACCCCATAAAATAATAGTCTGCTATGGTCTTGTAGCAAGTATTTTTAGAATAGTCTATCCAGTTAGAAGTTATATCATTTGACTGGAGAACAGTGTATGTAATGCCTGCATTAAGAACAGGAAAGTAATATAAACGAATACAGTCCTGTAAGTCTGACCTCAGCAGTATGGGAGAATTTAGAACAAATTTTGAAAGGCAGGTTAATGAATGACATGGACATAAAGGCAAAATGGGCTAAAATTCAAAGAGTTCTCCAGGCTGACATGGTAAGATAATCCATGTTTTAGACAAAGACAAAGGAAATTCAGTCAGTCTCATATAGCTGGACTTCAGTAAAGCATTTCCAGTGGAAACCATTTGTCAATTTAGAAGGTAGTAGCTGGTGGGCAGGCAGCTGGGTGAAGGGAAAACAGCAACAAGAAGTATTAAGGGGAAGAATGTCAGACAGCAGGGAGCTTGGCTACTGGAGCTTTTCAAGGATAAATCTAGTTTAGCATTTTCTTTAATAACTTCAGCATAAACAAGTAGGCTAATGAGAGTCAGCAATATGGGGTGTCATTGCCAACATAGAGAAGGACTGCAATAACTACCCCAAAAGAAATGGATTTCTTTGGTGACAAGAAATATGAAATGAGTCCCACATGAACAAAAAAATACTGTCATGCTGCACTTGGGAGCTAACTGCAAACACTCCTGCAAGAATCTGAGAGATCATCAATAAGAAATTACTAAGATGGAGAATGTATGGTCTGTAAGATGCAGCTATGAAAGAGACAAATGTAATGTTAGGAAGCATCAATCAAGGCATTTTCAGTAAATAGAGAAGTATTAATGCCACTGTACAAGGGCTTTCTTTCAAAAACTGCACGGTGATAGTATCTTCAACATTCAAGACAGATTCACAAACCAGAACAGGGCAGAGAAGTGCTCCCACAACAATCCAGAAGTGCATATCTTAAAAGAGAAGGACAGAGAAGCCGAGATGTTTAGCTTGATAGACAACGGGGATGTTATCTGTAATTAGAACAGGGTAAACAGGCAGGAAAAAAAGCCACACAAGAATAAAGGAGGTACAAACTGGCCATTAGGCTGAAAGTTAGCAGCAGTTTCTCAGGTATTAAGACAATTTGGTTGCAGAAGCGCCAATGAGAGCATCTGAAGCTAAGAAACCAACCCACACTGCTGGGTACAAGACGCAGTACCCCCTGCCACTCCACACCACCAAGGAGGCCTAAGATTAAAATGCATTTTATGCACTCATGATGCCTGCCAGTGCTGCCGTGACAGGGAGCAAAAGCAGAAAGTGTTCAAGGTGTCTTATCCATCAGAAAACAGAGTCACTACATTAATGGTGTTGCTTGATATAATATAGCCTGCAACAACAAGGCTATATTATAAGATGACACTTTCAACTGTATGCGTGTGAATGTGCTGGCCTGCATTTGTTTATAAATAAAGTAAATAATAACAATATCCATGGAATACTAGAGAAGCAAGCAAAGCTCGCAATTTTATTGACTTCATCACATTTCAGGAATCAAAAGCAGTAAAAAGCAATTTAGAAGAGATTAGTGGGTGCTAATGCTTTCACTGCATTAGAGGACATTCTCACAGGAACACTGACACAGTGTCTTAGGGAATGACACTGATAAATAAAGACAGAGTAGTGAATCAAAAGACGTGCAGGCCCTCTCTAGAAGCATTCCAGGATGACGAAATGAATGATTTCTGTGTATAATGTCTGAAGTGATTTTTTCCAAAGTATACTTATTCCTATAAAATCCAAGGCACTAATGAGAACAGATGTAACAGCCCTTCCCCTATCAGTACAGTTGACTGAGCACGGCACACACAGTGCTATCTAGCTAGGATGCCTGGTTTAAAAACATTACAGCAAACAAATAAATAAACTATCACAGTCTTAATAACATACATCTGGCCATTAATGTTAAATATTGTCATGAGTTAAACTTTGTTAAGGAAAATAGCTTCATACTGTCCGTACTTCAATAATAAATGTAGCACTGACATGTCTGTCCCCCCTCTACTCAGTGCTAACAAGAAGCACTTAGGAGTCATACAGCACCTCTTACTATCAACTGGCATCAAATCTAGGTTGACTCTAATAGCACGCAAGTGCTGGGGATGGGTGGGTTTGCTTTGTTTCTCCTGAAGGGGAGTTTCTGGCAGCCGGTAACTAGTCACAGAGATGTAGATTTGCCACACAGGATTAAAAAAAGGTGAAGGAAAATTGAAGGAAAAGAAAAGAAGTAAGTAATTTTCCTGAAAGGACATTTAACATTGACAGCAAACTCCAATGTGTGTTTAGTTCAGTTTATCTGGGCCTGACATCACGATCGCACCTATGCAGAGCAGCTCATTCTCCAAACCCCCTCCAGGCCTGACTGCTCAGCAGTATTATGGCTTTGACAGTTGAGGGAGACTGTCTCTAGAAAGTACTATTAATTTCTGAGGTGAAACACCAGAGATTGACACTCATGGTTATTTTGCACAATAAGTCCATTCAATAGCACTCAGGGACAAGCCAAACAAAAATGAGGTTTGGCCTCTTGAGTACACATATAGGGAAGATTACAATGAACCACCATTTTGCGCATCAAACACAAACCCCACCTCGCTCTGTGAATGTGTTTCTGGGATTACTGGGAGGTCTGAAATTCCCTGGATGCATGCAGGGACAGGAGAAGAGCGGACTGAAGGGACAATTAGCCTTCTTCCCATTGAACAGCTTCCATGGCTCCCACAAATCAATTTAACATGGCTGATACGCTGCAGAAAAAAAATCCCAAACAAAATCCAGCACTGCTGAAACTTGATGCCTGCACAATACACACTCTCCTGGGTAATCTGCAGCATCCAGACATTGCCACCACATGAGTCCCATCCCTGCAAAGGGAGGTTAATACGCATCAGTGACAGAAAGATTATTCTTTCTCACAGCTCTGGCTGGGACATGATACAAAACAGCAGCTCTCTTACCTTACCTAGCAGGAAAGTTCCCCATATTGCTTTGAAAAACCACTCCATGAGCATATGTTAACTCATTCAGCATCACTGCACTAGGCCCCCTTTCTGGGCCCTACCTGAATCGTGCAATTATGCCACCCCACCATTTTATTCTGAAGCTAGCAGAGCCCTGTGGGGTATGAGCTAAGACACGTGGGGTATTGCTCAAACAGCTTTCTGAAACGTAGTGGGAGCTGCTGTTGCCCTGGGATTCCTGCAGCACTGCTGAACACGTGGGCCAAGAGGCCGCTGCTTTGGACAACTGAAAGATGCCATCAAACAGCTGACTTGCAGCATCTCACTCCCATAGCAGAGCTGAACCCTGAGGTCAACGGGAACACGGAGACTTTCTAACCCCAGAGGTAAGAATTTGCCTCTGTGACAATGGGGGACTGTTGGGTCAAAGCAACCCTCATCAGATGCAGAGGTCATCAGGGGCTAAAAGACTGCATGACACCAGGAAGGAAAATTTCACTCGTCTTCATTTGCCTGAAGTAGGCAAGGATTTATCAAGGGGGGCTCAGAGTTTAAAGTTTTTCCCTTGTCCCTTGAACACACTGCTGGCAGCTCCCACAGTCCAGGGTGCTCCAGGGCACAGCAGCTTCTCCCCAGCCCCTTCAAAGCCAAAGAAATGCAGCACTGCTGGGTGGTAGGCAGGGGCATGCATGTCTTATTCCAGCTGCATAACTGCCACTGCAGGATATGCCCCCAGCCCATGATGTGGCCTGAGAGTTCAACACCCCCCCCCCGCACACACCTTTTTTGTCCGAGCACTCATTCATCAGTGTTACAAAAGACCAGCAAGGCATGGTGGACAAAGCTGGACTGCGAGACTTTGCAGAAGGTCCTGGATTCACATTAACCTCCTCATGCTTATCCACATTATTCAATATAAAAAACATTCTTTCTTCTTAAAACTATGGCCTGGGGATCTCTGAATTTTGAAATTTGTAAATGAATGTAAGAAAAGGTAATTAAAATGAGGAGAAACGTGAGGCAGTTAAGACCAAGCTAAAGTGTATCACAGAGCAAGTGAGAGAGCAAGAGCTTCATGGAAATGTTGGATTTACTTAGTGAACAATTTGCACGCTGAAGGCTTAAAAGTGTTTTTCTTGTATGTAGGTAACATTAGTCTAATATATGAATAACCGCAGAGCTGATTTCCTCTTATTTCTTGTCTTTAAAATGGTGCATCTCATCTATAAACAACACCAAACTGATTTTTTCCCCCCCAAGGTATGCAGTTCACTGACTGCAACTACCTTGGAGTCATACCTATACACTATTAGAAAATGTCTGGTGGACCTATATGGAAGACCCAAGAAGTGTAAGGAAATAAGGGATTTGAGATTAAGCTATCAGAATTTTCCAGTTCATCTGCTGGTATATAAAACTTCATTTATCTTCTGCAAAAAAATGCTAATTTCCCATTGTCAGATAGCAGGGCTACAAACGAACGCTGTCACTCTGCAGTCATTGATCACAAAGACTGCTGCATCCAGATATCCAGTTGCACAGCCAGATGGCTCTGAGTGAGCTGCCCCGTTGCTGAACCAATATGGGCTTAGAGAAAGGAGGAGCATTAGAGAAGAAAACCTAAAGGTTGCTTCAGATGGAATTTCACCTGAAGTAGCCTCTCTGGCTACGGTCCTGTTTCTCAGCTGAGAAAAGGAACGCGGAGTGAGGGGACATGACCGTGAAAGCCCATGTAGACCAACCCTGCCTGTGGAAGTCCAGGACAAGAGGAGCCTTTTCCAAAGTATAGGCAGCAGCAAGTCCCTTCCTTCACAGAACAAAGAAAAACTTCCTCACTAACATACAAAATACCAGGACTTCAAGTGAGCATTCAACTACCGCAGTGCTGGTAGAACTGGACTCTCCTATGAAGGAGGAGGCAATGCGCCAGCTCATACAGCCTGACAACTCAAGGACAATTTCTGCTGGATTTTATCAGCTGAGGTTCACAGATGGGCCACGTGACATGTTGCCACTTACCAACCAACAAAAGGGTTATTTCTTCCTGCTGATTTAAAGCCTAGATGATCCCTCTGAAGATTCATCAGCAGTAATACTGAAGGAGTCTAAAACAAGGCTGGGCCTCCCTCCTTCAGCGAGAGAAGGAATTTTTTCTCCCAAGATTGCTATGATGTTCCACTGTCATTCAGGAAACCCAGATTCCCTGGCTTTGACTGGTCATTTGGCAAGGAGATATGAGTTGTTTAATTATCTCCCAAGGAGCAGCAAAATGACAGTGGAGCGTGCATTTGGAAGGCTGAAAGGCAGCACCTAATGACAAGTCTGTAAGCTGATGAGCAAAATCTGCTTCCTGTGATAACTGCTTGCTGCTTTTTGAACATTATCTGTAAAGTCAGAGACTGATCTTCACCCACAGAGGCAAAGACAAGAAGGACAGTGATTGCATAAGTACTGTTGTAGATTCTCCGTACCCTGGACATGGGGAAGGACTTGCTAGAAGGCAATGCACAAACCAGTAAGACATGCAGCACTGTTATCCATCAAACTAGCCTGTACCCAAGAAGACCTGGAAGGGCAGCAGCATCAGTGCAAGCAGATTCAAAAGCCTGCACTGCCTTGCATTATGAGTGGCAGCCTAAAATCAGGTCAGTGTTTGTCTGCAATAAACAACTATTTTACTAGACTGTCAGATGTCAGAAAGCTCCTCTCAGACTACGGGCTTTTATTAGATGGGTGCATAACAAATGAAATGTACCAAGGCTTAATATAAAGACCTTGGTCTCTGCTTCTGTGGCAGCTGAATCCAGGGAACTTTCATAAGCTTTGGTCCAAATGTCACATATGCACTGCAATAAAACAATATTAGTTTCTCTAACAGCACCTTGCACTCCAGTGTCTTCAGCTGGGGATATATAACGTCAGTTTTGCAGGGTGTAGAAAGTGAAAGAACAGAATGACCAACACTGACTTTCCCTTCAAAGGCTGTGGATGTCAAGATGTCAAGGTGGGGTAATACTCTGAACCCAATTTTGATCCTTTCAGGCCACTGCAATGACACAAAAGTCTTAAGAGTGTCAGTTCTAGGCATACTCTTCAACTCTTCTCATGACCAAGGCTCCTGTATTCAGAATAGGAGACAGTTGCTATCAAACTGGCAGAGAATTGACACAGAGTGAGCACAGTGTCCGCTCTGCCTCACAGAAAAGTATCATTTTCAGTTTAACCAAAAGCATTGAACTAGGTTGTTATCGATGACAAATACAGTGGTGTGTGACATCATGTAAAATAGTGGCACGAGTCCTTGTATTGTACTACTGCATCTGCTTAAAACAGCAAACATAAAAGCTATGAATCCAGCAATAAGGGACAGGACTGTAATTCTACGAAGGCCAGGTGAAGGGCAGGTTATGGACAACAAGGAGCAATTCAATTTGGTTACACTAGCTAAGGTAAAATTTACAATGGCTATCAATCCTCATGCTTTAAGGCATAAACTGAGCACCATCTGGGGCCAGAAAGAAATTTCCCTCTATGGTACACTATAACACAATTGGCTGCATGTATTTCTTCCTCTGAATCATCACATATTGGTTACTGTCAGAGACAGGATACTAGATTGTACGGATCACTGGTCTGTTCCAGAGCAGCTATTTCTATGTTCATTTTCTTCACAATCCTTACAGATTACAATAATGTTATTAATACTGCAGCAGTCATTTTCTCAATATACAGTAATAGTTTCTCTAATTCTGAAACAAACACCGATAGCAACTTAAATGATTCCAACAACTAATCAAAAGCACTAGTCTATATTTTTATGGGGTCTGAGTGATTTACTAGTTCTGTTTTGGAAAACAAATCTCACCATCTAATTACTTGTATTTTTAAATTACACATCAAGCATATTATCTAGCATTTAATTTAACAATAGCAATAGTATGAAGAAAAAGCACCAATGATGTTTCAAAAAGTAATTTAGAATTCAGGTTTGAATTTATTTTAAAGAAAAGATGTAAGTATTGTCTTCCTGACTGAGATTTATTAACATTCCCCCTTTCCATTATCTGAACATCTCACTTGCCCTAAAGCACATCTGTAAAGACAGTGAGAGACTGCATGCGTTTTCTATATCCATAAATTACAGATGTTGCTCTAAGCTACTCATCTATCAAGACAATTTTCCGTAAGAGTAAGACCAACCTGAAAAGTATCCATCTAACAGATAATATGGAAAATAATTAGTAAAAGCACACAGTCTGCAGACCTAATTTGTTTTACTGGGAACATTCTCTACCCAAAGCTTTATAATAGGGTGTGACAGAAAACAGGGAAGCAAATCAAAGCCAAAACAACACTTCTGGGTATCAAAACAAAGACCTTGGTGCCTCAGTAACATGCTGTTGTGTACACACACTGCTATAACAAACTCAGTAAAGAGGATATAGACAATTTCATGACACCTTCTGTAACGAATAACTTATGCTAGTTCATATTTTCCAATTAATAACATGTCATATATTTTACAAGTTAGCACATCTGTTACATCTTGCCTACATACATCATAATTATATGCAGTTCTATGAACACACTATATGCATCTATGGAAGATCAGAAGACCTGTATCTAACGTAATATGTGATTATCCTAAAGCTGAAGTGTATAGAACAAAAGGCAAATTGAGAAGAAAATGCAAGCAGCAGTTTTACAAAGAAAGACTCTGCCATCACAGAGTCCAGTTACTGTATCTTAACCTTTCCACTTCCATAGGCAATTGAAAAATGAATAAATGCTGAGAAAGCAGATAACAAGATTAAGAACACAGAGCCTCTTCTAGGCTGCATAAAATACAGAACATGACTTAACTGAACAGAAAGAGGGAAAACAGTACTTGTGGGAGATAAAAGAAAGACAAACACTTGAACACTTAATGTCAATCATGTGCTTATCCTAAACAGAAGACAAATACTGTGTTACTACCTTCAGAGCTGGGTGAAAGAAAAAAAAAGACAGAGCTCTCATGTATAGAAAAATGTCCCTTCTTCACTGCAATTTCATTTCAGAAATAATAAAACACCCTTGGTTCCCCCTGGGTACTCTCTTGTACAATCTCTGCAAAAGTCATTGTTACCCTTTGTTTTGTATAGCATTTTTGTAAAGATGAAACTACAGGTTTCTAAACCTGAGTCAAGTTGTTGGTCTTCTTTTCCTTCTCACCATCACAGAAATCTTTGGTGGAAAGAAGAGTACTTTAATTGTGTTCTGACTTATGCAAATAGAACAGAAATTTATATGGGAGCAGCTGTAACACATGATACAACAATACTTTAGGCTTGATTTCCCCACAGTCAAATGAAGAATGTCTTATGAAGCAAGGGAAGGAAAAGGAAACATATTAGAGTAGAAAAGATTAACAGCCACTTTTCATAAAATTATTGCCAGCTAGAAAACAAGTGTTCTATATCAACAGTTCCATCTCACAGCCCCAAGGAGCCTACCTAAAATTTCTCGACCACCCACACTGCACCCAGTAGGCAATACTTTGAAAACTGGGTGCCTGTCAGACTTATATATCTGCATGTAGGTACTTAGGTAAGTGCCCTGATTTTCTTAAATGCTGAGCACCTAGTAGTCCTCTGCAGATTAAAACAAGAACTGCTGGGTACCCAGCAGGAAAAAGAATTGCACTTATTTGGAAGCCTAACTTTTAAACCTCACTTTTAAAAAATTATCTTGGTTCATATCATTTCAGTTAAAGGACTGAAAGAGATTCCCTTTGGAGTCCATCTGTGCAACTCTTAACAGACTGAAAAATACCTGCTGAAAAGAGACAGGCACTGCCTCTGTTTCAAGCATGAGCACGTTTTTCCCACCACAGTACTCCTAGCCCTTATGCATATGGGGAATAAGAGACCAGAGCTAGATTCATACCTGATTTTCTGGAAAACAATGCCAATAAGATACCAGGCATACTCCCCAAATAAGAACTTTATAGGTTTCATGGTGTAACTAACTTACTTTAAACTTTCTATTTAAAACATCACTGTTTCTCACAGAGATGAACCATTGCTCTTTACACTTCCAATGCCATCAGCCTAGAAGGAGGAACGACTCTGACCACTACACTTTTTCATCATAACAGTACAATTTTTATTGGGTTTTTTTTTGCGTATCAAGTAGACTTCACAAGAAGGTTAGTAATGAAACCCTAAAAAAACATTTACAGGATTCAAGTCAAAACCTGGAAAGGCAGTAAATCATCTACTGTAAACACAAAGAAATTGGGGGCAGTTTAAGTGAGGCAAGATCTTTGATCCCCTGTGTCTCATCACCAGTGAAATCTGAGAAAACACACAGAAATATGTTGTGTGTATCCTCAGGAAACTGAGATACAGTTAATTAAGAAACAGAATTTTGCCTTTTGATCCTTCTAATAATTCTCTCTCTTTCTCACTGACACGTACACACAGCGATAAGAGAATGAAGGGTTTAGGTCACTGTTGCTAAAGGCATTATTTTCTACAACCCCTCCCTCCCACGGTGCTGTGGAGAGCTTGCTGCTCTTGTCTGTCCTCACTACACATTATCCACCTCATACGCACACTGATACTTACAAATAAGGAATGTGGTTGACCTGGCAACAGGATGTTCATTTCCTAATTTATCCACCATTTCTTTTAATAACATTAGTCTCGGCTAAGTAGAGAACAGTTCTAGTGTTACACAATTTTGCATGTGTCTAGTTATACCAAGTACAAACAGCAATCCCCAAACCTCTCCATGTTGTGAGATAGACTTCACCATCAAGAATGTGTTTCTACCAAACAGGAAAATAGACCATCATAATCAAAACCTTCCAGCTAACTTTTATAATTCAGTATTACCTTAGGATGTTTTTTCCCCCATTTGCTTACTAGAATCAGAAGGACTGAAAATTGTGCCCTGCAAAGAAGCTTCTGGGCAGGCTGCTTGTGAGAGGAAGGAAAAAAAGGGGCAATCAGACTAGGGAAGGCAAGAGACCTGTCCAGTACAGACCAATGCCTGAAAAATCTCTGATCAACACAAAGGCCCAAAGAGACTGACGCGATAGTGATGTATGTAAGGGAAGACCTTATCCCATCTCTCCCAGCCTTGAAAAATAAGAGGAGCGTTGGTATCAAAGTCTTGATTTGGGATATCTAACCTGAGGCAAATTTACAAGGTCTTGATTTTTCAGAAAGGATGATCCACGTCATCTGAAATGTAAGCCTGTATTTAACAAAGCTCCTGAAAAACACAGCTAAACAGGCAGGTGAGCTCATGTTCCCATTCTGCTCTGATGATTATTTTGCTCATATTCTGTATCTATTCCTCTAACCTATTTGCACAGCTGTAATGATCCCATCTGAATTTGCCGTATGATTCAGTGGTCTCTCTGAGAAAGACAGCATTGAGATGCAGTTAGTTGTACCATAAGCAGTCTGCGCCACATCTTGAGCTTAATTTCTCAAATAAGCAGTACTATAGATAAGCTCTGATCGTTATCACAAGTGCCACCCTGCTCACAAGACATTCAAGCCTTTCCAGCATAGATTTCCTGCAAGATTTTGTAGACAAAACCACAATACACAGTGCAACTCTCCTTAATAAAGATGACTGCAATCCCCAAGGCTATTTGTGCAAACTACTGTTGTGGGTGCATAATGGTTGCCTCCATAGTAGCACAGCACCAGCATATAACTTTGTACAAAACAAGTAAGAGGATTCGGTACTTTGAGGTACAAAGTACTTAACAATCAGAATAACCATTTTATTCTGTTTGATTACTCCTCCCCAACTCTTTCCAGCTAAATCAGGCTGTCGAGCATATTTTCAATATACATAGCAAAGAAGTGTAAAATCCAACAACATATATTCCTTTAAACTGAAATTTTGCGTCACCCGGCTCTTGAAAAAGTAGTGTATGAAAAGACAGCTAATTTAAAGGAAGTGTTTGCCAGTAAAAGCTGGAACACAGCCAGAAAGCTACGGTATACAAGGACTTTAATGGCTATGAAATGTTTGGTACTCTGTTGTGAAATTAGTTAACAGATTAATTTTTCCTCTCTAGGGGGCCACACTCAAAAACCTGCAGGTGTGAGATCTGAGTGCATGAGTATGCTTTTCCACACCTGAAGCCATTTGCCCACCACACAGTTCAAGCAGCACTGCACTGTTTAGGAGCACCGAGGAATAACGTGCCTGTAAGTCAGGATTTTAAGTAGTATCAGCAGCATACTGTGATGAATGTGCACCACATCAGTTCACACTCCTGCCTGCCTCTAGACTGCAGCGTCTGTTCTTCTCACAGATAATGATTGAATTTGATGGCTATATTCTCCAGAGCCTCCTCCCTCCAGCACTGCTTCACACCTGAACAAACCCAAGTGCAAAATGCTTCCACTCCGATTTGGTAGCAGTTAGACTACCGTCTTTACAGGGTATAAACAACATGCAAGACAGCAAAAGCTCAAGCTCAGTATGTAGTGACTCAGTAGGTCCATAGCAACTACATAAAAAACATCTTCAGTTTTTGCATTAGCAACATTACTTTTACCACAGTATCGACCAGACTACTCACTGACTCCCTTGATAGGTAGAGACATCCAAATAAGGCACGATGCTGGTAATAAGTAAGTCTATGTATTACCAAAAAAAATCTTGAAATAGCTACTATGCATAGTTGGTAAGTCCTTACCAACATTTATCAACAGAAATCACCTATAAGAATTCATCCAAAATGTTCGCAGTACACAGAAATTGTTAACTGATAAGGAAAATCTAAACTAGCAACTACAGGCCCAGTCCTAAACCAGCTTGATACAGAACTGCAGTCAAATTGTTTTCCCCTGGCATGAAAATACATATTTTAGGTTCTTGTCAGTCCAGAAAAAAAACTAGGCAGAAGAAAGTTCTCTTCTCTGCACATCATTGACCTAGGACATAGCTGCACACAATCTGGAAATACTGTGGGGCCTTATTAATATCACACATTGTTAAATGACAAAAAGACGTTTGACCAACAAGCACATCCAGTCCTTTCCTAACGTACTGCTGGTGCTGAGACTGTCTCCTCAGCACCTTTACAATCATTTTAGCAGCAGCCAATGTTAGCACACAGGTACAAAAATAACTTCTTATTCAGCTGATTCAGATAAGTAGGCAGGGTTTGTAGAAAAGCCTGGAGGGCTTCCTAGCAGCCAAAACAGTTTCCTGGCTGTATTACTTGCCAGTGGGAGTGTCTGGGGGGGGTGGTAAATCAGGGACAGTGCTTCTGGAGTCCCCAACATTGCCAGGTGCATTCTGTCCTTTGAACACTGCATAGGTGCACTCACATGCTGTGCAAACTGCGCTGTCACTCTGCACAGCTCCGCGTATCCTTCACACTCTATCAAGCAGGTACTTACAGTCTTCAGGGTTCTCTTAAGAAGTCTCTGACATTCCTGTTGTTAGGCTAGATGGGATACGTAGGTTGTCTGTACTAGGCAAAAACTTCTGCTGCTTCTCAGGGACAAAGTGGATACCAGATGCGAAACCCAGAAATACACAATGCTCACAAAACCATCCCACCAGATACAACGCAGGTGCACTCACTGTGAATGTGTCTGAAATACTTCTGACTGATCAGACATGTTCACTGTCACCTGTGAGGAAGTCTTTTCTTGCCTCAGCACTCTAAGAAATGGTGGGATTGCTGCTGCCATCCCAGAGATTCAGGGTGCTGCTACTGCTGCTGATAGGCGGAATAGGTGCTGCTGCAGCAGCAAAACTTCCCTTTCCAGCAACAGCCCCTTCCTCATCGCTCTCCTCATGCCTTTCGAGTCATCACCCGACACTCCTTGTTAGACTGAACAAGCAAAGGAGGGAGCACACCACCCCCTTAGCTGCATTTCTTGATGAGGCAACTCCCTTTCTCCTCCAGGGAAAATAAAGCAGTCAATGGGGCAAAAGTATCCTGTGGGATCTCAGTTGAACCACACTGGCCTACTCATCTTGTTAGGGAAGGAGATGATACAGCTATTCCCCTTGACACCTGCTTTTATCCAGGTGTGGAGAAGAAACTGGTCATCAGAAACATGGATCCCTGCTGAGCGAGGGAAATTAATTCACACATGCTTCTACCCTATTCACCTTCTTCTTTATGTCCTCAGGAAAATCAAAGGACAATGATTTCTATAGGCTCCAGTTGCATATTACGATATTCTCAAACCACTGCTGCAGCTTCTGACAACAGAAACTTCTCACTATTTCCCATAACTGCCCCAGGCAATTCTCTGCTGCACTCCAGAATCTGTGCTCCTGGCCAGCAGCAACTCCTACTGAATGCAGACTATCAACTACAGAAATGTGGTTGCCCAGGTCAGGAAGAAGTCCTTCCAAAATATTAGTATTTAGCAATGAACTGTTCAGAGTCAATTAACTATCACAGCAGAAGATATTTTTGGTTAGTCAACCACTAGCTGATTGCAGCTAACCATATAATCCTTTAGTATTATCTGTCCTTAAAAACTAATCTCTTTAAACAAGGTAGCCATTGCTATCTGAAAATTTACTATTTTAGCATGGCACTTCCTTCATGGTTTTTCTAGTTACAGAAAGATTTTTATAGAATTTCTTAGGGGAAGGGAGTACTGACCATGCATCTGTTCCCCGAAGGTTCATAAATGGTCTCCATCCCTCCTATAATCTCCACATTGAAGATGCAGGATTAGATAGTGCTTGTGGTAAGAGTCTCCTTAGCACTTAGCCCTAAAGATGGTCTTTTTAATAGCTGTAAAATCTGCAGAGGGAATAGATGAACTAAAAGGTTTAATGGCTGACTTGCATCTTCCTGTGTTCCGCAGGGACCAGGTGGTTTTATATCCTATACCTACACTTTTGCTGAAGGTGGTTTAGAATTTCCATTTCAATCAATGAATAGCTTTTATCAGTGCTCTTCCCAAACCCACATCCATTATATGGGGAAACTAGATTATATAAACTTGATTTCAAGATGTTAAATCATTGTCTGGGAAAGGCAAGACTCTGTGAAGTTACACACATTATTCTGTAGCATCAGTAACGGACTACTATGTAATCCTCAGTATTGTCTCCTATTCAGAGTTCTTTTCTCAAATAAACCACATTTTGTAGAGAGTTTACGACTGGAGGTTTAGGGCAGCTTTGTGCAACATTTTTGTTAGGGAAATTAACACCTTGGTATTTTCTTTGTGCCGTTTTGAATTTGAAATCCCTCTAGAGGGGCAGTTTGGAAGGATAGTCATTGTTTAATTAGTACTCTTCTCAATTAGCATCTGGAGTTAAAGATCCACAAGTAGGTATATATCCAAGAAATTCTCAGAAGAATTACCTACCAGTAACTGACTATGCAGAAGTCCAGAAAATCGCTCATCCTCACTCCAGCTTCTTCAGAGATTTTCTTCCTTTAAATTAGCAAAAACAATTGCAAAGTAAACAGGACTGCATGCTCTTCTACTTCCATGCTCAAAGAGTATAACTCAGAGGCAGCTATAAAGTCACTTTCTTTTCCAGTTCCTAAACTCAACGCATGCATAACTAAGAACATATGCAGGTAAGGTACACTCTGAAAACAACAGTAATATCATTAACCACAAAAGGGCAATATGGTCCTACTTAGGCATGCATACAGCTGGGCTGGGTATCAAAACTGTTAAGGACCAACAGCTGCTCAGAACCATAGAAAAAACAGGATATTGCATACAGATTTGGAAGCTGAGGCTTAGGTATCAATTCAGCTACGCAGAATCTTTCACAGCTTCCAAGGAAACCACCCTCCCTAGCAGATTATGATGCATGTCTTGTTTAGTCAGCTCACAACTACTACTTGATGAAACAGCATACAAACAACAACAGGCAGAAACAAACGTTTAGTAGAGAGACTTGGGTAGAAGAAAGAAATCCTGCCTGCCACTCACCAATTACTAGCTGTTTTGAACCATTACTTCAAGGACTTTGAAGGATTCCAGTAGCTTGATTTAGAGACTTTAGGCAAAACTAAGCCAAACCACTGAACTAAAAATGACTGGTGACTTATTCTTATTTGCTATTGCTTTACAGCAAATTCCTTTTTTCCTAATAACTGCAGTGTAAAGGTTTGCTTATGGAGGGCTGTCTCTACCCACAGGAAAAGCAAGCTGTTCCATAGGGTACCATACTGTTGGGAGGAGCAATATAGCTACAACTCCTACTTTGCCTCACCTCTGCAAGGACAGCCATGCTGGCAACTGCTCCTGCACAGCTGAGCAAGGAAGGGGCTGGAGTATTTAAGGCAGCAGTTACTTGGACAGGGAAGGAATGGTAGCTCACATCAGTGCTTCTCTCCCTACCACAGCTATGGCTTTCCTGTCCTAGCCTTCATCCTCAGAGCAGAGAAGCACAACTTTGCCTTCAATTCTGAGATGCCTTAAGCTAGCTTTATGTATGAATACTTGAAAGCAAGACAGCTCAAGGTAAGCGTACTAAAATCATTGATTTTTATATGTTGTTACTATATATGAGTATACAAACAGACCAACAATGTCTAGTTGAAAATCATCTATGGCAGAGCCAAACTCATTGTTATGCTGAGAGAAGCCACGATGAGGAATCTTTCTCTTTAATTCTTAACAGGCCTGAAGAACAAAGTCATCCAACACTGAGGGAAATACCACTTCCAACATTCATAGCAAAATGAGTGTATGTCAGTTGTAAGTAATTTTATTTTCTGGTAAAAGAATTCCATTTGTATTGTGCCAAAGACAACAGAAGGCCACAGGTATTCCTCAGGAAGGCTGGCTCTTTGCATTCTGAAATGAGACAGTCAGTAAGAAAGTAGTCAGAAAACCAAGGAGAGTTGACTGAGTGGGGATACACAGTGCAAGTTATATTTGCACCAAATGTCACGTATCTTCCCCCTGTTTGGATATGAACTCCATATTCCAGGTCCCAGACCACCTGCTGCCTAAGGAAATAATGTTAAATCATGAGTGAGCACAGGAAGTCTGGGGAGGGGAGAAGGGGAATGCCAGTTGCACAGCTCTTACGCTAATCCTTGTCAGACCACTCTCAGGGCAGAATACCTGTTCTCACTTGCTTTCTTAGCTGGAGGTAAGGTGCCTTTACTGGGAGTTAGCTGTGGATAAGAGGGAAATAATGATAAGAGAATAAATAATATAAAATGCTGGGGCAGCAGCTGGTAGGGGAACCCAATCTACTCTTGTATTCAGCAAACAGGAAGATTTTTTTCCCCTCCCACTCACACAAGCTCCCCCTCCCCAAACAGCTTTCTGTGGCAGCTATCTAATTAGCAATGCTGGCACTGGTGGGAGGATGAGCCTGCCTCTGAGTTCAGCTCTGCCCCATGGCAGGGGCATGCTTTATTACTAATGCACCAGTTTGCTGCTGATCATGGAATAGAAATAAGGATTTAATCTGGGTACACATGTATGTTTTTGTTAAACTAATTTTCCCTGCAACTAGGGTAGAGTAGGAAAAAACAAAGATGGTTTCATGGAAGAAAGAGCTTTTCACTACAGCTATCATGTTTAGCAGAAACAAAAACACCTATGAAAGCCCACTGTTGCAGGTCTATACAAACAGCCTCACACCTAAATACCAAAAATAATGAACAGGAGAGAGATTCAGTAAAACTGCTAACTTGTAATACCATAATGCAACCAGGAAACAGTAATGATTGCATATTTATTCTCATAGAATAAAAACATTAGTGTGCCAAAAATATACACAATATTTTAGCAATCACAATCAAGCCGGATCAGAGCCCCAAAGATCCTAACAGAAGCACATATTTACAAATATACCATTAAACCAAATATGTAACACGCATACGAGAGATGTCACCAAGCAAGCGTAATTCTGGTTTTCTTTCATTCTTGAATTTCTACTTGCTGAGAAAAAAACTGGTACCCCAGGCCACAATTCCTGTTCTTCCCCTCTATTTCCATTCACACCCACCCACTACAGCTCCTGCTCCTTTTTTCCTATTACAACCATCTTGCTTGCTCCTGCCCTCCCATCCCCTTGGCCCTGTTCAATCTCAGCTCTGCTTGCCCTCGCTGCACCTGCTATCTCTTCTCCCACACACCAGTCCCCCCTCCTCTGCCTCTACTCCTCCAAAGACCCTCTCCTACCTTCTCTTCCACCTACACCCCCCACCCCCCCACTTTCCAGCTCCTGCCGCTCCCTCCTTGCTCTCCCCAGTTCCCGAGGCCCCTCCTGGGGTTCCTGCACCCAACCTCCCCCCCTCCACATGCAGTCATGCCAGCTTTCCTCCAGGCTGCAACAGCAAGAGCTCTGAGAAGACAAGGGGAAAATCAGTCCTGGCACTGCACACTGCTGCAACGGGAGAAGATTAAACACAGAGAGCAACCAACTCAGACCCCAAAGCCTTAGGATAAAGCACATTCAGCTGAGCGGGCATCAAAAATACCCGAAGGGACAGGGCGTGCTGCATGGAGACAGAATCTTCAGAGCCCTAGAGCAATATGCACAAATGTATTTAGGCTTACAGCTCCTACCTAAATGTCTACTTCCCCGCCCCCCAAATCTACAGCTTATCATAAGACTGAACACCTTTGTGAATCTTGAACTCAGCCATTAGGTTCTGACAAGTCTGCCTGCTGTGTGAGCTAGCTTAGATTTTCAGAGGCTCACAAATTGACCAAAAATGGAGAACTTTACATAGCTAAATGTAGACTTGGATGGATTCCCTGACAAATTTCAAGTCTCTGCTTGAAAACAGATTAGCGCTTCAAAAGCAAAACAGGTATGCATTTATTTCAAGATAGGCAAAACATCTTAACTCCTTAAACTCGTTCTCAGAAATGGACAAACTTACTGGAAACCCTCCCACAATGCAGCCTGAGGCAGACACTTGGCTTGAAGATGTTCACCCCAAATGCTTGCAATTTGAAAAGTTGCATACAATTTAAAACAAGGTCTCTATAACAGAAAGCACCAGATTACACTATCTTCATTCATAATTAGCACATACACACTCAGCTTTTTAATTTCTTTCTCCACATTCTTGCCATTACAGCTGCTGTAAACATCACCCTTGAAAATCTAGCCATTGTTTTATGTCAGCACTATTTTGTTCTGCTGGAGGAGTGCAGGCCAGCCTACGAGGTCTTTAAATAGATTCGATGACCAGCTATGCAAGAAGGCACAGACTGTGATTCATATGAAAGATTCTCTGTATTTCCCCTCCCATGTTTCTTCAAAATATTTGAAAACGGTTATTTAGAAGACTGTTTCACCAAGATGAAGCTGGTAAAGATGTCTGTATGTGGGCAAATGTTGCACGCCATTTGAAACAGAAAGGAATTAAACAAGGGAGTTGGACTAGATGATCTCTAGAGGTCACTTCCAACTTTGAAAATTCCGTGATTCCATGAAGGGTATGTTTCCTTCTTATTTGACGTTCCTGTGACCACTCATTTTGAGGATTCTTGGCTCCCCACTGATGTTACTATGATTTGATGGTGCTCAAAACAGTGCACAATTGGCTTCTGCATTTCAAAACTGAACCTGATTATTTTGCCTGTCTCCGCTTCTGAGGGACAAACTTCAGAAAAAAAGATGTGAAAACAATTTAAGAAATTATCTGTGTATGTCACATACTGACCTCCACAGAGCAAGAATTCCACATCAAGAATTACTGGAATTGTGAGTTTTTTCACCAACATTTGAAAAGGCTTCTTTGATGGAAAAAGCATGTTACACTAACCCAACATTTCCATTAATGTTTATTTTAATGTAAAAAAGTATTAAATCTATCTTAGATTTCTTTGCAAGCAAGCAAAAAAAAGTTGGAAGGCCTGCTGCTGCTTCCAACCAGATGTCCAGGACCTTCATCATCATCGTCATCATCATCATCATATTATTATTATTGCTATTATTATTATCACTATTATTATTAACAGTGATTTCCCTTAACTATCAGACAAACCTGCTGTGCAAGGCAAAGCTGAACTGTCACACAATGTTTTCCTGGTGGGCTCTGCCAGATATTCTCAAGAACAATATCAGAATATTTTTAAAGCTGTTACAACCTGGTCTATATACTTCCCCCTCAACAATGTCAGCATAAATCTCAAAAATCATGATTCAAGCTCTGAAACAAATTGATGGCTTTACCAGAACAGAAAAGATACTTAAAAATGGGTCCTATAAATCAATACATCCACTAGAATGGGTCACCTGAACCTATTCATAACTCTCTGTTGTGAGGGATGTCACAAACTTAAGTAGCCTAAGACTGAACAAAAATGACCAGAGTCACATCATTGTCTTTCTGAGGTAGTCTCTGTTTCAACAACATAGGATATTTCAGCAACCTCTACAGTTCTGTCAAGGTTATGAAGATTCCATGAAAGTAGTGCAAATAAAAGAAATAAATGAATAAAACATTTCCAGTAACATGGAATTCTATTTACTCAAACTTTCCTTAGTCAAACTTTTTAAAAATAGGTTATAAAGTCTGCTAATTATAGAGTACTGAACCTCATTCAGTCAATCACAGCACCGGATCCACTCAAAATAAATACTACCACTACTGATAAATGTACAATATTCTTCTTAATACCATTTAGCTCCTTATATGAGCAAGGGCATAATTAAGGTGCTTGATGCTGATCTATGCAGAATACTCATGTTTAAAGGAGCCACTGTCAATATTTCACATTGCTGGATGAAGCGTAACGAACACTAATGAAGAGCTTTGTCATGGTCTTCTAAAGAAGTCGTCTAATAGCCTGGGAATCCTGACACTGAACACATTAGTTCATTCAAATCTCATTTCCCAGTCCTTCACCTGCAACTACCCATCTTTGATTTTAGTCAAAAAAATTAATCTATTTTTTCCTCTATCAAATATATCACTTTACTCTCAGGAGCCTGTTGCACGAATCCAGTCTCTCCCTACACTCAAAGTACCTATCCAGAAGAGGCAAAGCAAAACAGACAACATGCAGTAACATACTTCTACAATGCTTCAAGGAAACAGGACATTAAAATTACATATTCTCATTCGTTCAACACAATAACTTTACATCCAACTATTAGTGTTTTCTATACTACATTCTGTAATACAGTTGTACGTGCTTCTGTGATGCACATAATCCTCTTCTCTTTAGGAAGCTCCAAGAAACGTACTTGTTGATTCGCAGCAGAGCAGAACATTATCAAATAAAATTAGTATCCATAAGTGTGTGAATGTGCACCAAAAAGCAAGTAAAGTAGATTCTGTAAGAGCATCTTACTTATTTTTACATCTGTATTTTTGCTGACATTATTCAAAATGCATCCCCGTTACAAGAGATCTCACAACACAGCTACTACCCTTGTGCAGGGATGCCATTCGAATTAGGTAATAAAACCTACTGAGTAGTAAGATTTTAATTCTCAGTATTTGGTATTGCACAAAGATTTTAAAATAGCTTTTTATGATATTTGAATGAGATGAACAGAATAAGCCCAATAAATATACAAAGGGCTTTCTCTTAGTAGCTCTGTCCTACTTTTAAACCTTTTACTCTAATAGCAATGCTATTCTCTACCTCCCCTGTAGCAGATTGCACAGTTTTCTCCTGTCTTTGTAGCATGGCTAATAAATTCTGGGTTAGAGCAGCTTAGACCTCAGGCTACTAGTATGTTGAAATCAATTATGCAAAGCCCATTCATTTTGCTACAATGTACTAAACTGCTGCTGTCACCGCAGTAGAATGGCTGCTCAGATTGGTTTCTTGGATTTCCCCCCCACCCCTCCGTTTTTTATCATTACAATGTCTTCATCCATTGCCAAAGTTAGCATTCTTTGTTAAATATGCTGCCTCCTACCTAGGATCCAATGCCCACTTCAAGATTAATCAAAACCAACTTGAAATTCCAGTAGCAATGAAAGCTGAAAACATGAATTCTGCATATAGCATGAGTTTTACATGCAATGAGATTAAGAACGTAATTCATTCAGTATATCAAATCACTAATTTGGTTACAAATGACTATCCCAAGATTAAAGAAAGAAAATTCTCTAAAAGAGTAAGATCTGCACAAATTAAGAAGCCCTTCTCTAACCTTTGTTTTTAAATGGATAGACAATGTGTGCGTTAACAATATACTGTGGTATAATTATTTGCTTATAAATTTAGGATGTAGGTGGATACCTTCCAGTTCTTGAAAGTGGAAGTGGCAGATTTCTTGTCAAATTTACTTTATTTTTATAACATATTCATCCATTTCAATGGCAATCATCATTCTTATATGAAATTATTATTTATCATAATAGAACAAGGAACAATAGTAAAAAAAAAATTATTAAAACACATTCAAGAGACATTGTGACTCTATATGTGAGGTTTCTTAAGACACCTGAACCAATCCATTAATTCAAAGGCACTGAAACGAGTGGACTTCTCAAGGAGCTTTTCAACTTGCAACACTGGTAGGAAAGCTTTTACTTTTTTAAAAAAAGTGAACGTTTCTCTGTCGGTTTAGTATGTCAAGTCAGCTCAACAAAGGGTCAGACAGGAACCAGAAAGGAGGAGGGAGCAGGACCACCCCTTTTGGCAGCAGCAAGCCATTTCATTGGCACAGCCAACTCATGTAACCTCACATCCTACCTTACTAAAGGATGTGAAAAACAACATGAAAATGTGCTAATGCCACTGAAAATTATTAACTTACTGCATATGATTCAACATTACATCTTACTCAGAAAATAACAGCCCTGAAAACTGTATTTGAGCCCATACATGAAGTAAAAAGTTACTAGCAAAAGAATCACAAGTGGCTCACGTTGCCAGGGAGATAAATTCAGAAAGAAACAGGAAACAATGCTTCAGTCTATAAATGTGAGGTACTAATGTGGAAGGAGGAGCATAACTTTCAACTTGCAGATCCCGAGCTTATACAAAAGCCCCAAACAAAGGACACATAAGAACCCCTCAGGAGGGCTGCTGAAAACAAAGTATCAGTACTTCACTACAAAACTGAGAGTGTATTTCCAGGTACATTATTTCTGACAGCGAAGCCAATTTAGAAAGAATCTGACTTTGCTCATCCTTTCTTCATCTGCCTTCCTTCACTTCTCCACGCGCAGCCCGTTGTTTCTTGCAAGGTGTCAACGCGACTACTTGAGGTACAACTGTAAGGCATATCACAGAAATGCCCCAGATTAAAAAAGACAAAAACCCCCTTCTAATTAGAGTCAATAACTGTAACATAAATACTTTCCAATAGTAAGAATGATACAGTACTTGAATACAGAATAGGGAAATGCCTGAACTGAGTCATGCCTCACATAATGAAAGGCTGTAAAGTTATAGAGCAATTTCTCCCTAAATACACAGGCCTGAGTCTCACAGACTACATTTCTACACGCCTCCTGGACAGATGACCACACAGCCTAATTATTCTGAGACTAATGTATTCCTTCACAAGAGTATTTGCGAACTAACAAACAGAAAACATGCAAACTATCTGTAAGAGAAACACCCGGTGACCAGTCACACCTTTAGCTTGGATGCTACCAATTCCACACCATCCTCAAACTTATGCAAAGTTTGGGAAATAAAGAAGGTGCAACAGGCCACAGGAGATCTATGTCCACTGTAAACACTGCGGGAATGTAAACACAGTGCAGCATAAATGCTGCGGGTGTTGGCAGAATGCTCATTTTCTGCTCTGCTGCTGTGGGACTAGCTTACCAGCACTTGCAAAACTTGTTCCTTCCCCATCTCCCAGCCTCCCCCAAACCCTTTCAATTCAATCTCAAACTGCAATGATCATTAAAAACAATGAGTATGTCTGGCGCAAGTATACGTGCCTTGACTATCAACGATTCATTAAGTACCTGGCACTGGATC
Source organism: Himantopus leucocephalus (assembly GCA_003993805.1). NCBI lineage: Eukaryota > Metazoa > Chordata > Aves > Charadriiformes > Recurvirostridae > Himantopus > Himantopus leucocephalus. Next base: position 38,993,653 of record RSEF01000004.1, on the reverse strand, counting down.
CATAATATGGGATTCTGACATGGAAAGAAAAGCTTTAGAGCTCATTGAAAAGTACGAGCTTTACATACAAAAGAGTTAAAAGGTGCATCTTTGTCTAACAAATAAGAGGAGGCTAAGTCCTTTGTGCCGATGTTGATAGTTTCATCCTGTGTATAAGCTAATTTTCCTATTTAGATACCACCTTTTCCAAATCACAGATAAATTAAGTCAACTTTAGCTAATGTGGTAATGATTTGTAGTGAGTGGCAGAAATTCCCCTGTAATTATGCATGAATTGATGTGTGATTTCCTAATGAGCTTAAGTGAAGAAATCATCATTTTGTGATAAATGCTTTATTTCTTAAAATGCTCGTAACACATTTCTAATAAATTTAATCAAGCGACTCGCACTCATGTAACATTTACAATTATTAAGTGTGCAGTCTTTTACACTGTCTTATAGCTTTGGCTGATTGCTGTGTGTTAAAGTTTAGCATTTCATAAACATGGTTATAACAACCATTATGTTATTTTTCCTCAGAACCATGAATTATTTCAGTTTGAAGTTAATTTACATCCTGTACAAGTTTTGTGCCTCAAAGGCAAAATTCTTTCGCCATTTACATATGGATGTACACATTAGGAAATGAAATCAAGTGCTTCTACCTTTCAGGACACACCTCGTCCTTCAACATGTCATGTGCGCAACAGCAGAATCTCACTATAGAAAGCTTATTACTGGATTCCCAATCTAAAAGAACTCCCAGAGTACAACCGCTTCATCTCTCTGAAACATCCTTGATCAGTGACCCCTAGTCTTTCCAACTCTCCTGGCTGAAAACCAGTACAACATTCAACTTGGTAGCAGAGCTGAATTTCTGTGGGAGCTGGGGAGGAAGAAAGCTTTCTAAAATGACCTGAAGGCATCTTATCCTATGATTTCGTTACTAAGAATTTTAGCTTGGATCTTTCCTTCTATAGCAAGCTGCTATGGGGAATAGATGACCTTGGGGAGTCACAGATCTAGAGACTTCTGTGAGTTGCCCCAATCTTAAAGACTGGAAATCAGATACTTCCTACAATTCCACACATTTAGGTGCTGGAATTTAGCTATCCCAAGTGTACCGTATGGGTTAGCAACTTCCTAAAAGGAGGTCTGCCTGACCAAGGGGAGCCTCCAGCTCTGCTATACTTCCTCACACCCTCTTCACCAATCCCTTCTTAGAGCTTCAGAAGAAAAAGGTAAAAGGGGAAACCTGTCTTGGCATTCCACATCCGTAAGAAATTTTTGTTTGATTTCTCACTACAAATAAAAACCTCATATAACAGAGTATTAAACTCAAGATGGTGAAGCTGGCCAGTTTTAAATGCTGACTCAGTGTTAAATGGTACTGGTAGTAAATATCAAACACCATGATTCTTTACAGAGTGCTGTCCCTAGAGCTAGAAAAGATCATTCAAAGAACTACACATTAGCACCTCAAAAGACAAGAGATCTTACATGTATCAAATACATACAAACATTTATTTTGATGCTAGGGTGGACTGGAGCCATTTAAATTCTAGTTAACAAGAAGAATAATAAACCCATACTGCTATCTCAAGAAGAAAAAACAGAGGCTTGGAATAACTGCTTGAGCACCTGAGTTCCCTGGAACACACCATTAATGCATAATTATCACTGAATACATTGATTTTGGTTTGAACTTAGTAACTTATCAGTGAACCCAAGTTCCAATGATCTACATTCAAAAGGATTTTATTACATGTTCAATTCCCTTAGGATACCTAGAAGAATTGTAGCACAAGTATATCTTAGCAAATCTCTCTCTTAAGAGCCTCTGTATTATAGCTGTTAATAAATCCATCTAGATGATAATCTTCCTTCCTATCTTCCCACCTGTTCCCACATGAGGTCAAAAGGTGAGTGACAGTGACATACTGAAATCCTCTTCCTTGAGCAGGTATTCATTCCTCCCTCATCCTCACAGGCACTCTTCAAGTTTTTTCCCCCCACTCTGGTATAAAGTTGAATCACAGGAGAAGTCAGAATCAAGCTTCGGATTCCTCTGTCCTGCCAACCCGTTCTTGCCAACTTCTATCCTCCCACAGCCTGAATATGTTTCACAGCCTAATTCAGACCATTTAATCATCCTCCTTCAAACATCCAAACTCCTCCTCATCTAAGTTACACTCCCTGACTGTGTATTTGTTAACGTTTTTGTGTTACAATTAATAACAATGCCAAAGATTAAAAAAAAAGATACATTGATCACATAGGCTGGGATTTTTGAAGGAGGAAGATTTTGAACTTCCATTGGATTCCAACAGGAGTTGGGCTTCTATTTGTTTTACATGTCTCTGAATATTTGGGTCTAATATATCAAAGATATAGTGCGGGAAAGACAGAGGAAAAAAAAGTTTTGAAAAACGTAGAAGTAGTAGCTCTCTTCAGAAAAGAGTAAGTAATTGTCAGTTGACTTAAACGCTCAGGCTTCAGGAAAACCAAACATCCACTGACTTTCTTCGCTTTAAGGGTCAGTGCATAGTCTCTTTAATTCCACTGCTTGCTTGCAACAAAATACTAGCTTTTTGGTATAAAAGTTAACAAAGCTTCAATTTACCGAACCTCAAATGTCAAAATTTGCATTATTTTCCTGCAGCTGTGTGTGCTATTCCAACTGGCTCACACTTAAACGTTTCTAAAAAAGTCCATCAAAAAAGCAACCAATATATGAACTATTTTATTAAAAGCTGTTCAAAATCTCAATTTTCTGTTGTAAAATTCTTCTGAATAAAGTTGTGCACATTTTTTCTTCCTCTGAAATATTTAATTTACACAAATAAATATTGCATTTGTAAGTATGTAAACGACAAGACATTGCAATTTGCTTTTTCAAGTAAGTAGATTAAGCATTCAATATTTCTCACTTAAAATACATCTACTATCCTTACACCTTCTGCTACACACACTAAGCCAGAGGCTCCCTCTTAAAAACACTGCATTTCATTTCTCTCTTCAAAAAGGTCCTGTATTTAGAATTGTTTAAATAGAATTTTCTTCATCCGTTGTTTTTTTTTTTATACGGGTCTAGAGGTGGTATTTCTGCAATCCTGTATATGGGATCAGTTATGACATTAGTGACCATTTCCTATTTCAATGTAAAAGCCATTTTAAAAGGCAAAATACCATAAAATCATCAGGAGACTGTAATAATAGCATTGTGTTTTCTCAGTCTAAACTGACATCCTGTAGTAAAAACCAAACATTGCATTCATATGATCAGGATGTCAGGTTAATTAATCAAGAATATTTTATAATTGTATCTGACCATCTATGTTTTATAAATGTTATTTGCACTTTCCACTGAGCTGTAAAAATAATGAACAATATAAATTCTATTTTTTATGTTCCCCTGAAACACTGAATAGTCAAACCTAAGCCATAATATCACTACAACGCACAAAGAAAAAGGCACAATCATACCATTTGTATAGAAAGACTGTTGAGCTACACACTTGTTCGTTAACATAGATTAGTTTTGTAAAATGAAAAAAAATATGTTGTTCCTTCTTTCTATAAATATACTGGATTCTAAACTGATACACGCACACAATCTGTCAGGCAGTAAGAGACAGTTATATATATTGTTTATTGTTTACCTAATAGCACAGGCTAACTAATTTCGGAATAGTACTATTCATGATGGCCAGCAGACAGTAACAATAATACACATTTCACTCCAGTAACAATCCTTGCAAATTTTGCCAAAAGAAGGAGACCAAATCTAGGAGTACTACAGCTACGCAGTGCTTTCTAATTGACTGGCATGGACCATACCTGTGGTGAAGAGGTATAAGAGCAGGTATAAGCCAAAGACATCAGAGCATATAGCTACTCTTTACAGCTCCAGCTAAAGAAAGTGTTTCAGTATATACCTAAAACAAGTAAATTCTCAAACACCTCAGTCATCAACTGTCATCAACTCTGTCATGCCGTCTGTAACGGCACATTCAATTTCAACTGTAAAAGAGGACAAACAGATTAATACTAAAATACCAAAGCAGTAGGAACGACATAAAAGCATAAATGCTTTAATGTGTTAGCATTACCTGTGGCAGTGGGTATTTTTATTGTCACTGATAAATTTCACGTTAATTTGAACTACATTGGCATCAACAAATAGCATGGAATGGATGGGATGGTAACAGGTACACTACCCCCAAAACTTTCTAAGAGTAAGCTGAGATTCTTTGGATGAGTTAGTGGAGACTTTGCGCAAGTCATGTTCTTGAAAAGTTAGTGGTATCAAATGAATAGTAAATAGTACACTTTTCCCCAAAAAATTACACTCCCACTCCAGCATTTGCCAATATATGACATGTAGTTATTGGAACACATTGAAGATTAATGAGCACACTGAAATGTACCCACACCCCCTGTTTCAGTGCCACTTGGAGTCAAAATTATGGCATTAACTCACAGGCTTTGCATCCCAGGAACCAGTAAGCAGTGCCAAAGAATCCTTGTTAAGTTATAATTACAAGATTTCTGTTTTGCCAGCCACTTCAGGGGCACATGCATGTGATCTCAAGATGCCAGCTCCTTAGTATTAGATTGAAACAGGACGAGATCATTAATTAAAACTAGTTAAATAATGAAAAATTCCAAATATTTTCTCTAACTGCTCTCATTTTCCAGTGCATCATAGCTACAGTCTGCCCTACACAAGTCTGTGTGGTTTTGTAATTAAAGTCTTATAGAAAAAGGGGAAATATATTTTTAAGGAAATATAGTTTGGTATATATATATAAAAAAAAAATGAAACAGAGATAGATCAGAGTAGGTGCAGTCCAGCATCAGATGAAGTGTGGTTTATCTAGTTTTTTAAACTTAGTCCTGTTTTTTGCCACGTTACTTTCTTTATATGATTCTATGAAATTTTAAATAAATTCAGAATTATAAAGGGAATAACTTGCCTGCCTCATACGGTAGTAGAAAAAGGCTGACTGCAGTAACTTCCATTTTCTTACATAGAATAAAACCCTTGAGACATGCCTATTAATAATCACTGACAAATGCAAAGAAAAAAATGAAATAAAGAACTCAGTAAAGTTTTAGGAAGAAGAGGAATTCATCTGGGTATGACACAGGTTGCTGGAGACATAAAGCCATTGAAAGTCCTTGCTTCAGGGTTTGGAATATAAAACATTCATGGTGTATAATTTTGCATAATTTGTTTAGCTACTGAAGCATAATTTAGTTCCTTGGTGCACAGCTACAAAGAAAAAATGAAGGAAAGAACAAAATACTTTACAAAACCTAAAGATTTTTACTATTCTGTTGCGTGTGGTGTATGACATCCACGTGCATACAAACTAGTCTTTAGATATTAGAGATAAACAGATATGTACAGATATCAATACCAAAGCATCTTTAATGTGTGTGGTGTTAGGTTCTCATGGTTTTGTTCATTTGCTGAAGATACTGACATTCCCCCAACCATATGCTGTACCCGCAGAAATATATCTGAGTTGGGCATAGTCAAACTCCAAATTCAGACAGCATCTTCTGCTGTATTCACCAGCTCTAGGCTAGTTTGTACTTGCTCAAATGCTCTGTATACAAAGAAAAAACACACTTATAAAGAGCACAAGAAATGTTGTGGATAGGATATTCAAAGTTATTGGTATTTCAGCCAGATTTCCCTTTGACTGAGCTAAATCTAATCTGAAATGAACTCGGCAGTTCAGAATACAAAGCCACACACTCTACCCTGGATTTGCAAAATCAAACCCAAATCCAGGGTTGCCCATTACAAATACACATCCTTTTTCTGAAATTCACTCTGCACCAAAGTCCCAGTGACAAGATTCAAAAGAACAACACAAAATAAGAACAAGTGCTCATTCCTTTTTAACTGCTCTTGTATGTTTTCACACTTTTACTCAGTTGCATAATAAAAACAATTGCAAGATAGCACTGAAAGAAAGAGCCGAGACTTCAAGAGCTCACACTTAGAAATACAACATACAAGACACAGGGAAGGGGAAGAGTGGCAACAAGATAATGAGAGTGCTAACTGGTAAGCTCTGTGATAATTCTTCTTTTACTGAATTTGTGTGTTATACTTAGTCGGTCATTTGATTTTTTTAAAATTTCATTATCTGAAATTTTAATAGAAGAGATCATTAAAAAGAGTAACTTTTTTCATACACAGAGACAAAAAGATTACTGACAATATTGCTGTGAATCAGATTTTGTTAATTGTTCTTACAACTCATACACGCGCAACCCCTTGGAAACACCAAATAAACATACAGAGATACATATATATCCGAAGGAATTTTAAGATAATTATTTTGGGAGATAATTTTCCCATTGTTCTTCCATATTTATAGTTACAATATTTTTACAACCATCTATAAACAATAATAGACTTTATACTTTTAAATAATGGCTACATCTCACTTCTTTCTTCTCTTAGTCCAAGCATATTTCACAAGGAGTTTGGCCCAACCAAGAGCTTTTGGATTACAACACTACCGAATACGACGTGCAAACAAAACTATGAACAGTAACATGCATTATATCTTAGGGAAGAAACCTCAAAAGTTAATAAGGGAGTTAAGCTCTCCATTTCCCTTGAAAACTAGACAAAACTGAGTATTTAACTACATTTAGAACTTTTCAGATATCCCATCTTAGTTCTTAAGGAACTCACATGGAGAAATATAGATAGATAGACAGACAGATAGATGTATTGCTCTGCTCTTTCACTTTAGCCACTGAAGCCACAGAGAGCTGCTTGTTTCCTGTCACAGTACAACAGAGCCCAGCACTGGGGAAAAAAAAGAATGAAAATCACCATGAAACAGGCTACACACATCTGATTTTGAAATTTACTTTCTTGAATTCTAGTGCCTTTTTATATGGGAAATGTCTTCTGTATATTTATTTGCAATCTGAATTTCCTCATGTAAAACCCACTAATTTTAGTCCATTATGCCAGCTTCAACGTCAGTAGTCATCATCTGGAAGGCCTGATAAGGAGAAAAAAGCTCACCAATAACTGAAGGATGTTATGACCTTACTGATATGTACAAAACTGTAAAACAGGAAACCATCTATTCAGCGCAACCCCAAATGAGTTTCTGACCTGCTGTTGCCAGAGTGAACATAATCTTCTTGTGCAAAATTACTTTCCTATCGTTTTTTAATTCACATAAAATTCAAGAAGTATGTAAAACAGACAGGGAAGGAAGACAGAAAGAGAGTAAACACAACAGAAATTCCTGCAAACTGCAAAATTTCTTTGAAGTCCCTAATCAGCAGATCAAACTTGACCATTTCCAAGCTAACTGCCAGCCAGTTCTGCCTTTGTATCTCAAGAAGCTCTGGGAGCAAGAATTGCCTGGGCTTGGTCAACCAGCAGCAGCATATGCATTGCCTGCATTTACCATCTGTTTGCGAAAGAACAAAGTGATAGTGTATAACATAACAGTTATTTAAAGCCCTTTGGAAAATCAAGTCACTACTGCTGAGCGTTTCTATACCTCAGGCTATATGAAGACAAGTTAAGTGCTGATTCTGAACTCTACCATTTTGTTTTATTTCACTACGATGGGCAGGCTGGGAGTTACCCAAGACAAGGAACGTAGCCATAACCCTTCTTCATGGTAAACATATAATTTCCCCAGTGATCCAGTAAGCAATAACAAAAAGTTATGTGTAGTACATATAGTGTTTATATTCCCCTGGGTTTAATATGGCTCACAGTAAAATTGATTTTCTGGAATCTTGCAATAAACCTCATCAAAGTAAATGAAACCCACGCTGGCTTTTTATAAACTGATTGGATTCAGGGTGATAAATTAACCCTCACCGTCAGAGAGACTCCCAATAATGCACTTGCTCGATTAAACTCCTCCAGACTCTGTTTAGATTTTAATTTTTCTATAGGACTTATTTAACTCTCTCAAAGCTTCCAACTTAATGTTTGCAGAAGGGATACCAGCTGAAAACTATACTTTTTCTTCTCAGACTAAACAGATCAACCAGATTTATATTTGCTGAGCACTTCGTTGACACTATTCTCTAACCTATATAAAAAAATACCGGTAGCTATTTATATCTTGTGGGAGTAAGGAGGAGGGAAAAAATAACTTTCTGCTTACTAAGAGTTCCTAATCAAACACCAGGAACTGAGAAGGATTTAATATTTCTAAACTTTTATATACATGTGAAATCAGCATTTGTCAGAGGTGCTAGAGCAAAATGCAACGGATATCCTGCAATAACCCATGGAAGCCTGGCTCACAACAGGCTTTCCTGCACTATCCATTCCCAACAGATGATTCTCACCTGAAATGACCACCTAGACTTGCCAAGGTAGATTATTCCCGATTCTTTGCCAGTCTGTGGACATTCCAGTTTTCCCACTGTTCAGCTCCCATTTCAGCAGGAGGCAAGATGTGTAAAAAAAATAAATTCAAGGTGACCTTCTCTAACATTCCTCAACAGCCTCATGACTTTTTAGAAGAAAAAAGTGTATGATGTCTATTCACAGCTACCGTGCAATATGCATGAAAACTATTTTTGTTGCCATATTTATTCCTGGTTAAATGAAAAAATTATTCATTTAACCAGGAGTAAAACCTCTGAGATTTTTTTTCTCATTTCCCAGCCTGTCTAGGGAAAACAGGCTGCAGTAAACAATCATGCCCTATTTTATTCCTACTTAAATGAATTATCATAATAATAATTACTAGCAAAAACATCTGGTTTCTGCTCAGCACAGACGGCAAATTCTTTGACACATTGCTTGCATTTCCCCTTCTTCTTAGTCTCCAGGCTGAGGGTCTCAGGCTTTTTTTAGACCAGTATACATGCCAACCTCACAGCATGCCCGATGGTACAGATTTATGGAGAGACTGCTGAAGACCATAAAATGTTTCCTCTGTTTTTTCTGCCTCCGGAAAATTATGCCTTTGTAATAATATCTTCTCTTTAGACCATTTCCCTGCTTTTTATACAGATGACATTTGCATGTAAACAAGTTCTTGCTGTTTTTCTTCACTTCTAAACAACAGCCAGGAAAAGTAATGTTCCCTTTGACATCATATGGGCCTGTTATTGTAGAATGAGCCTAATGTCACTATTTAAAGTTTTTAATTAGAAAATGGGGCTATCCAACAGAAGAAATTTAACTTTCAATTTAATTAATATTTCCACTGTAACAGAAGATTGTTATTTTGTGGAAAAGAGAAACAAGAATTACACATCATCCCATTTATTGTGTGAGACTTTGAATAGTACCGATACGTAAGTACACTAACAGTATCATCTTTTGTGTTTCCCTAATACCTTTTTTCAGAGGATCTGCACTAGCAGCTGCTTGAGTTGCTCCACCTCCACTGAGCAACACTGGAACGGAAAGGAGAGCTCAAACCCAGCAGCAGCCATGGTCCAAGCAGCCCAGAAGTATGAAATAGTTGGGGGTGGGAGGGGACCACATAAAGTCAAATACTGCCTGCTGTCATGATCTCTGCACATTTTTCCTTGAGGTACAAGGGCATGTAAGGCCCCTGAGAGTCTCACTGGGTTTCAAGGTGTGATATGTATAAAGAAGCCTAGTCAGGGACCAAAAAAGGTTAAGAAACTACCAGATAAGAAAGAGTTTAATGTGCCAGTTTGTTATGAACCAACCCTGCATGCAGCACAGCATTTACCAAAAAAGTCTGTCTGGCAGTCTACAGTATTTCACCTTCATTTAACTGGCCACATTTCTCACCTGTCATCCTCTTCAGCCCCTTGGCCTGGGGAGGTGCCCTCTGCTGAGCAGAGCAGGCAAGTAGGGTCCCCGCTGCCCACCTACGGCCCCGCTGTTGCACGCAGCAATGGGGAGGGCACGCTCCTTTTGCCCCTAGTGTGTTAAAAGGCCCTCTGCCTTCCTCCCAGCTGTCTCAGGGCTGCTCTGCGCTAAATACTATGCCTATATTGGTGGACAGCATGTATCAACTGCAAAGCAGTCCTGAGCTCCCTCAGTACTACAAGGGTACATCAGGTCACCCCAACTTCATTTCCTTACTAGGGTGACTCCAATGCCAGAAGTACAAACGAGATTTGCCAGAGCTTGGCTTGCAAGCAGCTTATTAATATAAAGAAATTCTGGATCCTGAAGTATTTGAAAAAGTAAATAAATATTAGTCTCATTTTGTAAATGGAAACCAGAAGCACTGAGACATTCAATAACACATACGGAGCCAGGAACAGATGTTCAAGGATCTGGACTTCGCTGTCTGCTGTCTTTGCACTCCTGCAATGGTGCTCTTTATGTCTTTCAAAGAATCTATGTTAATAAAGGCCATCGGTATTCTTGCTCAGCTTGGTGATGTAAATATTTAGTTTGGGCTCCCAGTGATCCAAGCTAGAAGAAAACCTGCCCTGCAGTCTGTGCGGTGTCACTCCCAGGATATGACTTAGCTCTATACCCACCAATATAATCAGTATCATCTGTTTTATGTCCCTGTTTGAATCACAAATGGGTTCACCTTTCTTTCATCTAAATTTAAGTTTATCTCAACTGCCCATCATATGTAAGATTTCTAAGTTAATCATTATAAGCTCAAGTTCATAAAATCACTCTTACATGAAAGAAGCAATTAAAATCAAGCATGTATTCACTTAATAATAAAAGTCCTATACTAACAAAAAGGTCAATATATTTAAATGCTTTCAGCAAATGACTATAAATCTTATTACAATATTTTACATTCTTTATATCTTCTTTATAACCTTTTTGTGAACTTCCAAAGTTATTTCCTTGTCACTTTTTCAAATTTTATAACATTGAAAAGTTGTCTTCAACTTGCCATTAAACATTTAAGAATCAAACAACCCAAACACCTCCAAATAAAAGACAAAATATTGTCATAATTCTACCACATAAGAACATTTTTAAACACATGAGGAAATATGAGAGAAATCTTATCCATTATTTCTAGCTCCACATGGAATAGAATATATTTACAGCTTACAATAAATCATCAAGGAAATAAGCTCTTGTGACATTGTATTTGACAAGAATCTTGACCTAGAGAATAACCTAGGCTCCTGAGTAGGAGTCAGCTGATTGGTATCTATCTGAAATTTTGCATTAGTAGAAAGAATACAAGAAGATTTTTCTATAAAATATGCTAAGTATACAAAAATTGTAATTTTTTGAGCTATGACTGATTTGATTATATTCTGTTTTAAGAGTCTAACCTGCAGGCTATACTAATACAAATAATCTCATGGATTCAACTATTTATGCGAATGAAGGCTGTGGTATGAAATTATCTGTTCTAAGAAGGAACAAAAAACAAATGGAAACAGAATCTTCATGATCCTAAAAGAGGAATTAATCAGAGCCAAACAGAAGTTTTAGAGAGAAAAAACTTAGGACTTATACTTGCCAGTATCTACCTCAGGTTGCTTTCACTTTCCAAAGGAAATAAAGAAAAAAAAACCCTATTTTTAATTGCTGTTATGGAATATATTCATTTTACTAAGTTGTCTTTTACACAGACAAGGCAAAGAGTTCTCCATTGAGTGGTTTGATTTTTCTACTGCATTTCATAGTTACAACTTCAGTGGCATTGACTTAAAAAAAAAAAAGCTGTAATTTTATAGCATTCCCAGACACCTCAAAAATTTATTTCAGTGACTAACCTTTGGGGCCAAAACCTGTATTTAGGTAAATATGCCCATAACTCATGTAGCATCAGGTACATCTGAGGGTGTATTCATCAGTGCTTAGATACGGCATCCTGGTCCATTCACCATCCTGCATTATTGCATGGAGTGGATGTGCGTGTAAAAACAAGTGCGTCCTCACAGCAGTCTGCTCACTTCACAGTAGGGTAATTTCTACAGAAAATGTTCGTAGAGGCTGACAGGGACAAGACAGAAGGAATCAGGGAAGGCAGCTGCTTTACTGTGAGATCCCCCCAGAATCCACGTGAGAAAAGCAAAACCAACCAAACAAAAGGTCCTTCTGGATGTAGACAGTGGTATGCACAGGTTAAGGTTACAATAACTTCAACTACATTTCTCTTGCACTCCTTTAGAGGGGATTGCAGAGACCGTTATGGTAAAAACTAGAAGCCTTGTGAATCACCGTTTCTGTGAGAGCTGGAGTCAGCTGAAGGATCAGTGAGGTATGGCAACAGACATTTCATCTCTACAAAGCACGCAACAGAAGTGTGATACTACGAAACTTGCAACGATCTTCTCTTTCTCGTTCCAATCTCATGATAAAGTTAGATCCAAATAGCAGACATAAATATCTACTAATAACAGATACTACTTTTACATCAAATCATCAATAAAAACATGAAAGGTAGAGGCAAAAGGTGAGCCAAGCCCAGCTGACCCCAAAAAAGATTACTGGTTGTCTGTAAGTAACAATTTTTGAACCTCCACATTTTCTAATAATGCACTTTTGTACACAAAGCATTTTATTCCACACTGGCATCTCCAGAACAGTCAGCATTGCTGAAAAACAAACTGCTTCTATTTATATGCCTAAGCATTGATTTAGGAGCCTGTTTTAAGCATCTCAGTCTGAAAAGGTTTCCATTTTCTCTATAATAAATGAGTGTAAGCAGCATTAGTGTGCTGTCAAAATGTATGACTTGAGTAGGGCACATGAGCCCCAGTAAAACTCTATTCAGATGCCCTCTTTTCCATCTTCCCCTCTCCCTCACAAGTTCCTTTGTGTTCTAGATTCATGTGAAGCATTCAACATTCATCGGAAGACAGTGGAGAATGGAGAAGTCAGGAGGCTGGCAGCAGAGGGACTGCCTCCTTCTCATTTGCAATGGTGAGCCAGGCTGCGCTCGGCGCTGCAGCCTGGTCACTTCACTATCTCTATAGACAGACATGGGCTGCCCCTTTCCGTAAAGCTCAGACTTCCCAGTTACATAGCAAGGAAGGGATCCGACTGCTCTGTGAGGAGCTGGGCTATGCAGGAAAAGGTGCTTCTTTCAGGTACACGGAGGTAGTTAAGGCAATAGCCCTGAATGGCAATAGCAAGTAGATGCTTTATGAAGCCTTGGCCAGAGTACATCCAGTCAGGAAATCAAGTGCAACGTTTCGGTAAGAGTTAAGAAAGCAGAAAATCAAGCATATACATTGTTAAACATAGGAGAGTTTAGAATAGCAATCAAAAAGAATAGCAGAGATAGCAATACACGAATGTGGGGAAGATCAGACAATGGAAAGGATGGTATGGGTGAAGTGGGATAGGGGTGGGGTAAGATGGCACAGCTGACTGGCTAATGGAGCAATGTACTTCTAACTGGACTGTAATGGAGGAAGGTTGAAGGTGACCTCCACCTCACTGGGAGGTGGAGAGAACATATTTTTAAAAACAAAGAATAATAACACAATCCAGAGGGGAGGAGTCCCCTTCAGTGAAAAAACAGATGGTCTCCTGCCCTCAGACAGGGGTGAGAGGAAACCTGCCTGCAGGAGGGCCTTTGGTTCACGCGCCAAAGGAAAAGACATCTCTGGGGATGCAGAACGAGCCCAACGGTGCTGGCAAATCCAAGCAGTAAAAGTCAGAGCTCGTTCATTACCAAACTCGCAGCAGCACTCCCAAGCACCTGTGACTGCAACACGGGGCTGGTTCTTACCTACACAGCAAGTGGCTAGTAGAAACATTAATCACACTGAAGAATATCTGCATTCATTAGGAACCTTATACTATCACCAGGTAACATGCACAGGCTCAAAAGGGCCTCCTCCTGATGTGATTACAGTGTGGAACAAGGTTTTTACTGATGATATAGAAGTATGGCTTCACTGTTCAGAGCGGGGCCCCTTCTTGGGATTCTCCCATCCTTTCAAAGAGAGTTGGTGGCACAAAGGGACGAGAAAATTTATTTAAGTGTCTTGCCAGGACAGCTCTAGGTGGACTGGGAAAATGGTGTTACCTAATCAAGAAATTCAATGATCCAATCTGCTGAATTAGTTTTTGAAATTAGTTGCAAGGCTAATTCCAAAACCAATTCACCAGTGGCTAATTCCAAAACCAATTCACCAGTTATTTTGGTAGAAGTCTGCCTGATTACTTTATCTCCTAGGGAAGGCATCTGTACTTGAAACATGTGACATACTAACTTTGAATTAGAAAATATCTTTAAATAGATAAATAAAACACCAATCTCCTCCTCCCTGCAGTTGCTCTGACAGAGATTCCAGCAACTTTTTTCAAATGCCTGCAGCAGGGAAGATACAAACTCTTCCCTCTCCCCTGCTCTTTGTTCCATCCATAATTTCAGCAGGTCCTATCCAGACCTTTTGTTCCAGGTAAGCTAATGAACTGGACATCAGACTGTCCTATTTGGTATTCATTGTCCCAACTCATCACTTAATAAATCCTTCCTCTAGACCTGAATTTCTGGTAATCTCAGCAAGAGAGTTTATCCTGTCCACACCTTGTTTCCTCCAACGCTGATCTTCTACTTCACTGCTTTCTCCTCCTCTGTTTTAGCTCTTTACCCCTTATTCCTGTGCCCTTACCTGAGCACGTACCCCTCCACTCATCTAGACTCTTCTGCCTCCTACTTACACAAATTTTCCCACAATGACTTTCCCAGACCCATCATATTATCCTAGCCCTTGCTGTCCTTTTTAACTCACTTTTGTGTCCTGGCCTACAGTTCCCCAGCTGCTCTGCCCCTCTAAGCCTGCCTCATTCCCAAATATCCAAATCAAATGTCTGCATCCTCCTCTTTCCCTGCGTACTTTCTTGCTGTCAGAGTAGCTCTCCATCTCCTGAAACGACATGAAAGTGTCTTTTCCAGGAGGGTAGCAAAGATCCCAGATGAGGGTCAAATAAATGGCTATGACCCCTTTCCTGAATGCAAACGCCCAAAGAAAACTGTGCCCAGCTTGATGCAGCCCAGCCTAGAAAAATGTTAAGAGGAAATAGTAGGTGTCCTGAACATAAATCATTTCCACATTGTTCTTGATTATGTCTCCTACAGAAAGAGGATAACAACAAAAAATATCTCATACCATGAGATTCATTATAATGTCAAAAGAGCTGGCATTTCTGGCACAATGGATGTATTAGTGTGAAACATCTTGCTACACAGAAGAGGAGGTGAGTTTCCAGTGTTTAAATGCAGGAGGTTTTCTGCATTTTTAATAAACTGAAAAATACAGAGGTCAGGGTTTTTTCTTTTTCACTGTGGGATTATAGACTTGAGTCTCTAAGAATGAGAACATCTCCTGAAGAGTACTAAGTCCGTTATCTGTCATCTTGGGAACTGACATAAATGGCCATTGAATCTGCATCTGCTAGAACATGCTGAGGACATCACAGGATCAGACCTATATAAAAATAAACACATACAAAATACTGCATCTACCTGAATCTCCTGACTCACCTTATCAAATTCATAGCCGTACGGTTCCAGATGAAGAAGCAGAGATACTCGTTATTAATTTTTCTGTTCAGAAAACATGGAAGACTGAAGATTGTAACTTATCTGAAGATAGGGGATTGGAGGAGGGAGAGAGTGAAAGGACAATGTACCAATGAAACGTTGACAGTTTTCTATTTTTTTGCCAATTGTTGCTAAAATGACAGTGATGTTTATAAATGTATAATTCAAAGCAAATTTGCCTAGATAACCAAGTTAAAGATGCTTTATCTTTCCTAACAAACATTATGCAGCAATTGGCAAAACTCAAAGTACATAATACAAACTGAAAATGCAAGAAAACAAATCTTTTCTTTTGCCCTAAGTCAACAAATTTTCTGAGCCCAAATAAAGTTCTTGGCTTTCTTTCAAATCTTCACAGCTAATCAATAGTTTAGTCATACGATGAAAAATGATATATCCATATTCTTCACAATTGACATTTGCTAACTGTCTCCAAGGTCGCATTGATTGCCAGTTGTTCAGTTTACCCAACTTCTGTTTTGAGCCAAATAATATGATCTTTGTTTCATTAATATTTAATAGTAATTTAGATTGTGCCAGATGATCTTAAAGCTCATTTAAATCAGCTTGAAGATAATATTAAGCTTTCTTCTAGTATAATATATTACCATAAATGATTGTGTCATCTGCATATAAATGGTGAGTTGAATATGATAATGAAGTGCAAAGATTATCAATATAGAATGACAAATGTATCTGACTTAAAATAAATCCTTCAGGGACCCATTTATTCTGTTTTCAGTGGCAAAAGATGCATTGTTTCACTTCAAGTATTCTACAGAAAACATAAAGGATTTGGATCATGAGATAAAAAATTTATCCTGTGTGAAAAAAGAAAATAAAAATTCCAAACTGTAGAACTCCCTCTTTTCAAGTGTGGCAATTACAGATCATACAGATCTGTACAGATTATATTTTTTGTACAACAGGCCTTGATTAATTATTAGGTTTTTTTTAAAGAGTGATTACACTGAAGAATGTGTTTTTATTTAGACTAGGTTTAGTTTGTATTTGTTTTTCACTAGCTGGTCATTTAAATTAGTTCATTTCAATTATCGCTAAATGCCATGCCCATTGAAGAAAAGTACCTGAATGCAGTTAATGGTATGACACCCAAAGCTGTTTCCTCTATAAAAACGACAGCTGGGAGGGCTGCAGGGAAACCCTGCTTGGCAATAAGGCTGCATTTAAAATAATTAAATTGTCAAATTCTCTAGGCTCATGGGTTTAATTAAAGTCAGTGGACAATTTCAGGGACAAAAGAAACAATTACAGCAGTGAGAAATACTAATAAATACATTAGAAATGGTTAAAAACAGTTGAAGAGAAAGTAAGTGCATTTGCTGGCAGATATTGTCTAAGGAAATTATATACAGTAGCCATGACATGGCACTGTGGAAAACATGGTAAGGTGACAGAGATTATTGGAACTCAGCCCTTGCTGAGAACTGGGAGAACAGATACAGCAGATCCGCGAGTCCTCTCTTTTGCTTTCCATTCAAAATCTTCCTGCTCAAAGTTTCAAGTGTTTTGGTATCACAGAGACCTTAAAATTTGTAAAATGTTACATATCTGAACTCATCACAGGTACACATGGAAAAAGATTCAGGGTTATTTTGGCCTCCTAGGATCTCAGCTAAGAAGTTCTCAGCATTTGGTCTGGCAGATTCATCTGTTGCAATAAACTGGTTACAAGTAAATCTGGACTAGAAAGTGGAAGGGTTTTATTTATTCAAGAATGAAATTCTGGAAAAGCCTTGTAAATGTGATCAGGGAGCAAGAAATGTAGGAAGCAAGACATACTTACAGAAAGGATTGCAAATTAAATTAAGAGAACTCATAAAACCAGGAAATTCTGTGATGTCATTCCTAGGGAATCCAATCCTCAAGCATATGCAAAGAGTTTTGAGAGCCAACTGGATTGCTGGGTGTCCGCACTATACTTGTATTAACTTCATGGTTCAAGGCTCTAACTTATGTGGACCACAAAGAAATTTTCTTTTGCTTCCTTAGTGTATCATTTGGCTTCTGGAAATGGGATGACACAAAAACCAGGATGTAAACAGAGTACAGCTGTGTTCCTAGTGACGTAAATTTCTCAGACGAATGGTGTCCTGCTCACACACAAAGGATTAAGCCATTCATCAGATTTAGGATCAGGAGGACATCTGTCCTCTAACTCGGATTAGCTAGGATCAGAGGGGCTTTATTTGCCCCAACAGTAATTTAGGGCATGATCAGCTTCTTGGGATCACACAGGAGTTAATTTTACAAATATTTTGCTAGCACACATACCTGAAAGGCTAGTAATGTCCTCCACACTCCTGCTTTCTGCATGTGATACATTACAGGTGCAGCTTTCAGACTTTTACTAAATATTAAATCTCTTTTAATGTTGAGAATTATGATGTCTGGTGACATAGGATGATCTGTGGACTCCTCTGAACTAGTATCTACTGTATGGTTGTCTGCCAGAGCAAGAAAGAGAGGATTCAGTTGCCCAGATGCTGCCTGCTGATCCTGCATTCCTACTCATCTATGCACATGCACATCAAATGCAGTGTGCTCATCTACACTCTTTGTTATGCCAGGCAACTTGGTATATGATAGGCTTCTGAAACAGCAGGTCCCAGGTGTGACCTGTAAGGCCATACCATGTGCTCTGCATCTGATTCACAAAACCTACAGAACAGTAACATTTACCAGTTTGTCAGTTCCATGTGGTTACACTGGTGTCCATAAGAATGAGGGCAGGCAGTGGTCCATAGGTTCAAAGTTTGGGAAGCACTAGTACCCATACTTTCTACCTTGGTATGTCAAAGTTATCCTGCTCATAAGGAGTAACCGCATGTGCACTTGTACAGACTTCACCCCTCAGTATCCCTGGGGTGCTGGGACACCTTTAGTAACGTGCCCTGTATCTCATAGCTCGGGTGAGTGGTATAGGTATTTCAGCCCTTAGCCCAGCAGTTTTACTCCAGGATAGGTGTCAAATCACCATATTCCTTCCATAGGCTCTGCACCCCATCTACCAACTCATTCCTCTGTGACTGAAACTTGCTTCTTCTGGTGACAAATAAATTCCTAAACATAAGGCCAAGAACCAAAGGGTTCACTGTTCAAGAAATTAATTACACTATTCAGCAGTTATTAAGATCCTAAGTATACTAATCTTAAATAAGAGCTCAGCAGAGTGGGCTAGCATGTCATAGGCACACTCAATGTCAGTGTCACACACGCAGCGTAGCATTCTTGTAGATGGCAAATTTCATCCCCACAACTGCTAAATACTCATAATTCCTTTGTCGGAGCAAGAATGAATTTGAAGAGATCCTGGATGTGTTCTCATCTTTGTGTTTATCTGTTCCCGAGATCTCAAAACACTTCTGTGGATTGACAGCGATTCCCCTGCTATAGGTGTTTTGAAAGACAGCTGTAAACCTCTCCTAAGTACCTAGTCAAAGCCGTGTCATACAGTATGCCGGAGCTGAGAGAGCACCACAGCAAGAGGTATTTAAGAGCCACTTGTATTAAATCACATTGCCCTGCCGAGTTTCTGAGCAGTACTGTTATCCACAGGTGAGTTGTTGCAACTTCTTACTCTCTTGGTTTATGCCTGTTGTTTTTAACATGCACAGCACTCATATCAGCTAAGTGCAGAAATGTCCAAGGTACAGGAAGTTATAGCAAGCCACCTTATAAATCAAACCCTACAGGGAAACTTCCCACACATACACCCCATGAATTATAAGACTATTTACACATCAACAGTAACACTATTGTATAATAGATATAACAGCATGAGCACAGACAGGTTTTCCTTTTGGTAGAGGAAGTAAAAAGAAATGGCACACAACCCAATGTAGAAAAATGGGGTTTGAGTCCATGTTACATTTTCTGTACCAACTGTTTTTCATTAAAAATTTGAATGCAGCTCAACTTCAACTGTGTGAATCATTATGGAAGTATTTTTATAATGTAGAGCTATTTATTCTTTGATTTAGATTTAGCATTAGTGATTGATTTCTAATCTTTTTAGCATTTACAGTTATAACATTTTGCTTAATTCAGGTTGTTCTGTTGAGAATCAGCTAGGACACTGACGAGAACTTTGAGGAAAAGAAGTCACTAAAACCAACAATTACAATCTGTCTAAACCCACCGTGTAAGACTTTTATGGTATAAACTGAAGAGAGGTGAAACCTTGAATTAGTAAATATATCTTTCCAATAAAAAAAAAAACCACTTTCACTCCTGAAATTATAATATTAGCTCTTAAAAGGAAAAAGACAACCAAGTGAGATTTTCTTTTGTAGGTTTCAAGTTCAAATCCAGACTACCTGGGTAGATATTATAATTGTTGTCATCTCATGGGTATCTGGTGTCTCCCCTATAGTAGTTCTGTAGATCTCACTTCAAACTCACCACAGTCCGTTGCACTAAATGACAGGATTTACAGAAAACAAAAAAACATATGGGTCCTGAAAGGTCACGCTACTTTTGTTACCCTCAGAAGACAGGACTGTTCCTCTTTTGGCAGTTGGTCAGCATGTCTCTGCCATACAGTTAATCCAGGCTCTCATTCAAGCACCTGTAATCCACAAAGATAACCCACTGACCCGAGTTATAAGCAATTTCTAAGCCCAGACTGGCTTTTACATGGTAGACCTTAGCGGCAGCTATAACTCAGACTTGAAGAGTAACATACAATGAGAATGAAAAGGAGCTGGAGAGGGTGAGGAGGGGAAATCACTTTAGTGTCCCTGGTCCTCCCCAGTCTTCTGCAATACTTAAGGGATGAGGAGATGAACAAATGTAGTTTCTTTCTGCACGTGAGGCAGATTCCTATCAGATAGGTAAGAAGGGAAACGCAGCTTTTCTAACTGCTGTTGCCATCACACACAACTGTGAGAGTCATAGAATCATAGAATGGTTTAGGTTGGAAAGGACCTTGAAGATCATCTAGTTCCAACCCCCGTGCTACAGGCAGGGACACCTCCCATTAGACCAGGTGGCTCAAAGTCAAGAAGGATGATTTTAGCAGTTGTGTTTTCTGTTGCTCAGAAACCTATGACAAAGAAATCAAGGATATCAGAGAAAATAGCATTTCATTAATCAAGGTGAGCAAAGAGAAGGGCCTTGAACAAAAGTTACAGCTCTTGTTAAGATTTAGAATCAGTCTATATGGCAAGGACAGGAAAAAGAAGAGCTGGAGGTGATTTGCAGACTACAGGCTTCAGCAACAAAAGGTTAGGGATACTGGGACAGTCTAGTAAACTGCCTATCCACATACAGCTTCTATTGGATGCTCTGAATATATTTTGTACTTTGATAGTCAGCAAGTCAGTGTAGACTAGAGCTACTTTGTGGTGGAAAACTTGATGATGGTGGAAGGGGCAAAGCTGGGCTATCAGCTGAAATGGCCCTACTGTAGCAGGCCCTACGTGATGACCAGTGTTAGTCACTGACCTTTAATGATCACCTGCCAGTACTCTCACTCAAGGGAACCCACAAAATTTCAGAAAAATAAGAAAAAGATGTCAATTGGTTTAAAAGAAAGCCTGTACAACACAGGTCTTGACACCTGCAGGGGTAACAGACTCAGCAAAGAGAAATGGTGGCAGGACATTCTGGCTTCTCTGAAAACACTGGCCAGAACTCAGAAGACCTTCAAGAATGGGAAGGATTTCAAGGGAGGGAATTTTGTTCAGGTGAGTGTTATTACTCACATGTCAGCAATTCTCACATACTCTCTGAGTGACACAGATCTAGTTGTCTTGCACCTAACTGAGCAAAGCTGAACAGAAAGCAGTCAGTCATCAGTGCCCCCTTCCCTTCCATTCCCAGAAGAGAGTGCTTGCAGAGGTGAAACCAGAGAGGATGCTTGGATACTGCCAAAGCTCACTTCTAATTTAGAAGCAAAGAGGTTCAGCTGGGGCTGGGCCTACTGCAGCTGAGAAAGAAAAAGGGACAAAGGACTGGGGAAAAAGCACCTATGAATTTTCAGTTTACTAACCTATTCTCACTGCTGCAAAAACAAGGGTTTACCTTGCAAAATAGTGACGTGAAAGAAAGGCAGTAAGTGGCTGCTAAATGAAATGCAGATAATATCATTGCAAGTAGGCAAAATGTGTTCTTGTATCTCCATTAACTTGCTCTGTTCCAAATTGCCTACAACAGGTGGCAGAGTCTGGATGCAATGTATTTTGTACCTTGCAACAGCTGTGAACAGGGTACACACTGAAACGTTAAAGAGACATTACTTGTCACAACTGTCTCACATGACCAAGAGCAGTTCCAGAATTCAAAATATTTCCTTGTTCTGAAGTTAAATTGGGCCACTGTGATATTCATTCTGCAATTTAATACTCAAAGGCTTTGAGAGACCAACAGATAGACAGAAAGAAATGGGATTAGAAACCTGTAACATTTTTCACATTTTGATAGGTTTTTACATGGTATTAGCATAAGATCAGGTAAAGTGGCTTTTTAATAATTGTATTACAGACTTCCTGGGCCAGTTCTTCAGCTACTGAAAGCTGGTGTAGTTCTGTTGACTTCAGCTACCATGATTTACATTCATTGACAATTTCTCTATATACACACCCTATGTAGTTCCATATTTACAGCTTCATCCAAACCAAATTGGAAATCTAGCTAAAATGTCTGTTAACTGATTTTCAAAGTAGAAGCCAAAGCAGCTGAGTAAGACCAGGTTAGAGTATCTAAACCTACACCTTTTTCTAAATAATGAGGGGAAACCAAAGGGAGAAAGTGGTTGAGTGAATGAATGATATAACCAGTGAGCTTCATTTAGAGGTCTTCATAGAAACATCTCTTTTTATGCAACTTGAATATAATATATACCTTTTCTCAGATTAATACTGAAGGCTACCCACAAAAATGTACCAGTTCATCAGGAAACAATGCAACATACATGGTTTCTTAGAGAAGACCTTAAATACACATTACACTAACTCCCTTTGTCTATATAAAGCTCTTCCAAATGCAAGGACCCAGAAACAGAAGATCTTCAGGGTTTTGTGTGCTCTTTTTTATCTTTTTATAACCGTTCTACAGCTGTTGTTCATTATTGGCAATAAAATTGTAATAATCGATACATATCTTCAAGAATATAAAGTTAATTTTAAATATGGAACTATGTGTATATATAACATGTTTTATTTGCCTCCTAAATTACAAATAAGTCTGGGCAATAGTCCTAGTACCATTAATGTTAAATATAACAACTGTTTTCAGAGATTAAACATCCTACAAGTTGATGAATGTTATACATTTATTATATCGTGTGTATATAAGATGCATCATATCGTGTTCTGTGCACAAAAGATCAATGGATGCTTCTATTTTAAACATCATTTTGAAGGCGATTATAATTCATATTTTAATTAAATCCACCTTAAGTCGGAAATGTTTATTCACTGCCCAGAAATCAATCTCTTAAAAAAAAATTCTGCAGATTCAAGTTTTGCTTCTGCCACCATTTATTTTCCTACTTCAGCCTAGTATTAAAATAAATAGATTTTAAAAAGTCCTACAGGCAAAAATAAATGTACAGATACATCAACATTTTTGTATACATAGCTCCCATCTGTATATACACAGGACATATTTCTTCATTGATACAGCATTTTTACCCTTCAAAAAGATATTTTATAACTTCTCCTCACCAAAATATGAGTAAAAAGTAAAGGACACCACTGACATTTAGTCTTGTCAGCTGTAGCACAGTGTTAGCCAGGGAATCAGTGGCAAGGATACTGAACAAGAAAAGACTATGGGACAAATTGTGGCCACATGGTCTTCAAGAAACTCAGCTCTCATAACTTTGAAGCATACTCCCTGAAATCAGAAGAAAAGCAAAGAGTGCATTGCAGAACCACCAGTAACATCTGTTGGTTATGTTTCCGTTTTATTTAAAGAATGTGCTTGTTAGCACAGTTTGCCTTTCCGCAGCCTACTTTGTTCAGGCAGCTTTAGACTTCCAGCATAAGTTAGCCTACTGTACTCTCCAGGAGCATACAAGGCCTGGTCTGCTTAGGAAGGCAGGCTCCAGACGGAGCTGCAGTCCCTCTAGTCTGGCTGTCAGTATGAAAAGCAGTCAAGTCTGGATTTCAGGAGAGTCTGCAACTGCCACAACCTCTTATGTCTACTGAAATAACCAGGATGACTACTGAGCTTCAACTCATAGCCTGTAGTCCACACGCAGTCCACAACAGGCACGTGCCTGGCCCACTGCTAATAGCATTTCAGTCTGACATGCTGTGGTGGCTGTCCTTGGGCAGGATCTGTTCTCTTCTCTGTGGAGGGATGCAAACACAGCAATTCTGCCACCACTGTCTTGTGGACCTGGCTTCTGACCTACTCACAAACACCTTGCTCGAGTATCCTCACTGGGTAGAAAAGTCCGTATTCTCCCAGTTATTACAATACACACCTCTCAGTCTAAACAAGGGGAAGATCCACCATACAACTGTGAGGGAACAACATCACGGGCATTTTCAGTTTGCAATAAAAGTGGAAGCAGAATAGTAGTAATGGAAGACAACAGGCTACAAAGTATTTGTTTTGATCCCATGTACTTTTACTTTATTTCATATAGGGTCCAGTTAACAAGCCACTTGAAGAGTCTTGATGTGCAAATGGCCTTAAACGACAGTACTTGCTCTTTTCCAGACTAATCAAGCTCCTCACTGATATGCTCCCATCACCTCTACAGCAAAACAGGACTAATTTCAGAATCAGTGAAACAGTAGCCTTGTTGATTTACTGGTTGGACTCAGATCTCAAGGCTCCTGCATTTTGTTAGCTTTTCTTCAAAGTACTTCTGTTGCATTTACTGAATTGTTTCATTTGTGTGTTTACGATAAACTATTAAAACATCAAAGAAAAAGTAGAGAGGTTCCATTAAAATGACACATCAGATTCCATCAATACCTATGAACAACCTCCAACATTTTATCAACAGTGCACCACCAGCTTTGCACTGGGCTACCGTTCAAAAAAATCTTAATGGCATCCAGACATTCACAAATCCCACATACTAGCACAGGATTGGACCACATTAACTCTTGCTTACAGTTCACTGGATCATCTCTCTCTGGTATTCCAATTGCAGAAAATAGCTTCCCAGACATCCAGCCTTTTCCTGTGGAGGGAGACAGGACTGTCCTCTCCACCATGCTGCTTGCAACAAGAACTTCACCACAGCAGGGTGCTCTGGGAGGCACTCTGCAGAGGTGCTGTGGGCACCACAGCTGTGTCATTGGGACATCAAAGCAGACTCGCGATCCTTATTTTGGGCCCCATCCTGATGTAGGACCCCTCTCCTTTCACAAATCCCCTGTATCTATGTTACTGAGAAATGAGTAATACAGAGCTCTTCTCATACCAGCAGTACAGAGTTCTCAGGCTTAGTTCCTTGAGCCTACAGATTTTTTCTAGTATAACTTAAGGGTACTGAAGGCCTATTAGCCCACAAAATGATGAAAACTAGCTACCCTAGAAGGTAACCATGCTTAGCATGTTGAACATTTAGAACCCCTGTGCCTTAGTTCTTCAGCCATAAAATAAGGATAAAAGTTATTTCCCTAACTCACGGGAATGTGAAAATCAAAACTGCGAGGTATCCTACTTACAAGGTAACAGAGATAATAAACATTCTCTAGAGTACTGAATGAAAAAGTAATCTTGGCAAATAAAATATTTTGGTTTAGCAGTGCCTGGCTAGGCACAAATTAAGCATTCACTGAGAAAATTGTAAAAGGTATAAAGGTCAAGAAATCTAAAGTTTTAACAGGCATGACAGTATTTACTTCACCCTTCTACTACCCTAGCTGGGCAGCCCCCTTAGGGCACTGGTTGATCTTATATACGGTCAAACATGCGCTGCAGGACAGTGGGTGGAATTATGGATTAGAGTATCAGCTTCTGAATTCTCTATTGTTAATGGGTTTAAATCTGAACTTTATTGTTAGGTTGTTTTAGGGTGGGTTTTTCTGTGTCTAATTTCTGAACCATTACGAACATGTACATTCTTCTAAAACTGCCAGGTAACTTGGTTCGCTTGTGGAAATGAAATGTAACCTTTCATTTTACAGCCTATACTTCAGAAAATTATGCGTTTGTGGAACTGAGACTTTTGGAAGGTGGGAGTGGTATACCAACCACATAAGAAGTGGAAAGCCACAAGAGAATTCTTTGTGCTGTGAATAATGAGTCAGGAATACAGTTATGGAAAGCACATATCCCACTCTTTCATCAATGTGCAGACTCTTTCCTAAAGCTATTCTCATCTTCTGCAGCCACTGGTAAAATGCACAGACATAACCTCAGATCCAGTGTAAACAAATGAAATGTAAATGTCAGTGTGG
This sequence comes from Himantopus leucocephalus, assembly GCA_003993805.1. Classification (NCBI taxonomy): domain Eukaryota; kingdom Metazoa; phylum Chordata; class Aves; order Charadriiformes; family Recurvirostridae; genus Himantopus; species Himantopus leucocephalus. Next base: position 38,967,776 of record RSEF01000004.1, on the reverse strand, counting down.
TTGTAGCTACCTCCCCTAGAGCTGATTTTGCCACAGGATTAGACTGAATGTAAATAATAGGGAAAGTACAGCACTTTGAAAGAAACATGTCAATTTAAATTAAATAGGGCCTCTCATTTTATCTTACAAACCATAATGCAAGTAAGATTCTTTGGCTTCCTGCCAGCAACTGGGCAACAGACAGTGAAAACCAATGAGTATTTGGCTTTTGTGACACTTGAAAATCCTTGGATTAATTCACAGCCCACTATTTGTGACCCAACTCAAAAACAGCCCACTGCTGAACTCTCATTGACAGTCCCTTTGGTGTCTGGTATACCTTGCTAAACAGAGCATCCCCAGCAGCAAACCTCCCTGGGAGCAAGGTCACATAGGCAAGTAGATACAGGATGACTGCCAGCCTCCTACGCACTAGGGATACTTTATACGGTCCGTGTAAGTATGTATATAGACACTCTCCCCCTCCCCAAACACCACACCCTGGAACAGCTGAAAGAACAGGCCTTAACTCTGCTGTAACTCGTCCGGCATGTTTGGTTTTCTAGCCTCCGTTTGACTCAGACAAGGTTTAGTTCCGATTAAACCTGCCGCAGTTGGTTTCCTTCCCTAGACAAGACAAGTAAAAATCCATTGAAGCACACTCATCAGTGCTTTCTAAAACTTCAAAGACGACCTTGAATAAGCAGGACAAGTCTACACAGCTATAACTATTATTACATTAATATAATCTTTCTATCTTCAGGAATAAAAAATGTAAGAACCATTATTTATAGTGTGTGGTGGTGCTAGATTGTTTTAACTCACAGAAAACATTGTTCTTAATAGCTTGGCTTCCCTAAGATTAGCTTAAGCACTCTTCTCCTTTAAAAATCTGGCCTAAATTACAAGAGCCCGTCTAGATATCTTTCTAGGTTTGGGTCTCAGCTCTTCAGGAATTCTGATTTGTGATTATGAAATACTTTTTAGCCTGATCCTACACTTTTTCACAAAACCTTTGCTGGGAAATATACTTATAGAGAGAGTTTTCTAAACTGACTGTTTTAATTCTAGTGCTATGTATTGAACATAACACTGTGCACAAATATAGTTTTTGGGGGAAATGAGATTACAGATGGACATCTTGGGTGCGTGGATTGGTCTAACTTGCTTTGACCCACTGATTACAGCCCAAACACACCTCAACCAGTTTTACAGGTTGACAGATGGTCTCTGAACAGGGGCTTCTACAGCATCAAATGGAATAAGAGAGTTGTGATCATTTATAAATTGTTTTATAAAGTATTTCATAAATAGTAATAATATTTATATTTAACTATTTAAAGGACAAGATATCCATCTGATCAGTATATGTTTTGAGATTTCACACGGCATTACCAGGAATGTTTTCTCAACACATGTAAAACAAGATTAGAGCTTTTCATTACAATATTCATACTGAAGCCTCAAACAACGCACTACAGGAAAGTGACATCTCTGACATTGGTAATATTGAGCCATCAGCAGAACAATATCTTTCTTGTTTTATACCGTTTTAAGGCAAGACTATGACAATTATACAGACATACGCACAACAACAAAAAGTCTTACTGGAAGCACCAGAGCGAGACTGTGGCTGATAAGACCCACGAGGCTGAAGGAACTGCTGGCACTGGGGGTGAGCCTGCATTACCCATCTTTCTTCTCTCAGTGTGGGGCAGGACTGGACACTATAGCATAAGTGAGCACAGACCTGTCCAGCAGGCCATCATAAAATAAGGAATGAGATCAAAACAAAGCAGAACTGCAGACATTTTATCCCGTTCCCCTAAGCCCTCAGCTGTTAAAGCTGCTGTGATTGCCTTAGGCGGTTTGACCCACTGACTGTCCTGAAATCAAATATGGTGATACATTGTGGAAAGTACAAGCTCTACACACACGTCTCAGACACTTTTCAGAGACATTTAGTTCAAGTAAACTGCCATGGAATAAGCACAATTGCATTTCCTCCTACACTATCCTGCAACTCAGTCACATTCTGGTTTAAACTTTTGACTCATTCAATTTCTATGCTGGTTGTTCATTTTAGAATCCAGTCGTTATATGTTTCACTTTCATTACTTATTTTCTTTTGCAATCATCCTAGGATAGGGACTAATTATTTTAATAGCTCTCATTACAACATGCTGGTGCATTTGCTTTTCTTTTTTAAATGGAGTTATGTTTATACAACCTCTTTTTTTTTTTTTTCTTCTTACTAAACCACAAAAGAAATGGCAAGCTCCATTACGGGTTACAGAAATGAATAGTGCTTTTAACAAACTTTTCAACAACAAATCAGGGAAATGAGAGTGAGCATGATGAAAGGGTTGGAAAGACTCATGCCCAAGGAATTAAAAGGATAGAAAATACTGCAACGTCACTACATCTAACTACACTTCTCTGAAAAGGTTTTAAAGTTAACAAGAGCTTGAAAATAAGACTACTCTGCAAATAACTTTATCAAATATACAAGCCTGAGAAGGACA
>RSEF01000004.1:38935009-38965172 GCA_003993805.1 Himantopus leucocephalus | reverse complement strand
ACGGTCAGCCTTCAGCACTGCAAGGGCATGCTCCTGACTCGTGCTTTCCTTCTTACACACTTAAGGTTCCCTCCAGCTTGCCAAGGGCCTTCTGAATGACAGGGAGGGACCTGTGTCAGGAGTCCCTCTGAAGGACTGTGACCTTNGACAGGGAGGGACCTGTGTCAGGAGTCCCTCTGAAGGACTGTGACCTTCCAGCATGTCATCAGCTCCTTCCAAGTTGGTGTCAACTGAGAACCTCCTGAGGGTGCACTTTGTCCCACTGATTAGGTTGCTGCTGAAGATGTTAAGTATTGCTACCCCCACAAGTGACTTAAGAGGTACACTACTTGTAATGCAGCTAAAGTACTAACTACTGGCCTTTTAAGCCTGATAGTTCAGCCATTTCCCCCCCACACTTTCTAATTCTATCCATTTTAGTATGTGTTTCCTCAAGTTGACTATGGGGATACTACACAAGACGGTGTTGAAAGCCCTGCTAAAATAAATCTGCCAGTAATTTCAACACAGAAGGCATTCAGGTTGATCACCTACAATTTGCCCTTCAAAATCTGTGTTGGTTGTTCCCAATCCCCTTCTCATCATTCACATACCTGGAAATAGTATCCATGGGAATTTGTTCCATAATTTTCAGGGCTCAGGAGACATAAGGCTGTCCAACCTGTACGAACATCTGGCAAACTTTATGTCCTTTTTGAAAATGGGTGTACCATTTCCTTTTTTCCAAGAGAAACCTCCCCTGATTTCCGTGATCTCTCAAAGATAAGCATTCAACTTTATAATGATATTTGCTAGCTTCATCAGCATCCTTAGGTGCAACCTGCCCTATTTGATGGGTGTCCTACATCCAACTTACTTACATAGTCCCTAACTTAGTCCTCCTCTACCAAAGCCTGCTCCCAAAAATCTCTGTTGCTAGGCATGGAGATCTGGGAGGCCTATACATACTTAGCTGGTGTAAATACACACAAAAACACCGACATCACATCCAGAGTACTCAATCAAATGGCAACTATATATATAAACCTGCCTGCTTGTCGCTAGTAGCAAACCAGACAATTAAATACAGCAAGAGACATAATTGAAACTGCTTACAGTACATGAGGGGACTTTGTCAGCATGAGGATACTGGCCTAAAAGAGCTCTGTTTATCTGAGACCAGGAAGATATGCCCCAAACCCATGTAACCCCAGAAGACTTTATACTTAGCTACTAATAAATGCAACATGGTATTCATAGGGAGCTATACTGATAGTGAATGCTTGCAATGAGCTCATTGTCCAGTCAGTGCATCTCACACTGAGAAAAAGAAATCAGATTTGGACATTCGCCAGTTGAAATTTCAGTTTGAATTCTGTGCCTTTTTCTTGTTTTCCAAACTCTGTCACCCTGCGTGTGCTGTGTTTGAAGCATGTTGACGCTCTCTGCCTTGATGCAGCTGGCACCCCAGATCAACTAGTGGACACCCAACTTGAAAACACTTGAAAGGAAAACCACAGGGCAGATGATATGGTTGGCTCTCAAGCCTGCTGGATATTGGCTGACCCAGCATAGCTTCATCCCAGTGGAGTTCCTTTATTTTGTATCTCTTCTCTGAAAACCATGGAGATTTCCAAATATCCTGTGTACTAATTCGATTTTCCACTGCCTATCACAACATTGACATGGTAATTAAAAAAACAACATTTTTAAAGATGCAATCTGAACTTCGAAAGCAGCCTTTTTTTGGTTCCTCAAATTTAGTCCGATCTGCTTACAATTCTCAACTTCCTCTTGATCTTCCTCTACAGAGACGCCCAGAGCAGCACTATTGCAGGTTGGTGATTCTGATCAGTAACCAATAAGACTATCAGTGCTCAGACTTTATATGGCTTTTGTTTTAGTTCCTCAAGATCCAGTTTGGATTAAGGCCCACCCCACTGCATATACAGATAGATTAAAAGAGACTCCCAGGTTTTTTAGTCAAAAAAAGCAAGCGATCGCCACTCACTGCGGGAGTGACTGCTCTGTTGAAGATGAGGCTGCCAGCACCGATTATGCAAACAAACCTGGTGACAGTCAGACAACTTGTGCCGACAGCAGTCAGTGAGCTTATGCTGTTGCTATCACTTACATGCAGCATCTCTGAAAAGGATGTGCAAAATAAAGCCCTGCTTTCCACCACTAAAGGGGACAGACTGCCATACTCCCAAGACCTAAAGACGGCAATATCCCGCTATATCACAGCGCTAAGTATACCAGTGGCAACAGCATTTCTGAAGTAAGCTCTCCCTGCTTGTCTGCTCCCCAGACAGCACCTTTTAAGATGCCAAGGTACACTAAAGCCACGTGCCTGAAGCTTGATGTCAGTTCACAGTATTAATGAAGCCATTAAGGGTTTTAATTTTAGAGAGTGCTTTATGGGTTTGATATCTGGTCAGCTTCTAATCAGGTAAATCTAATGTCAGAAGAACTAAAAGAGATTCTCTCACTGTTCATTTTGTCTGCACACGGTCATGCAGAGTAGTTTTATCTTTATTTAAATGCTAATAAAAAGAGACAGTTCCACATTATGAATATGTGCTCATACTTCACGCACAGCCAACATTTTTACATATTCATAGCCAACCTGAAGGCAAACAGAAGGACCTGGCTACTAGCATTTTTCATTAAAAGCAGACTGAGCATTCTTCTCCCCTTAGTATTAAGTTTTGTCATTATTTAAAGGACCCTGAGTTAAGGGAAGATGAACCGCTTGTCACTACTGTGTGTTCCATGAAATTACCATTTATGCATGAGGAAAAATACCTGCTTGTTACATCGAAACACCTAATGACATTTGCCATTAATATTCAGTTCTTTGTTCTCACTTTGCTCCAGTTCTGGCAGCAATTCCCCATGACCACTGTGTAAGGTTTCATTAGGTTACATCCTTGAGAAGCACTTTCATTTGCCACAGAAATGACTGGAAGGATAACTTAGTTGCTCAGTAGTGGGCTCTTCTCTCCGTCCCCCTCCCTACTCCTTTCATTTAATTTAAGGAAAACAATAAGAGAGCCTTAACTCCACTTCTTTCCCTCTCTTTCAGTTATGATGATAATAAGATAAAAACCCTCTGTCAGGTCTGTCACTAAAATTTCAGTTTATTTATTATGAAATAATATGGTTTTCCCAAGGGAGCAAGCTATTCAGCTTCTGCTGTCATCATCAGACACTAAAAGGGAGGGAGAATTGCCTACTTTTGATCAATAAATTCTTTTCTGCCAATAAATGTGAAAATTTCAGGTAAGATTTTTCTTGTATATTATTCAGGAGAACAATTTGTAAGCGACCTACTGACTGGCTTATTTTTCCCCTATAGGAACTTCTGTGCCCTGCTGCCAGTACTGCTAAGAGTATTTCTGGGAGAGACAATAAAGAATCCTGACAACCATTTGGACATCTCTTCTTTTTTCCTTTTCCTGTCTAAGAAAAAATGCCCTCTTTCCCTTGGCTGTATTTTATATTCTGCTTTTTGTTTCCTTATCTGCCCCCTATTCTTTATTCCCCTCTGCCACAAGAGCTTGTGGGCCTTCCTCCCTCCCCCTCTCCCTCACTGTGAATGCCATTACCCGAGGGACACTGGGAAAATTTCCAGATGTAAACAAAAACATAAATCCCTTTGCTTCTCTGCTCCTTCTTTCTTCTTTTCTGTATTTCCCTCTCTTCCCCCCCCGAGCTTCATAAGTACTTCTGTATGTTTAGCCACCTGCAGAGACTGAGGGTGGAAGACATGAAATCAGAAGCAAACAAAACCTCTGCTTGCTTTAGCTTAGTCATTAATGGCACCATTAGCTTATTGAACTCCAGGATATATCATGTCACAGTTCGTGATTCAGGGTCTCTCAATTGCTCTTGCATTGTTTATATCCTGAGTCAGAGTGTTTCAGATAATTTAGGCTTAATCATTCTTCTGCAACAACAGTCTTATGGGTGCCATTTAATCAAATCTATCAGTCATGCTACGAGACATCTTCAGGTTTCAGAGGAATCACCAGACACTGACTTAGCATTTATTTACTTGTGGGAGTAAAATTGTTATTTGTGCTTCAGCTCGGTGAAAATGCCAAATGACAAGGAAGCTGAGTGACCTGAGGTATCTGTATCTGTTTTGCTGATTTAGGAACAGGGAGCTCAACTGGGTAGCAGAAATACAGAAATGAGGAAAGAATCCTGACCTCAAACAGCAGACGTGAACCAACCACTCTGAGTTAGTGCGCACAATTTGCTTGGCTTTCTTCTGTGACCAGACCAATGCAGACAGAAAACCAAGAAAGTACTAGCCATTAAAACTGTAAACGACTGAAAAAACCCCTTATTCCAATGTGTTGCTACAGCACCTGCCATCTGAATGCTTTTGAGAAGTATTTTAGAACAGGGACATATTTATTCTTATGCTTCCCCTTCATCTCTAATTGGGGTAAGAGAAGAGGTCACCCATAAGCAGGAAGACAAGCGAGCACAGCCACGTGATTTGTATAATACTCCAATTCCATAAGCAAAGAATAAAAACCTCAACAGCCTGATCCTGAGTTCATGCTTGATCCACAAGTCTCCCTTTTGCCACTTCGTCTTGCAAAGTCATCAAACCAAAATATTGGGGGAAGGGTCTAAGAGTCCACCCCGCAGGGAAAAATTGTGCCCTTTATTTCAGATTTGTTTTTAAAGACTTAAGAACACTAAGGGAGGATCCAATAATTTAGTACAAATGGTTTTTTGAGGGTTTTTTTAATTAAAAAACACCCACACTCACACTATTGTTTTGTTGTAGGAAACATTACATATAAGCAATGGTTAGCAAGGAAACCAGCCCCTAACGTGTTGTCTGCCAATTCAGACACACAGTCAACACAGATACACTGTATCCTCTACAGCCCAAAAGAATAAATCTGACGAAAATCTAATCTTCCATTGTTGTTATTTATAAAAATGGTACTTAAGCATTTTTTATCTTCTTTTGATTGGATGGAGGAGTATCACATATGACCTGGCTCTGGCTTTAATGCTCCCGGCAATACTAGGAAATCTGTTTAATTTAGATGAGAATTAGTAATTTCCCAAAGTTAATTTATAAGCCTGACTCAAACACTTTTTAAAAGGTTGGTCAAATCCTCTTCCTCTACAGTCTCACCTGGGTGACAACTTTTAGAGAAGTATTATTTAGCAAACAACATCCTTTTTCATACTTTTTACATCTTACAGTAGGATAAGAAGCTTGTTCCCATGAAAGAAACTTTCTCAGGCTTTGTAGAACAATGTTTTGCTTCTAGATCACAAGGAACCTACAGATGGCTAAGCAATTTAATTCATTAGTATCTGCAAATTTCTGTAAAGCACAGAATACTACTAATCTTTGGATTATGGATGGGCAAACCAACACAAAAATAATTGAGCTTCACAAAGTGCTTGCAGCAAAACAAGGAACAGAACTAATACCTCAAAGGTAACAGCTCTGCATCTGGATCCTAAACCAACCTTCCCTACAGAGTCTCTGTGCTTCTGATTCATGGTGTCAGTAAGAATGGTGGAATAGTTTACTCAGTGTGTTACCCTCTAGTACACAACTCCCTCTTTTGCTTTTCAGAGAATCCTGTAGGTGGCTGAGTGTTTCCTGCCCAACACCATTGTCTGGTCCTTGGGAGCTTGTCGTCAGCTCTCTGTCTTGGGACCTTCCCTTGCACCCTTTGAAGTACAACATTCATCTGGTTTGCTTTCAAACCCTGTATGATAGACATATGTACATATATCACCCACCTCCTCTCCCTAGTATCTTACTCCTGCACTAAGCCTCAGGTCTCTTTGTCAACTGTAGAGGGCTCAGCACCCTGACTGTATTCAGTGTTCTCTCCCACAGTCCATCAAAGATATGAATTGACAACTCCTCACAAATACAAGGGACTAAAGCATGCTGATGGCACAACTCTGTTTTCCAATACTTGTTGCTTTTCACTTACACTTTATCTGTCTGGAGTCTCTCAGGTTGTAGCTGCTGTTCAAAAGCTGCTGCATTTTTTTCTGTTTTCATACAGCCCTGCCTTGCCCATGGACCTGGTCAAGTTGATTGTCTACAACAGTAGCCAGGGGAAATTCAACTTGTGAGGATGCTATCTCTAAGCAGAATTTCTTTGGTCTGAGTCTCTGGGCTCCTTTAAAAACTAGAGGAAACTGTTAGGGAGTGTGTCTGCTCAGTGTAATCTCTAGATGCCTTTGTTCTGCTGTTGTGCATTAAAAGTTGTTCTTAGTTTCATGTTCTTTGTGTCCTGGAATGAATGAAAGCAAGCCTGCAGTGCCTTTTATCACCCCTAGTCTAATTAGCCTTATCCTCAGTTTCACTTGCAGCTAGCTGACAACTATATATACTAAGTTTTTCCTAAAACATACATCTTCACATTTTTCTGGCAATCTCCACCGCGTTTTTGAAAAATACCTGCTTCCGTCTTCAGTGACGGAACGAAGAGAGCAGCACTTCCAAAACAGTAGTATCAGCACCCAATGGAGTTCACAGCTGTTTTCCAAAATAGGGTTTGCACATTTGCTTTGACCATGTTCTGCTGTTTAAAAAGAGCATGTTTACCATTATTTGAAGGGATGGAATGAAGTACTTTTGAAGTAATTGGTCTGCATAGGAAATAAAAAATGCCATTTAGGAAACAGACAGGGCACTACTTGTTTACACCTCTGTTCAGAAACAAGCTTACACTTGCTCATTCACACCACCAACCTTGATCCATTGCTTAGCAGCACAGCTGAGCGTAAGGAATTCAGCTACCTGACCAGCATGATACTAACCGTGAAAACATTTATGGCAGTGCCTGCCACTTTTGTTGGCCAACAGGTAACAACAGCAAGTAACCAGCACTCTCAATTGCTGCCTTAACTGTGGTAGTGGTGGCTTAAATTTATGTTTTAATTTCATAAAGTTTCAAGCAATGCTGAAAAGTCTCATAACCATGAGCTGTGCACATATCTATTTAGTGACACTTTATGGCAAGTGCATTAAAAAAATACTCTTCAGCTGTTTATTACTTTGACTTAATAAAATTCCTATTTGTTGTGAGATTCTAGATGTTCTTGGAAACATGTAATCCAGCTTTAGAAACTGTAATGGTTTGAAAAATGAGGTTCATAGGTTCATTTGTCACAATGCCAGAGACAACTGGGCCCATTAAAATCATGCTCATACACATCAAAGACAAGAATGAGTTGAGTGAGATGCTGAAACATTGCAAACAAAGTGAGTGTGCTGTGTTCTGACTACCATTAGAGAAATAAAACACTCGTTTCAGAAGGCAATGGCAGTAATAGGAGACAGGCTGTGGACAGACAGGCTTATCTGAGAAAACTTTCTGAATACTAAGGATAGTAAAGTAAGGAATAGGTTGCCTAAACTGTTCTTAAATGCTTACACTACTATGCTATTTCCATAGTGTCATGGTTTAACTCTAGCCAGCAACTAAGCACCACACAGCCGCTCACTCATCCCCTTTGGTGGGATGGGGGAGAGAATCAGAAGAGTAACAGTGAGAGAACTCGTGGGTTGAGATGAAGACAGTTTAATAAGTACAGCAAAAGCTGCGCACACAAGCAAAGCAAAACAAGGAACTCATTCACTACTTCCCACTGGCAGGCAGGTGTTCAGCCATCTCCAGGAAAGCAGGGATCCAGCATGCCTAATCGTTACTTGGGAAGACAAAGCACCATCACTCCAAATGCCCACCCCCTTCCTCCTTCTTCCCCCAGCTTTATACACTGAGCATGACGTTCTATGGTATGGAATATCCCTTTGGCCAGTTGGGGTCAGCTGTCCTGGTTGTGTCCCCTCCCAGCTTCTTGGGTGCCCCCTGCCTTCCTGTTAAGCAGGCCAGTATGAGAAGTTGAAAAGTCCTTAACTGCTTAGCAACAACTAAAATATTAGTATGTTATCAACATTATTCTCATCCTAAATCCAAACCACAGCACTGTAGCAGCTGCTAGTAAGAAAATTAACTCTATCCCAGCCGAAACCAGGACACATAGGCAAACGTCTTTCAAGAATACTTAGATAAAGCTTATCCTGTTATGGAGCAGAGAAAACAAAACAAAACAAAACAGCTGTCTCCAACCTTTCCTGGGGAAAGTTGCAGAGTAACCACCATCGGCTCCTTGCCAGTTAGCTCTTCTAGCCTTATCACTCCTTTTCTCCTGCTCTGCCTGCCTCTGTTATTTCTACCTTCTCTCTGAGTTCATGCATCCTCAGCCTCATGTACAACCTGCAGACCCTGTATCTCGGTGTCCTCCTGAAGCCCTGCAGCTACCTCCTCACAGCAGTGCCTTAAAACTGAGGTAGGACTATGAGAAAAAAAAAAATAATGCCAGAGTTGATGCCTTGGTATGGAAAAGATACCCTGCTGCTTCAAATTGTTTTTTTCTTTTTTTCAGACTGCGTACCTTTGTTATCTCCTGGTAGCACTGCCTTCCTCTGACAGTACAGTCATGGGTACACAGCCCAAGTTAACACGGCAGGAAGAGCCTTTTACTTCGTGTTCTGTTGCATTTTTCAGGTTTACTATCAGTGCTCCTCACTAGGAAGAACTGATGGGCTAGGCAATCTCTCAATAACCCTTCCAGCCATATTTCCATTGTTCTGTTCTCCTGTGATTTACTAACAATAAGCCAGATTCATCCCAACTCAAATAAAGACTGAAAGGAAGGAAAAATCCCTAAAATAAGTGGCGGGAAAAATTAAAAAAAAGAGGAGGAAAATCTTTATAATAAAGAAATACAGTGGCCCAAACATTCAAAACAGCTGTTAAAAGTTTGCCTAGAATTCTGAATTTTATAAGTGCTGAGTACTTTCATCTGTCATTAATTGTTACCTTGGTACTTACAAGTCCCATCACTAAATTAACTGCTCTGGAAAGTAAGACGCATTTTTCCCTTCCAGTGCCTGTAGTGACTGATGTGGATGCAGATGTTTAATTTTAGGCAGGCAGACTTGAAAAATACACGTGATTAGTTCCAGGGTTAGTTCCCAGATAGATTTACTGCAGCTACACAAAAAACAAAAATCCATCTGCTTTACATTTTACTAGGAAAGTAGACAGTTAAGACAAAGCTGGTTTAGTGAACTACTGAAGAGCCCTCACTCTGCAAAAATAATGGACTCCGTAACATCTCCCAGGTAACAGCCATCTTGGCCTTAAATAACATAGATCCACTCTGGTCTTTCATACTAACATGAGGCACTTTTTATCATTTAATTATCATGTATCTACTCTCACATGTGTATGAGAGCCTGGGCACAATCAGGAAAAGCTGTGACCACTAGATTCCTATTGAGCACAACTGCGGCTCCAGCCCCCGTCCTTGATTGCTTATAGGAAGGGGAGTGGTTGCCATTACTTTGGACTATACACCGGGTCTGTGCTCTTTTTCCTAAAAACCTTATCCTAGCCTCAGATTTAAGAGCTTCTTTTACCCCTTCATGTTCCAAAAATCTGACACATGCAGATCTCCTTTCTAGAAACAAATGCTTTGAGACACAGATTATGGCAAAGTTAACAAGTGTGGTGCATCTTGCACACTGCAGTACTATATTAATAATAAATATTAATTTACATCCCCACAGTAGGGAAAACTGATCAGACAGATCAAACAGCCCTGAAAGCATTTGAGTGTGAAACCACCTGAACCTCTTCATGACAGTGAGACTTCCTAGGGACTTGTCCAATTTGGGAAAAAGTTACCAGTTTGGAATAGGAAATAACATTTTTATTCAGACATAACTTCATGCTCTACTGCAGGGTGTCTGGCCTGTGTGCTCAGCAAATGAAAGGTGGAGCCCCAGTGCATTTGCCTGTGCCCTACAGGAGAATGTTCTTACTGAAGAAACTCCTCTTGTGGTGCTCCTGTCACTGACCAGCTGTTCCCAAAGTGCAAGGAGAGGGTCTGGATGGTGTTAAATGCCAACTAGGAAAGCTTATTAGTCTATTTTATAGTGGTATTTTTCAGCAAAAAACCCAACAGGGGCCATGATGAGAAAATAGCAATGACACAGGGAAGAAGCACGTTTAACTCTTAATTTTGAAGGGAACATATTTTTAACCCTCTTAAGGGAATGCTTGCTTTTTCCATCCAGTTTAATAAAACTGATCACAGAGAACTAATTTCTGCTAGGTAAATAGCAACTGGTACATCAATTTCCTGTCAGCAGCTGCAGTTTCAACAGTTTCAGTCTTTCATTCAAATGTGTGAATGCTTTGCTTAAATTGCACATTTCTCATTTAGTGTACCTTGAAAATATGTACTGTCACTCACTCAATCTCTGAGAAGAGTTTGGCTGTGCTGTGGTTTGCATAAAGCAGCACTAGAGAGGATCATTCAAGCAGATAAGAGGAGACATTAGAATACATACAGGTAGAGTTTGGGAGAATTAAAAAAAGCCTCTGCCTACAATTCTGTGTAGCAAATGAGGCTTCCAAAAGCATAAGTTCTAAATCAGCTCACCAAATCCATCTGATTTCTCTCAAAGGTTAAAGGCTAACTACTTGTGTTAAAAAATAAATTATCGCATAGACTCAAGGAGCTTAAAAAGATAAGAGGTATCTCTTAAAAAAAGCCCAATTTGGAAGTCTTAAACATAGTAATGAATTAATGCAAATCTTCAGAAAATTCTACCTTGCCGGCCAATTCCTGTAAGTAACCTTTCTTTTTGTCTCTGACTGCTCTGTTATATTGACAGGAAAAAACTAGGATGTCATTTACTTAACCTAGCTGAGATTTCTCATTTGTAACTCCAGCGATGCCATTTCTCCTCCCCTCCAGTCTAGCAGCTGTGTGATTTATGTGTGTTCTCACCGCTGGCTGCTCTGGGGATTCCAGCCCTCCTGATGTACCATGCTGACATTTTGCAATCAGCCCTTAGTGGAGCCCAAGAACAAGTTACAAGACAGAATGTCTCTTGCATAGAAGTAGGACTTTTCAAAAATTCCCAACTAAGGGTTTGTTTGAGGTTTTTCCCCCACTAGAAAATACCTGTTTGCTCAAATTCAATCTTTTTATAGTAGTACTCATTTTTGGAAAAATATACAGATTCCACCACAAACAGTTCTGTTTACAAAACAGTTATTCAAAATAAAGCCAAATTTAACTTTTCATTAACATTTTTGTTAAAATTAAACTAGTTTCTCCGTAATGACACTGTTTTGGGAAGGCATTTCACAAACTTTTTTTTTTCCCCAAATTTTTCATTCCTGTTTTTGCTTTGAGACAAAACAGACTTTAAAGACATGAAACCTCCTACAAAATGGAAAACCCAGTTTTTACATTTTCAGAACAAAGGTAGTTATTAAAAGGATGGGTTATTTGCCTGCCCTTGTTCTTTGAGGTGTACTGTCTATATGTGTATTCACATTATGGATGCACCACAATGCAAACCCGGGAAGCCGGAGACTTTTTTTACTCTAGCAGTATCGATAGCTTATCTGAAACCATGGTTCATTAAGCATAGAGTTTGTGATCCTATAAAAGGGAGTAGCAGTGAAGAAGTGAACATATAATTAGACACATCACCATGACAAAACCCCCCATGCACATCTTTTTCCTTCAGGTGTTTTTCTATATGTACATTTATACTGTGTCTGATTTCAAGCAGTAGCCCAGCATTTACCTACAGGATGGCAGAACTCCTAGGAAGAATAAAGACTGAAGATCTGATGATCTGACCTCCCAGAAGCCGCATCACTGCAAAGTTTCAGCAAGAGCACTGTGTGTAATAAAAATGTGAGCAGAGCTCACATGATAGCTATGGGTGCATTCTGCAAGGATGCCATCAGTGCTGCTTCAGTTCTGGCTGAGTGAGCAGGATGCTCCTTCCCAGCTATCTCATAATGCCTTTTCATACAATTGGTCATCCAGGGAGGAACGTGCCATGTTGGAACAGATGGTTCCTTAACCACTTGGCAACAAACTCAAAAATACGAGTTCCTAAAGCATCTTGCACTGCTAGTACAAACCAGACAAAGCAAACCTCATTTCAAGCATGCAAAGCAGTCATAGATGGAGATGTGCAGCTCAGAAAACAAATGAAAACACAGGCAGATTAGCAGTTTCACTTAGGAAAAACTGACACTACATTTAATAAGAATTCAGAATTATTTCGGAGTCTGATTTTGTCCTTACAAAAGGTTTAAGAGAATGTGTGATTAGTGCCTGAATTATGTTCACTTTCCCAGCTAATAGCTTTCTAGAAAGATGTTTTCATTGACAAACAAAAAGGGACAACGTTTATACAGATTCAAAGGTTCTTCCCACTAACACCATTGATGCCAAGTTCAACATCACTGCAGAAGCACATGGCATCAGGGGAAAGGGGAAGGCTAACTTGTCAGTAGTTGGTAGGAATACATTTTAAAAAATGTATTTGGGGATACTGGCTAGAAATAGTGCCAGTTAGTTACCAAACTAATAGAGAAACCTATATTTTGCAGATTAAATTAGTAATTCAGAACTATCATGGATTAACTGTACCGTTTCTGTAAAGCTCGATGGCTTAGCCACATTGCTTAGTCTTTCTAGTGGATTTTCACTGTTGCTAATAATATAGAGAGTAAAACTTGAAAAAAAACTAATGTATTCTAACCTGGGAGTCAACAAACATCTGTGCAGGGAAATAAAAAAAACCCCATGAAGTCTAATTGATAAAGGCTAGACATTTTCTCTGTCCTCTCTGTATGGAGAGTTTCATTTGTGTGTGTCAACAGGAAAGACCTTAGGAAAAGGTAAACTCCCTTTTTCTTCCTGTACGATGATCTTTGCTACTTCTGTGATGGCAGACTGGGGCTGCAGTGCCCTGTCATTCTTGGACAGTTCAGTGGCATTAATCTCACTAGGAGGAAAACCTGGAAAGACTGCAACAATTGTGCTCATTAAAAGAGGAAAATCTTCCATTGCAAGAAATACAATATTGGTAGTCAACTGGAAAAGCAGAAAGAAGATACTAATGCTTACCAAACTCATACTGGCATGCTTTTTTCCAGCGAGGCTATGTATTACTAACATTGTGTTGCAGGACACAGCAAAGGATTTATCTTCAATAAAAGCTATTTTAGTAACAGTAATTTGGTGTACAGGTGCCCAAACAGACCCAAGAATTAACTGAAAAATCAGATTCCTCTTTTTTAATGACCAAAATAAAAAACCCTGAAAAACTTATTTTTTCCCTAATATTCTTCCTTTGTATGCAACAAAGAACTGTTGAATGTATAGATGTGTGGAGAGAGAAATGGTCAGCGTTTTTAATTTTCAGAAATTCCTAGCTGAGGCGTATTAACACAGTGTTACAAAAGTATGTAAAGATCTATGAAAGACTGGACTGAACCACTCTTAAAAAAGATAAAATGTGGGTATGAGTTTGATGACAGACAAATTCTGGCAGCTGTCACAAACCTAGGTAAAGCTCTTGTAAGACCTTCATGACATCACTACATACATCTTGTTGCACGTAACATGCTCAAATCATAAAGCAAAAGCTATACTG
The DNA here is from genome assembly GCA_003993805.1 of Himantopus leucocephalus. NCBI lineage: Eukaryota > Metazoa > Chordata > Aves > Charadriiformes > Recurvirostridae > Himantopus > Himantopus leucocephalus. The sequence continues at coordinate 38,951,638 of RSEF01000004.1, read as the reverse complement.
TCAAGAAAGCATTCCATTCCTCTAAAATGACATGCCACTAGTGTTACCTACTGTTCTAGCTACTGAGCAGAGAGAAAAATGGGAGAGAGAAAAGGACCCCTACAGTTCTGAATCGATCCTATTGTCTGCCCTGGCACACAGAAGGCAAACCTTTTTTGGACATGAAAATTGATAGGGGTACTTTAGTCTTTAGTTTCAACCTGAGCATCTGGAACTCTCTTGGGCTGATTTAGAGACTGAGGTGCTCATGTCTTCTGGAGACGGTTGCATTAGTGTCTCTTCAGAATTAAGGATGACTCTTTCCAGATCAGGCTGTGTCTTTCTAACTCTTCTGTCACATGCTGTTGACAGGAACAAAGGACTAATTCAAAACCTAGGTGCCCTTAATGAAATTGTGGAATAAAACTAGCTTGAATACACACCAGAAATCCAAGAGCAAAAGAAACCCCACCTGCTCTGGGCACTTAAATAGGCAATTCTTTCATGCTACAACACTAAGCTAGAGTGTCAAACATAACTAACTGTTACAGACATTTATTTCTGAAACACAGCACTACTTAGGAAAACAGAAACAGAAAATTCAGAGTACACTAAAACTAAAGCCCGTTTTCTTACAGTTTTTAGAACAATGGTCTTTTGATTATTTTCTCCACCTACCTTTCTACTAAATCACTTAGTGGAAAAATATGCTTTTATATTTCTCACTTCTTTCTTTGCAGCACACCCAGTCATGGCTTGCAGTCACCAGTTAAAGAGTTCCATTGTCCAGAGGTACCCACCAGCAGCTCTAGCTTGTAGGGGAAATACTGTCTGTCTTCTACGACAGCCTCATTCTAACTTCAGGCCATAAAATGACATGCTATTTCTGCACTCTTTCCTCCATCCATAACATTGCCTTTCCTATCATCCAGTCATGTGGTTGCCCAGCACAGAAGTCCTTTTAGTAGCTCTTCTACTGTTCATGAAAAGCCAGTTCCCTTTGCAGCAAAAGATCTCATATTTGACTGTAAGAGTATCCTGAGAGAGCTCTATAATCTCCCACCAGCATCCTGGATTCAGGATGTCAACTCTCACTGAACCATGAAGGCAGCTTAATAGCAAACTAGATTCTGAAAAAAAAATTTTTGCATAAAAAGCCCACCAAAAGTAATGGACTGCTTTGCCTCTACAATGTAGTTCTCACTCAGGATCCAGTAAGTACTGTTCTGTTGCTTTATACCCCCATAAAAAAATTTCACGTGACGTTCAGGCACAGTAATTAGGAAAAGTGATGCAAACTAGTCTCCTTCTATTACCTATGCAAATTACCCTCTTCAATTTCATTAGTGGTTATGGTAGAGAAAATAACTTCTGATTCTTAGGCCAAAGGACCACAACCATGTCGTAGTGCAATACAAGGGGGGCTATGTAAGATAAAGCATCTATTCCCAGGAGACATTTTTTAAGCCCTACTTATAATACAATAAGGTTATGAATAAACTAGCAAAAAAAAAAGAATTTAAATGTATCAGAGTAATTATTTTGTTTCTCCTTTGGCAAAAGAACTCTCAAGAAAAAAAGAAAGGCCCCGCAACAATCAAACATTCATAGACAGAAATCAGTAGCTTATGCAACAAGTCACATTCCGAGTTTCCTAGTTTTTAGGCTTCCAGAAGGATTGCTTTCTCTTTGCCAGCCAGTCCTTTGATATGCTTGTCATGCAAGTAAAGCTATTTATGGATGGGTATATAATCCTGTCTAAACCGATTAAAAAAAAAAAATAATCAGTCAATTCACCAGCATCTACTATATTAAATCATGTACTCATTAGGAACACCAAACCTACCCATTAAGAATCTTAGTTGGGGAAAAAAGACTGGGGCAGAGTCCCACACAAGTTCTTTTTCTCTCTCTCATTTTTGTGAGTGAAAGAATTTAACAAGCAACCGTTTTCCAGCAGCTGACCGTGAAATGGATCATGTTTTATTTATTCTGCACAAATGGCAAATCACAGCAAAGTGTAGCCTTGGGATTAATCAGTGGGCTTTTATCACTGGGGCACCAGTTGGACTTTGGTTCCTCTCAGAGTGCCTACAAATCACTCTGATTAGATGACTGCCTGAGACATTCATCATTTGACTTTGCTGGCCTCAGGCATAATAACTGGAAGACTGTATAAAGGGGATGAGCTTCCACAGAGTGGGTCACTAAGGCTTGATATAAAGGGTGAAAATTAGTGTGTCTGAGAGAAGGTTAGTGAATAACAGTCAGCTATGCTGTGAAAGTCTAATCTAGAAAAGAGACAGTTACAGAGCCTCGAAACACTGAGCTGCCTCAATTCCTGGATAAAGGTCTGGCACTTTTACAACTGAGTGCTGGTGGTAGTGCTGGGGGTCATACAAGTTGCAGTTTTCCCACCTCCACGCAGTAGAAGAAAAGGAGCTACTATGGAGAACAATAAAAACCCACCACAAACATAATAGAAAATTGGTATTGGTTAAGATTATTTGTAATGGATGCCATGTTGTCTGCTGTCTTCTAGATGGCAGGCAGGAGCACCTGGCCTAATGAATCTCCCTGAAGATGCTCAAGCCTACAACATCAGTGATATGTCAGATATTTGGTCTTTCTGGAAATGTTGGCAGAGGAGGACCTTAACATTTAGCAATCCTGAAAAAGATGATGTGCATTTTCTGGTTCCATTAAAATGTGTCCAAATTTGGCCTAATTCAAACACATAAAACACCCAGTTTTAGATATGCTGAAGCTCTTAGTAAGTAATTTAGTTTTTTCTGCATTCCATTTACACTGCAGAGCTTCCCCTCCACTGATGCTAACATGGCAGGTTCAAATATGAGTTGGTTTATTTTCCAGTTCCCAAATCCAGATGCTTCTTTATACTACCCGCAGACTAGGTGTCCCCACTGCAGTGCTGTATGGTTCTTCATTATGACTCTCCACACAGAATAATGGTTTACTGCTGCTGCCGTCAGGGAAAGCAACACTAGATGCAGTCTGATATTAACTGCATCAACACAAAATAACAAAGGCTGTAAATTTAGCACTGAAGCTTTGGGTTCAAATCCTATGTAGCATGTCATGTGTCATAATGGTTCATTAAAATAGTATTTATTCAGTTATTTGGAAAGTGCTTCATTTGGTTGGTACGTGATACATAAATTTGCAGAGTCCATTTCTGGCATTTAGGATTCCTGTGTTCCTGACTTGCTGTATATGTTTTCTCTGCTTACACATACAGTTCCTATACTGTTATGAATTAAAAAAAAATATTTTGGGCTCAGTCTGGGTATGAGGTATATATAAATGTAAACCATTTTCATTTGGAAAAGTAAGTATTACAGCAATATTACTTATTACCTACTGCATGAACATGATGGATGTGCTTTCTCTTCCCTTTACACATTATCCATTTGATTCCTTTAGCCTCTTGTCAATACCCATATTCACGGCAGCTCCTTCTGTTCAGTGAGCAGAAAGGAAAAGTATTTTTCTTTGAAGCTGATGTGAACACTGCTCAATGAATCATTCAGCAAGTACTACTGCAGCTCAGTCATCCTACAGGCCATATTAGACCTAGGATCCTTGAATCTATAGCCAAAATGAGCTTTAGTATAGAGTGTCTTCTGTAGTTAAGATAAGCAGTAGCTTTCAAAGTATTAGGGGAAAATAGTATACTCTGATCTGAGGTATATTATAATAGGATCTACTTAATATTCAATAGAGTGCTTTCAACATGCTTTCATTTTAAATACAGTTAAATGCATTCCAATCTCATATTTATCTCTCTGGAGAGCCTGAGAATATTTTCCCCATTGTACTGCAAATGGAAAAGAATACTCCAGCATCCCGACACATTCCTTTGGAGATTTTCAGTGCTTTAAATCAAAGCACCAAAACAAGAGTTTATTGTAGCAACCCAGAGGTTGCTACATCATCTCCAATATCCCAATTCTTTGCAGCTGCTCATGCAGTATGGATGCAACCTGGTTATTAACAGTAACAAAGCTATCAAATGGGAACTTCCTTTGAAAGAAAGACCATCTATATGTCTGCACTGCATTTTCTTTACATGTAAGAGGTACCCATAAAAATTTGGGGGAATTTATATTCAGATGCATACTTACTCATATATTCTCATGCTTTATATATACAAAGTTTTCATTACAGGAAATAAAATGTGTAAAGTGAAAAAGGCCATCAAGTGGAAAAGTCAGGAGTTCAGAATAGGCAATAACAGAAGTCTTAATTCAGCTCCACTCTACAGAGAGGTTATGATATCATTATTAGTTATATGCATGCAGTTTTTCAGCTGGACTCCTGTCTCATTCAGCACTCAGGACAGACACTCACTCACTCGGAGAGTAAGTTATTATAACCTCTTGGTTATGCTCACTTAAATTTTGGCCCACGGCCTTATTAACTACACAACAGACTTTGCTATGCTGACTATAGAGTTGCCAATTTTCTCCTGGTTGTTTCAACAATATTCTACCCTGATCACCTCAGCAATTCCAGTCAATTTTGTTACTGTCCCCATTTTTCAGACAAGAGAACCAGGTTACAGTGGAAGTGAAAAACATAAGAATTCATGGTCTAAGCTGAAACACAAAGTTTCACTTACCAGATTATACAGCCTTTTAAAGCACTTCAGATTTCAAAGCAAAGCTCCACTAGACATCAGCTGTAGTTGCGAGAGCTCAGCACTTTTACAGCACTGAGTTAGATTTGTAGAAAATAAGACCTACAATAAGTGACTACTTAACAAAATTTAAGAAACTTCTCCAGGTTATTTTGTAGCAGATGCAGGAATAGACTACAAAGGATAGGAATGGCATTTATTTGCTTTATCTGTGACACCATTCTTCTAATAAACGCCTCATCCTTTCACCACACACCTTCTCGTTTCTGCAACAATGAACTAAGCAACTTCCATTCAATGTACTTAATGAGGCTGGAGCCTTTTGGAGGAAAAAAAGCATGTAATAAAATAGTGCATTATAGTACAGCACCGACTGCAGCATTTCTTAACTTTTGACTACCTAACTTGCAACATTAGCATTGTTTTAATGTATGAAATTACGCTTGAAAGTGCCTGGGTTTTTAAAACAAATTTCTTTAGGCAGAACAATACATAATACTGAGAGCTCTCTATATATTTTCGTACAAGCTTCTGCCGCTTGCATTAATGAAGCCACAGAGGTAGCAGGCCATTATTGCTCAGGAGGACCAAGTAGTAAGGGTGTTGGGAACACAGACCTTCAAAGTAGTTTTCATAGCCATTTGCTAGTAGTAGAGGGTGTTAAAATTAAGAATGCTTCAGCATTTTCCAAATGCCTGAAATTTTAGGGGAAATATGCTCTCAAGTACTACTTCCTTCCGTACTTCTTAGTCTTTCATTCACATTTGGCATGAATCCCAGTATATGCAAGCAGCAATTGCAGGAGAAGTTCTGATCAACAGTGTAATCCTGGAACTGCACATATTCAGGGACATTAGGGGCAGACTACACTTATGCTTACTTCTGTTTGAGTGGTGCAAGTTTCACAAAATTAAAAATGCTAGAATACAGATCTTTCTACAGAAAACATAACCACAGGTTTTGCCAGCGGTACAACCTATAACAGATTAAACATATTACCTAATCCACAAAAATTAAGAAATCAAATTTAGGAAAACAGAGAGGCATGCTTTGATGTACCCCAAACTTAGTTACTTTGGAATTTCATCAGAGGTGACACAAGGTACCTTTGCCTTCCAGCCAAGCGATTTCCTTCTGTTTCTGCAGTATCACTGCATCTTATACCTTAGAAGAAAACCTAGGTAGAAATAATGAAGCACCTTGTAGAATGAATTTTAAGAGAGAGAGCATGTGTGCAAAAGAGAACAGGGCTTATCCATACATTTGATAAAATATCCATATCAGAATCAATCAAAAATTTATGCAGTTTATTCACTGCTGTTCATGATAGATTTATCAAGGGTATAGATATTCTTAACTCTTGTAAACAAATGACTCTTCAGGTATATATCTAAGCTGTATGAAAAATATGGATGGTGCCAATAACTCTGGTACTCAGAAAAACATCCTACTAGATTATCACAACTTAACTGAAATCAGAATAAACACGATATATGATGGGTTGTTAGAACATAATTCAAATACTTCTGTTCAGAAATGCATATAACTTCACATAATGAGACGCATGCATTTTCTAATAAAACCATATATCTCACACAGAAAACAATCCACCTCTACTTCCATGTACATAAAACATCCATCTTAACAGCTGGAGAATGCTGCCAGGCAGTGATGTGGGCCATAAGGAGCTTAGCAGTTGCATTCCTTTCCTGCCTCTCCCCTGCAAATACCTTGGACCCAGTTAAGCAAAGGAAAACAGAGGCAGATTGTAAGACAAGCCATGGGGCAGTAAGTTATTCCTGATGTAGGAGTATGTCTTTAACAAATGGAAAATAGTGGTATGATATGCAATACAATTTTATCTTCCTTTCTAAGTTATGGAAGCATTCAGAGTAGGATTAAAAAAAATCACAAGCATGTGATACTAGCCCTCATCCCCAAATGACAGCAATGGGGACATTAACCATTCCACTCAAAGGCACTAAGATACTCTGCCATGCATTAATATGTTCTCTGAAGCCTGTATTCTGCTGATATGTGTATTTTGGATGGGGACACAATCCCAAATTCAGCAGGAGCACTGTCTGTTGTGGTGGCAAAATATAGCCCACCAGGCCTCCTACTGAGGCAAAAGCTTCTTGCTTACTTATGGTATCTCACCCCTCTGTGCAGGGGCTGTTCCCATCCCACACCAGTTTGCTCCACACCATCCCCAAGGAATCAGTTGAAGCAGGAAGGCCTGCCCTGCTTGGAGCAGCTGATCAGTACAAGCTGATCCTGCCCCAGTACAAGTGAGCTGCTCCCACAGCTCCTGAAGGCACTTGGAGAGCCACCTCCTGCTAGGGAACAGTGGTGGAACAAAGCTTTTCAGGATAAAAGAGCGGTGGCATGGTATACAGCCTCCCATGTCCCACTTCGAACACTACTTACAGCCAAGTTCAGCTGGCCCTCAATCTCATTCTCTCTCCAGATGGTGATTAGTGCCCACACGTTGGTCTCAAGCCATAAGGCAGCATGTTCACAGGAAGGCCTGTAGTGAGATGTTATCAGTTGAAAAGAAGCAGAGCCAATCATTGCAGAAGGAGCAGACAGCTGAGAGAACAGCATGGAGCTGTGCTCCATGGTCTGAGCAGTACTGCCTGTACAATTAAGCAGCTTCCAACAAATCTGACCTCTGTTCAACCGACTGCAGAAAGCAGACAAAAAGTATCCTCCCCAGGAATGACTGCTCTGTTCTGCTACAACAATGCAGAAATTGGCTCTACCTCAGGGGTTGTTCCACCACTGAAACCTGTTCACCTTTACAAAGCGCAGCAGAAGACTTCACAGTAATTTTTATTCAAAATCCAACCCAACCGGCAATGTGATTATTAATAGAATGACCCTCCATGGATAAATATAATGTGAAAAAAGAACCAACTGTGGTCCGGACACCGGACTGGCATGGACAAGGCTAAGGAATTAAGTGAAGTATTATTGCCGTTGCAAAATAGTCTGTGTTGGTATCACAGGAAAGGCAGACAGAGATGTAGGTTTAAACACAAAAGTTTAGAAGTACTCTGATCACGCCCCAAAGGACTTCATCCATCTCCCACAAACACTATTTTCACTTCAACACTTATCAATTCCATTCTTCAGATGGAATATAGTTGACATAATGATACTATTTGTGACATTCCTTATGAATCCAATTAATTTTAAATTAAGTGCAAGGCTAAAACCTTGAATTCAGCCTATAACTTAGTAGAAGTGACATGAAGAGAGAAACTAATACAGCATGGGATTTTGGCAGTTTGCATCATGGTGGTGCACAGCATTTGGGACTTACTGTATCTTCTGTAAGCTTTGAAGCCCCTGGTCATGAATATGAAAATTACCATGACTGAACTTCAATAAAAAAAGAAAAGGAAATGCAATTTGTAGAGAAGACCATTTCTCACAAATAAAGAAAAACAGAACCTAAAACCCAACAAATCCAGGTAAAGACAGTTTAACATATTGTCTTCAGATTGAAAGTGAAAATGTTGGAAATGCTATATGCGAGTGCTGAGTGACTTCCTTTCTCCACCCTTATAATCTTAGCTTTTCTGGAATTCACTGTCAATCTCTTTTCTTCGGTGTGTTATGGGTGATTAGCAGTACCTGCTGCTTGTTCTGGATATAAAAACAAGTTATCTTTTGTCCATCACTGCCATTTTAGTCTATATTGCATCAAAACTGTCACTCGTGGCACAACAAAGAATCAGGAGAGATAAAAGAAGAGGCAGATGATGGTGGCTGCGAAGGTAGACAACAGGTGAAACTGAGAAAATAATGCAGCTATGTTACCCTATTAAGATATTAAAAAACCACAAGACATGGAAGTCCACCCAAATATAAAAACTAAAGCAAAGGATAAAAACATAAGGAAGGACAGAAAAAGAGGAAAAGCATTACTAATGAAAAAAGGGACAAAGAAAGGCCCAAAAGAAATTCTAGCAAAACAAAGTTGTTTAATTTCATATTAAACTTCCTAAATCAGAAGCAATTTTGAGTACAGCACTGTATGCACTCTGTGCCTTTAATTATCAGGATATTTTTAACTATACACATAATTTTAGACTATCATCTGTCTCTGTTTAAACAATCGAGACACTGGATTCCCATCTGTGTTCAAAGTTTGTTCAGGTCTGACAGCTACACAGGTAAAAAATGAAACTTCCTAATGTCTCTACTTCCTATACTATACTTCCTATGCCCTTTCCCCAGAAAACAAGACAGAGCTGCTGATAAGCCCTGCCTCCCAAAGTCAGGTATATCTGAAGCTGTCTGGTGTTCTATTTAAGGACTCCATCAACCTACAGCCCCATGCCACCCGCCATCAATCACTGCAAAGCAGTTTAGGGAGCAAGGACGGCTTAGAAATTTTAAAAAGGACTAGAATAACTTACAACCTTTAAAGTATTTTATACCACAATGTAATCTAATATTCTTGCTGTACTTTGTATCTAAGAAAAGACAAGTGTCTCAAATAAGGTTCACTTACTCCAGGAAGCCCCTGATGGGGCTATAAGCTGAATATACAACTCCTTATACAACACATTCTGTTTGGTATGTGATACATACAGTATGATTCAACAGAAGCTGTGCTCACTCCAGTATGCAGTATCTGTTTCTATGGATTCAGATTCCAGTTTGTGCAGAGTTCGTTTCAAAATACAGTTTGTGCTTTTCTGAATAAACAGGTTTGAATTAGGTCCCTAACTCAGTCTTTACAAATTCAACTATAGCACATAATAGGATTATTTACTACTTTTATAAAGTGACAAGTGTCTACTACGCAAGTGTTTGGGGAATTATACAGTTTGAATGCCTTCAGTTAAAAACAGCCTCCATGTTTTTGTAAGATCAAAGCTGGTATTCTCTGTTTAGCCCCCATTCAGAAAGAAGATGTCAAATCTCAGCCAGAGTTTTTCTGCATTCAGACGTCAACAGCCACTGATTATCCCCTATCACAGTTAAACCTGCTGGAAGCTGTTTGGAAAAATCCTCCTGTAGCTTTCTTTCCCTGTACCTTCCTCAAAGCGCCGTGTAGGATACCAAGGTAACTCCCAACCCAGAAGGGAGCTCAGGCCAAAGCTCCCCCCTAACCTCTGATCTTTATGGCTGTGACAGAGACCCCACCAAAAAAAATGAACATAGCATGACTTTGTGCCAGTTTCTTCAAGGAATCTCTGCACATACAAGTCAAAGAGGATAAGCAGGTAGAGCATGACCCAACATTTGCCTCTAAATTACTACCCTTTTTTCCCCATAGATTCCCTGCCTGTTGGAGGAACTAACAGAGGATGGGGAGGAAGGTGGGTGGTGGAAGGAAATAGCTTTTATCTCCAAACTCCATGCAGAAGAGGCTCATCTTTCTTTCTCATACAAGGGTAAGGAGAGGCAGTAGCGTTCAATGTCTATAGCATGTAAATTTTACTCAGACAAATCTCTTGTAACAGGTTGGGAATGATCCCTGAGGCCACTGACACTACATTCCCACAATCACAGACAATAGAACTAGAGATGTCTTATTCACATCTGTTCCACACAGCACCATATATCATGTCTTCCAGAAAAACACACACACACACACAAATCACAGAAATTTAATGTGCCATAGGAAGCTAAAGTCCCTGAAATGGCACTGGATTACTTAGATAACACTTTGAGCAGATCTGAAAAGGCTCATGACTCATTACAGAGCACTGCAAAAAATCAAAACAATCAGCCAAAAAAACCAAACCAAACCAAACAATCCACAAAAATCAAACAAAAAATCAGCCATACTATTCTCAGAGCAAATTTCCTGCTGAACCTGAATAAGACAATGACAGTCTAAACAAAAGCATACCAACCAGGTACTTGACAATTCGGTGTCACGAGGAGAACCCATATACCCTGATTTTAGCTCCTCTCTAGTTGCAACCAGTCTAGCTGATTCAGGGAAGGGAACAGAAAGGAAACAACATAAGCCTCAAGACAGCCACCAGCTGCAACAGCACTGTGCATCACGGGGCAAGAAAGGAAAGGGGCAAGAAAAATCCCTCCTGATCCACAGAAAAACATCAGGAAGCCCCAGTGCATAGGAGTAATACAGTATAAATCCTCAAAAAAACAGTTATCCAGACTTCTTTCAAGGAAGATGACCTTTCTATCCACAAAGATAACCTCTCTCTTTGATAGACCCAAGGGAAAACAAACAAAGTCAGATAACCAGGGACCCACAACACAAACTGAATTTCTTGTGTCAGAAACGTTCTCTTCTGGTTATACACTTAAATTTCTGTAAGATGATCGAGACCCATTTAAAACATTTGCCTTCACTGTAGTATTCAGAAGGCCATTCTCAATTGGCTCCAAGTCATGCTTTTTCAATAGTTCGTAGGATTTTGTCCAGAATCATTATAATAATTGCAATCATTTTAGATGTTTGTTGTGCTGGTAAATATTTTATCAGTTTTAAATGCCTTGGAACTTGAAATCTGTCTCAAATCCATTTGCAAAAGCACAGGGAAACAAAAAAATGGACTAGTACAAGTTAGACAAAATTAATTCCATCCTAGGGCTTTAGTGGCAAAATATACCAAAGATTAACAAATCTTCTGATGAAACTGTGTCATTACAGCTCCCTACAGCTCATATATTATTCTCTTTAAAAAAAACAAGTTTCTAAAAATTCCTTATGTACTTGTAGACAGAACACAAAGTATTCATGTCACTTCATATAGTAATTTTAGTACTGAATATAGTGTATTGATTTTAATGTCTTGAAATATGTAAAATAAATGGATTTTTTCTAACCATCCATCACAGATAAGCAATATATACAACAGCTGTACAAATTAATGAAATGCCATCTAAGGTCTGGTCCACATGCAGTAAAGGTTGTGATAAATATAAAAATAACAGTATTCCTGCCTTCACATGTTACATTAGGCAGATATGCAAAAAGTCTGTTTTGACATAATTTAATGTACAGCATCAAAATGGGTTACAATTAACCTATATTAATGCTGCTGCTGAAAATAGGAGCACTTACTTCCCCTCTATGCATGATTCCACTGCCTCCCTAGCGCTGGCAACAGCATGGTTACTTGGGCATGCCATCATCTGGATTTGAAAACTGAACTGGCTGAAAACCAGCTCAGAAGGAGGGGAAAAAAATAATCCAGCCCCAACCAATAATAAACCAATTAGTTTTTGATGAAACAAGCTCCCTGATCCAGCTGAGAACAGGTGCTACTACCAGAACAGGTAGGGGAGAAGACGATGACTATCTCTCAGTGGCCATGTAAACTTAGACTAGCTTAAACAGATCACAGAAACCAGGCTGTTACTGTGGTGTGTGGAAAGACACTCTGGTGTCTGGGCATCTCACAACTGCATTAAGGACAAGATATAAACATTCAGGGGACTGATCTTTCCACTCTGACCTTCTACCCCACGATCCTTTCTCATTTCATCATTAAAAACTATCCTCATTTTTAAATGGCATGACTGTTACGTGTCAGATTACAGCCATATACTTACAAGGAGTGCTCTAACCATATTCGTTGCTAAAATACAATGCTAGCTTGCTCACTTTGAAGGTAATTCTGGGCATGATGGCATCCACAAACAAACTGAAAAAAATTTTAGAATATTACGGCCAAAGAAGCTCTTATTAAGAGCCTTAGATATCTGCCTTTACATACTACTGGTAAACATATCTCTAATTGTAATTACCGTTCATCTACCATGGAGTATTTCTTTTCAACAGCTTACTTAACATGGACAGCATTCTCTTTTAAGCTAAACTGGACAGACTAAATGAACATGTCCTCCTTGCTCTCCCAGTGTTGGCCTCTTTTAATCAATCACGCCACATACCACATCCAGCCCTTTCCCTTACCTTTGCACTCCAGGAACACCTGTGTTGTCCATTCTCTAACTGTTGCCTAAGTTTCAATATAAAATATATCCTAACAGAGTTACTGGACTTTTTCGCTTCCGCGAACCCCAGTGATCATCAAAGGTCCTTTGAGGAAATAAGGTAGGAAACTCAGGTAAAAACGTGACTTCAGAGGTGGGAACTCATAAGCCGTACAGGATTGTGCCAGTGTGTGGGCAGCTTATTTCATTCATAGTCTATTTCTTCTCCCTTGCTTATTTTCGTGCCCTTGTTCACTAGATCCTCTCAGCACTGATATCAAAAATCTGGCCAACAGGTGAAACTACAGCTACCAGAAGCTCCTTGCACCTTCTTGGAAGCAGCTGATCCAGTTACTGTCAAGGTCAAAGATGCAAAACTAAAGCGATCCAAGACCTGAAGTAATATGACAGTGTCTACGTCCCATAAACTGAGTATCCTTCATTTACCACCAGATTCCCAGTCTCCACAAGTCAGCTCATAAAAACACAAGGAGATCTTTCTTGCCTTACTTAAGTTCCTTTCTTCACTAGTATCAAGGTCAGCATCTTGTTAAGAAAAATGTGCTCCTTCCACCACTTGGAATAGTAGAAGCTGCACTTACACTCTTATTTTCAGATTATTGCAGTAAAGTACCGTTTACGAAAACAAAAAAATTCTTACTTCCTCCATGAAATCATGTCCATTAATCCAAGCTCTTGTAAAATGGTCTACATTGTTTTGTTCTTAGATAATCTCTTTCTTTCTTAAAGCATGGTAGCTGAGAATACACACTAGACAGCATTAAACAGCTAGGTATTTTTAAATGTTAACTGTACATGGTAGTATAAAATTAAAAATGGTCAAAGACCCTATGTTTTGGCGAGAAGGAAGGAAAATTATAAAAATGTTAATAGGAGTCAGATTTCTGAATGCCACACTTGTAAAATAATCCCACTGCAAAGAAAAGGTGCAGAGTTAATATTCTCACCTGGTGCCCCATTCCCTCATCACCCTGCTCCTTTAAGTGTGTAAATCTATTTGTGGATGATTTGTGGGCTCTTTTCTCTTCTCTCCTCTTACTGCTTTTTAAAGGAAGCAAAATATACCTTCTGTTGCAACTCCAGCTGAGTCAGTGAAATTACACCAGGGATTAATTTCTCTAAGTGTGTCTGACCATGTTCTGAACAGAGTTCTCTGGTCTGCGCAGATAAACTTTCGCAGGGTTGTTTTTGGTTTTGTTTTTTTTTCTTTTTTTNTTTTTGGTTTTTTTTTTTTTTTTTTTTTTTTTTTTTTTTAAAAGTAAAACAGCATATACATTTAGGTGTAGTACTGGAACTACCTAACTGTAAGGTAGAGCTAGTCTTCAACTGCAGAACTCCCTTGGCTACAGAAATCAGAGCTTGTTCACCAAGGGAAACACAAGGCCTTCCCTTTGCAAAAGCTTTTCTGCAGTGACATACAATGGGTTGGCATCAATTCCCCCAAGATAAACAATCAGAAATGTTTCAGAACTTTAAATAATTAAACAAACAAGAAACAAGCAGTGATCCAAGTATGCCAACTGTGAAATACAAGGGACAGATGGAGAACAGAGCTTTTCAGGTGGAGATCTGTCTACAGAAGCATTAGGAATACCTGCAATTCATAAACATGAAACCAGAATCCAGAGAAGAAGGATGAAGTATTAAAGAGTGCAATTAATGTGCAAGATTTTTTTGTTTGTTTGTTTGAAATACAGATTTTAACTTGTAGTTTGTATCGACGTGCAAGAAAAAGCATTCCTATAAAAACCACCCAGGTGGATTATGTTAGTATTGCTGGCATATAGCGCAGTGACAAAATGAGCAGTGATTGCCACAACTGCTGGCATATAGAAGAATTCCCAGCCTCAGGGTTGATGTGTTAAGTCCTTTCAATGCTAAGTGACAGTAATGTATAGGAGTCGCATGCTCATATCCATTAGGATACAAATACCAGAAATGAATTAACCGATTTGAAAACACTTTTTGATGGTAGGAACCCAGCACAGCTGGATCCTGGAACCAAGGTCTGACATTGCACATAGGAAGCTGAATGGTGATGACTAAGCAAGAAGTCATAATACAAGAGTATTTAAAACAAAAAAAAAGGAAAAAAAAAATCCATTGCCTAGACAGTTTAGATGGCAACTTATGTTTCACAATGCTTCCCATAGTGTCATGTTCATAAAGTTTATTTTGCATTCTCACAAGTCTCTTTCATTACACCTCATCTCAAAATTCATTTCTTTAAAAAGACTTATGTATAAACTGTTCTTGTTAAACTGTTTAGCACTCAAATTAAAACAGTATGAATAAAAGAACATCTTGTAACTCAAGGTGACTGAAATCCCAAATGACTGTGTGATCTTAAGTTCTGGTTCTTGCCTTTTTCTTTTTTTTTTTCTTTCTCCATTTTTCTTTTTAAAATCATTCTTATTTCTTTTCTGCATTCCCTTCTTGTTCTCATCTTAATTTAAAAAACAGTCTGCCAACCTTCTCTATGGTATCAATTGTCAGTAAGGTATTACTTGGTACAAATCAGAGTGTCAGATGAAACCCTTCAAGAACAAAATGCCTCTCTGTTTTGAGAAGAGCTCTACATGCATGTGGCCATATAAGTGACAAGCATGCAGTATTAAAAAGAGGCATCTAAAACTATTTTGTTGGAGTTTATCTGATTATCAGCTTTAAATCAAGAAATTCTCCCTTTCTGACAATATGCTGTAACAAATGCTATTCAGCACTCTTAATCCCATAATCTAGTGGACTACATCACTTGCAGAATAACTTTAATAGAAAGGATATAAAATTCAATCATGAGATGAATAAATGAGGACCTTTCACAATACAGTGTATGTGGAATAAATCCAGCAAGGATGTGTTGGGGCCAAAAGTACTCTCTCATTCTTTGAAAAGAAAGAGATAATAAATGTTTACCTGAAGTAATAAAGATTATCTACCCAGCCCCCCAGGTCTTCTAGAGCATCTCACGACAGCAGACACCTGTAAAGACTGAAGGGAGTTTCATACATAAGCAGTATGTCACCAGAATGCCCTTCCTAGAATATTAATGAAATAAAATAAAATAATAAAATAAACCCAGACCCATATATATTGCTACAATTGCAAATATATTTTAATGCTTATAGCCGGAACTAATTGCAATATGGTTTCCCTAATAAATTAATAACTTGAAGTCAGATTTTGCATTTGACCTATTTCTATGCTGCCTATACCTGAGATTGTTATCTCTGTTTTCCTCCTCCTCATTGTGCAAACTATTTCTTCTTCCCTTTTATGACTAATACTGCCATCCTATGACCAACCTCTTTCTCCCTGTAGATGCCTTCTTTCATCTGCCTTTAAAACTCTATGCCTCCTATATGGTTTCCAATCCTTGACTCCCATGCAGCACCTCTCAGCATCTCCACCTACAGAAAGTGCAATCTCTTCTTGTTCATCAGCTTCATCTTCCCTCTTCCTCTTCCTCTCCTTTTCAGTACCAAACATTGCTCCATGCAAGGTACTTCTAGTTACGCCATAACTCCTTGTCAGCTATCACAACTCAGAGACCAGTTAAGCAGCTCAAAAAGCAACGACCTTCTAGAAAACAACCCAGAGCTGTGTCAGACAGCAGGGCTTTAAAAATACTCATAATGTCTATCAAGGCTTCCCTTCAAATCGCCAGGCTTGCCAGGCCCCGAGACACTCTAGGAAAGGCCATGATTCATCTTCGACCTTTGGAGCAGGTGTGGAGGAGGAAATATTGGCAATTACAGTCCCAATGCTCCATTTGCAAGGCTAATTTAGGAAACAAAAAGGGGAAAAAGGCATTTGTTTTTTAAAAAGCTAGATTAATTCTTAACTTAATAGTTTGCAAAATGGCTTTCTTGGACTCCAAAGCCTCGCTCTGCACCAAACCATACAGTAATGAATACCAGAAGCTTACAGTAAAACTGAGAAAGACAAAGGGATTCAAGCCCTGTGTAAGAATATTAACAGGTCTGAAAGTCAGAACCATAGAATGGTTTGGGTTGGAAGGGACCTTAAAGATC
>RSEF01000004.1:38894509-38934909 GCA_003993805.1 Himantopus leucocephalus | reverse complement strand
TCCCTCCCCTCCAGTGTGTCAAGTGTGCCACACAGCTTGGTGTCATCGGCAAACCTGCTGAGGGTGCACTCCATCCCAACATCCATGCCGCCAACAAAGATACTGAACAGCACTGGTCCGAGTACCGACCCCTGAGGAACATCACTTGTCACTGTTCAACACTTGGACATGGAGCCGTTGACTGTAAGATGAAAGATGCAAGCGGATTACTCCAAGGGAGTGTCCTATCTGTCAAATGTTTCTCTTGATCCCTGATCTGCAGACACATCTCCACAGAACTAGTAACAACCATGGTGAGCCTTAAGCCCCCTGTTCCAGCCAAGCAGCACCAGAGTTTCCCTAGGAGCTGTGCTCTCACAGCCTGCCTTCATACCCTGCATTGAAGGGAAAGAGCAAGAATCAACCAGTATTAATATCAAGGGACGCAGAAGTATTTCCAACAAGTTAACAGACAAACCTTCGGATGCCACTGCAAAAAGACATCTTAACAGATGCAAAACAAAGGATAAAGATAATGGTACTGTATAGCATACCTCCCACACAGAATCTCTTTCCTTCACAAATTCCTAGAAACTCATCTGCATGATATTTTTTAAAAAAGTGCTTACTCCCTTATCATCACATATACTTTTAGCAATTTTATTTGGATTGTAGAGTTCCCCAAAAGGAAAAGTTTCACATGGCCAGTTTCAAAACAGAAGAGAACTGCTGTGTTCTGAATGAAAAATTTACTTTTGTTCTGTATTATTTACAGTGCAAGAAGAGACATACATAGCAATCTGAAGTCTTCCTCTGAAGTAGGGGTATCTAATACTGACTCATAGCTGATCTACTGAATCAGTCTGAAGGCATGTGTTTGGGTAAAGAGTGAAATGGTTAAAACACCAGACTTTCGCAAGGCAGCCCCAATCACCTTTTTTTCTTGTTTCTAAATGGAGATGCAATGACATCTTTTCTCAGGCATGGCAGCATACTGATCATATTTGAAAGTGGCAAACTTGTCATTTAATACCTGTCAAATATCCCAGCTTCCACAGTTAATTACAATATAATATTCACTACCTTCAGAGAAAAAAATGTCAACATGAATTTGAATTGGAGGGTGAGAGGGAGCAAAACAGTAGGTGCAGCCACTAAACATCACAACCTACACACTATGTAGGCAAGACTAAGGTCCACCAGCTGTTGTCTGAAAAAAATTGTCACCCAGAACTATTTTTGATAAATATTATAAAAGCTTATCAATGAAGCCA
This sequence comes from Himantopus leucocephalus, assembly GCA_003993805.1. NCBI lineage: Eukaryota > Metazoa > Chordata > Aves > Charadriiformes > Recurvirostridae > Himantopus > Himantopus leucocephalus. Next base: position 38,933,656 of record RSEF01000004.1, on the reverse strand, counting down.
ACTTAGAAGTCCTATTTTTTTATGCCACTGCCTCTTCCAAACAGAGAAAATGTGGTGGTTCTAACAAAAATAGTTGATTGTTTTACATAATGAAATATTCTTCACTTCTAGACCCCATCAACTTTTACATATAAACTGTTTCAATGTAGAAGTGTCAGGAATCTGAAAATAATGCCTAGTGACAGCTCTAGGATTAAGCTCTTGTCAGTTAGTTAGACTGGCTAACTTCGATTTTAAATTACTTTTAAAGAGCAAAGCATATACTGTAAGCCCTCCCATGCCTCCTACAAACTGACATCAACAAGGCATCTGGGACAAGAATATGCTAGTAATTCATCTTAATTATTTGTCAGCAAAGCTGTCCTAATAGGATGTGTCTTTCATTTTGATTAAAATGACCCTCTGAAATGTGGTCCTCATAGAAAGTTGACAAGCAGAGGTAAATTTTGAACTGTCTGGCACTTATTATTTCTTCTCCGGAAACTGAAAGTGCTGCTAAATAGTCTTACGTAACTACTCCCTCCATTTGCCTCTCTCTGCCTAGCTTCCACAATCATGAAGAACCTGTTGATACCTCTTTGGTGATCAGCAATAATAAACAGTCATCTTTGGTCCATGTGCCATTCTTTTTATTTTTTATTTTCTGCCTCCATAGCATGATTTCGACTTTACTTGGCTGTATCAGTAATTCAATACTGTAGTTAAATGAACGGCTGTGGTTACTTTTTTTTAAATACATAGCCATGGATACAACAAACACTTCTCATGCTATCTGGAAGGTTTTAATCTTCTGATTTTTTTAAGGTATGAGCTGATGGGGTACATGATGCTGTCCCAATATTCAGATATATTGCACTCTTTAATATTTGATTTTGATCATGCTGCCATGATATGGTATTTCTTTAGGAACCTCATTTTTTATATGTCCTAGGACCTATCATTCTGAATTGGTAACATAAAGAAAACTGACATTTACTGTAAGGATGTAAGATCACATATTTGTTTATAAAGTTCTCAATCCAGGCTTTCAGAAGTCTTTTAACTGAAATTTTCTCATTAGACCATAATACATTTCACTTTAGGATTCCAGTTACACGTGAAACACAATTTTAGTATTACTGAAATTCAGTTGTGTGTACAATTAGAAAATGTAGATAAACAATATCTTTAGGAGCTAGCATTAGCTATCAGATAAACCAAAAGGTGCGTCAAGGAAAGAGCCCTGGCTTAGAAAGTCACCTAGGAAAAGGAAACATTGCCAGTAGGCTGTCAGTAGGAAGACAGTAACTGACTAAATAGTAAAACTAGCTAGAAAAATCTGTAAAAAAAAAAACCCAAAAAAACAAAGAAACCCCTCCAATTTCTTACTTTTCAACTACCACTCACAAATTGTTACAGAGAAAAAAGAAGTTGTAACACTTCAGTGAGCTTAAATGAAAAAAAGGAACAAGATACACAAGTATTTTTGAGGGAGCTATGCAAACTTCTCCCTCCACAGTTTTGGAAGGGGTAGTGGGAAATTTCTCTCATGCTCTACTTAAAACAATGGGAGAGTTTGGAGATGCTCCAAGATAATACAATATAGTGGATAACCTATGTTTAGTCTGAACATAGACATGCTGTATTTCCTTTTTTCACCCTTCTAATCCCATACCTATACCCTGTCAGCATCGGCCTTAAAAATAAAAATGAGATAAAACATTATCCCACAGATTTTCTTTTACTGTCTTGGCACACGGAGACTAATGATTAATAAGGTTTTGAATACTAATTCAATACTAGGAGTGTGGAAATATGGGGGACAAAAAGAGATGAAATAAGAAAGCTCAGGTATCAGCTTTAGCAGGATTTGCTTTCCTAAATAGATCAGTTAAAGCCAGCTTGACACATTTATCCCCCCCTTCCTATTTCTGTGTTAAAAACTTGAGTTGTTCTCTCTAATGTGCAGGACAGTTCCTTGACCATCATTTCATCTTTGAGTCAATTAGAGAGAAATAGTCCATGTGTATCAACCACAAAAAGTCCCAGATTCCTCAACTCTGTATCAGATAATGACACGTGGTTCCCAGAATCAGGCTTTGTATGCCTCAATCTCATTCTACAATAGTAATACGTTATCCCTCTTCCATAGTGTAGCTTTCCCTGGTAAAGAACTAGGCTCTCAGGCTGTAGCTCTACATAACTATGCAGCATTACTGGATTACTGCCAGAAAGCAAAAGAAGAAGTATTTCCTTCTCTGTTCTCCAGCCTCACCTTCTTGTTCCAGCCTCCATTCTGCCCCTTCCCTTGCAGTCAGCCTTTCAGGATCTAAGCTGAAATGGAGGCGGGGGGGGGGGGGGGGGNGGGGGGGGGGGAGACTTCTAAGGACAAATAAGGGTATTCAGCACCTTTTACTCAGAGTTGTACCAATGAAGGGAAAAAGCTGGGAACACGCAGCCAAGGTGAAAGCAAAAGTGGGACCACAACCTGCCACTCAAACACACACAAAACTGCACCAAGAAGAGAGTGAGGACACGAAGGGTCAAGCAGAAAAAGGGCATAAAACTTCCTTTTCTGTGTTTTTTTTTTAATAAAGGCAATACTCTGCTATTAAGCTGGATTTTCATATCTGTTTGCACTCTTCCAGTTCTAAATGAGTGCTAGGATCAGATTTTGGATGAATATGTATAGTGTTCAAGGAAATGTTCTACCCCTGCATGGGTCCCACGTATTTTGTCTGGCCTAGGATATCAGAAACCCATCCTGACCACTGCGTGGTTTGTTCCTTGTCATAAATCACATCCAGCACTTGGAGCAGTAAATCAATACTGTTTCTGTCTTCTGCAAAAGGAACAGGAGGCTTACATAACCCGCAGAGCGAAAGGGGAAACCTGCCAGCCTGCTCTGAACAGGACTCCCAAACACCAGACTCACAATTCCTGCAAGTTTCTTCACTCAGCAGAAAAAAATAAAAATAAATGCTACTGCTACTGACACTTCTCCTCTCCACAGAAACTGATTGTGTTTGTAGTGTATAACTGTCACAGCACTGGCACCAATATTCTTGTTCTTCAAAGAAAAAGACAGGTTGTAGAAAGAAGTAGACCACTGAAGGGGCAAAGCAGAAGCCAAGCATGTCCCGCTCCAAAAGGCAAAAAGGGAATGAAAAAAAGAGTCACTGATTCTTTCCACCTTCACAGATAAACTAAAAGTACTTGTTCTTGGTGTCACAATCACTCTGCAGAATTCAAAAAACTACAGTGAGGGAATAGGCAAAGCAGCAGGATTGACATTCTCTGAAGTACCCAGTCCTCCAGGAAACTTGCCAGTAAGTTAAATAAAATTGTGTGATTTGGTTTTCATCAGCTTAAAATAAAAAAGAGAAGAAAAAAAACACCCACCCCTGGCGATATTTAGCAACACTGAAGCATTTTTCAATTTAATTTCAATTTCATCGAATTGCTTAGGGGGAAAAAGCACCTTAAAAAGAAACAAACATAAAAGCCCAACTGTTTTGACAACATTTTCTAAATGCATTCTTTATTAATACACTGATTGACTTATTTTGGATTTTTTTTCATTTTTATTAAAGACAACCTTCAAATATTAAAAATTGGTCAAAGGATAAGTAAAACAATTTAGTAAAGGGCTCATTTAACCCCCCAAATAAGTGAGATTGCTTTCAAAACTGCCAAAGAGATTAAACATTCATCATTATCCCAGCTCCAGCACTGACAGGCTGACATAACTTTCTTCTACCTTTCTACCGCAGAACACCTAGGAACATTAATCTCTGAATTGTGTTAGTAAGAAAGTGGTTGGTCCCCAACACTGAAAGTACCAAAACAAAATTGTCCTTTACATTTGAGAGGCTGAATCCTAGGAGAAACATTAGCTCTGAGAGCGTAGCATGTGAGGGCAGAGACTATTCGTGTTTACTTCAGAACAAAGCATGCAAATACTAAGAGGACAGGAAAACCTTTTCATCAAATAGAACGAGCCACACTAGAAATCAGTTTTCTGGGTTTGGCTCTACCATTCATGAACCCTGGGAATTTGGGCAAGTTCTTTGAATTTCTGTTTGCTTCCATTTTTCCCCATTTTATAAAAAAAAGATGATCCTTCCTTGAGAAAACTATTCAAGATGTACAGATGAAAAAAACTGTAACAGATACTAGAAGATATTCTGCATTTTGCCTAAGATCCAGAGTCTTAAACCCTTCTGTAATTCACAGTTCAGTGAATTATCCCAAAACATAAAAGTCTTTGGATAAAAACATTTGCATTTAGATACATTTAACCTAACATTAAAACCAAAAGATGAATAATACTTTAATGCTCCTGTCATATTTATTAGCTCTGCTCAAGGTGAGCAAAAGCTCTTGGGAACAGCTGTGCCAGACATTCTTTCCCTTCCCCCATACACTATTTTTTCCTTTCTTAAACTGCAGGAGTTCAGTTCTAGCACTATTTTTTCATACTAGGTTTTCTCCCTCCTGGCACAGAAATGAGAATGCAGCAAAGACATAAGGGATGAAGGATAAAAGAAATAAGACTGGCTACTAAATTAACTGTATACAGAGTGAAAGAGAGACAAAACTGTTTTTTCAGAGAGATATTCTGACCTATTCTGCCATGAGCCTCTACATCATTTTAACCCAAAGATTCTCTCCCAGAGCTCAGGGTAATTATTGCTTCTTTTGTGCTCACAGAATCATTTAGGTTGGATGATGCTCTTGAGAGCATCTAGTCCAACCCCACTGCTCAAGCAGGGTCAGGTACAGCAGGTTGCTCAGGGAGGTGTGCAGCTGAATTTTGAGTATCAACAAGGCTGGAGACTCCACAATCTCTCTGGGCAACCTGTTCCAGTGTTTGACCACCCACACAGTAGAAAAGTGTTTTCTTGTGCCCATCACCACTTGTCCTGTCACTGGGCACCGCTGAAAAGAGTCTGGCTCCCTCATTTGTATTCCCATCAGTTATTTACATACCTTGATGAGATCCCCCCAAGCCTTCTGTTCTCCAGGCTAAACAGTCCCAACTTCCTCAGGCTTTCGTCAGAGTAGAGATGCTCCAGTCCCTTAATTATCTTCACAGTTCTTGCTGGACTCGCTCCAGTAAGTCTGTATCTTTCTTGTATTGAGGAGCCTACAACTGGACACAGTACTCCAGAAGCGGCCTCACCAGTGTTGAGTAGAGGGGAAGGATCACCTCCCTTGACCTGCTGGCAAGATTCTTCTTAACACAGCCCAGGATGCTGTTGGCCTTCTTTGCCCCAAGGGTGCATTGCTGGCTATCAGCCCATCATCTATCAGGACTCTCAAGGTCCTTCTCTACAGAGCTGCTTTCCAGCCACTCAGCCCCTAGCATGTACACCTGGGATTGCTTCGCCTCAGATGCAGGACTTAGCATTTCCCTTTGCTGAACTTCACAAGATTCCTCTCAGCCCATTGACGTTCATCTGAATGGGCACAACCACCTGGTACATCAACCATTCCTCCCAGTTTTGTATAGTCTGCTAATTTGGAAAGGGTGAAATTTGTACCATCACCCAGGCCATTAACAAAGATGTTAAACAGCATTGGCCCCCATATATCTCCTCGGGTACACCACTAATGACTTACCTCAAACTGGACTTTATGCTGCTGATTGCAATCCTCTGTTCAGCCCGTTTTCCACCTCACTGCCCATTTATTTAACCTGTACTTTGTCAACTTGTCTATGAGGATGTTATGGGAGACGGAGTCAAAAGCCTTACTAAAGTCGTGGTAAAAAACAACCACTGCTCTCTCCCCTTGTCAACCAAGCTAGTCACTTCATTGTTGAAAGCTATCAGGTCGGTTAAGCATAATTCCTCAATCATAAATCCATGCTGACTACTGCCAATCATCTTGTCCTTCATGTGTTTGGAAATGGTTTCCAGGATTAGTAGTTGCTCCATCACCTTACCAGGGATTGAGGTGAGGCTGACTGGCCCGTAGTTCCCCATATCTTCCTTCTTGAAGACTGGAAGAGACTGAATGCCACTCTTATCTTCAGGAACCTCTCCCAGTCACCATGACAATGGAGAGCAGCCTTGCAATGACATCAGCCAGCTTCCTCCACACTTGAGCGCAACCCATCAGGCCACATGGACTTAACTCCTGGTTTGTTGCTCCATAACCAGGTCCTCCTCTAGCAAGTCCTCCTTGTTCCAGACTTTTCCTCTGGTCTCAGGGAACTGGAATTACTGAAGGCAGTTCTACCGGTAAAGACTGAGGCAAAGAAGGCATTGAATACTTCAGCCTTTTCCCTGTCATGTGTCACTAGGTCTCCTGCCCCATTCAGCAGTGGGCCCAAGTTTTCCCTCATCTTCTTTTTGTGTGCTTGTAGAATCCCTTCCTGTTGCCCTTCATATTCCTTGCAGGACTCAACACCAGGTCAGCCTTGGCTTTCTAACCCTATCCCTGCATAATCAGACAGCAACTGTATGCTCCTTCTGGGTCACCTGCCCCTGCTTTCACCTCTCCTTTACTGGCCTCCTGCTGCCTTTGCTTGTTTTCCTACTTGTCAGGACAGACCTTCCTCAAGCTCAGTGGAGGTGATCCTTGAATATCTACCAGCTGTCCTGAACCCTTCTTCTCTCCAGGGTCATATCCCATGGTTTTGTTCCAAGCAGATCTCTGAAGAGGTTTAAAGCTTTCCTAAAATCCAGGGCTGTGGTTCTGGTTTTTGCCCTGCTCCCTCTTAGGATCCTGAACTCCATCTCACAAGTCACTGCAGCCAAGGCAGCCCCTGACTTTCACATCCCCAACCAGCTCTTCCCTGTTTGTATCAGGTCCAGCAGAGCATGCTTCCTTGTTGGCTTCTCAGTGAACTTTGCCAGGAAATTGTCATCAATGCACACCACAAATCTCCTGGGTTGTTTGCGCCCTACTGTGTTGTCCCTCCAGCAGATATTAGGGGATTTTAAGTCCCCCAGGAGGACCAGGGCCTGTGAATGTGAGGATTCTTCCATGTTTTTGAAGAAGGCCTCAACTACTTCTTCCTGATCAGGAGGGCTATAGCAGATATCTGCTATGACAATGCCCGTGTTGGTCTGCCTGCTAATCTTGACCCATGAACTCTCGACTGATTCCTGACCCATCCCAACGCAGAACTCCATGCATTGCAGCTGCTCTCTCACATTAAGCACAACTCCTCCTTCTTGCCTTTTCAGACTGTCTTTCTTAAGGAGCCTGTATCTGTGTATTGCAGCACTCCAGTTGTGTGAGCTATCCCAGTGTGTCCCAATGAGGTCACAGCCCTGTAACCACACACAGACTTCTAGTTCCTCCTGTTTGTTCCTCATGCTCTGTTTTTTAGGTGTAGAGCCATTTCAGAGAGGCACCCAAGCATGCCAATTGTTCAGAACGAGCACGAGAGCTTACCCAAGAAGTTTGTTCCACAGGCATTCTCTTCTGTACATGCCTATGCTTGAAGTGATTGCATTTCAGCTTGTTTTTTTTTCTTGCTGTGTCTCTTCTGTTCCCACCACCCCAGGCCCTTGGCTTGCCTATCCCATCCACAACTTCCTCGCTTGTTTGCTTAGGAATCTCTCCCTTCCCTATCATTTCTAGGATTTGATGGTACATAAAGCATATCAAGTAGTTTCATGGACATAAATATTGAAGGGACAACCAGTTGTGCCTCTGGAGTTAAGAAGAGAGATGAGTAATCAACATTTTACAGTGCATGAATTATAATACTGTGCAAGCAAATGGATGATGCTACCACATCACTGCGGCATGCTAATGGCAACGTTTGTGCAAGTGATTCTACCAGCTCCAGGAATCTGTGAAAGAGAGCCTCAGTCTGACCCTAACGCTATACTCCTTCTGCAGTAGTGAAACCAACTGTTTTGGGTGATATCAACATCCGGACGAATGTTTCTTTTAGAAATTGCACTTGTTCACTGGTGCAGCAAATGAGAATACTTGGAACTACAACCCACTTTCCCATACTTCTGAATATCCATGTACAGGATATTGGTGATGCATCTCTCTCTATTTCTGCTGGTGCAGACATGAGCTGTACAGATAATTGTCAGAAGCTTGATGGCAAGCTTACGTATCTTTAAAAAGCTATATCATAAAAGACATTGAGAAACAATCTATAGAAAATACATAGACATACAGGTTAACTTTATTACCCTTCACAGGTCTCAGGAAATATTCTAAGAAAAACAGCCTGCTTGTTTCATAATACTTAACTGAATCTTTGCAAAAGCTTTATGCATGTCAGTACAATGGAAGGAAAGGAAAGACACAGTAAAAGAAACAATTATGAGATTATACAACACTGAATCACTGGTGGGCAACAGCTCTATTTAGGAAAAGGCGGTAGACGTACTGAGGAGAAACAGTATTAGGAGACGGAAATGGGGAACCAAAATGAGAAAAAACTCTGGTGGGAGACAGAGGAATGGAGCATGTGACCAGCATGGGAAAGCAGCAAGGACAACTTAGCAGCACAAGCACAGACTGTCTTCTGTGGCTGTCGTCTGCCCAGGTCTTACACCTCACTTACCTTCCAAAATATCTTTGTTACAGCTACTTCCTTTTCTTCTATAGCTCAATGATGACAGTTGCAGGTTTTCTGTTCTGGGGTTGTGCTTTTTTTGTTTGTTTTGTTTTGGGGTTTTTTGGGGTTTTTTTTCGAGAAATGCAGTCAGAGATTTTCCCCCTAGCAGATGACTACAGTACACGCCTTTTTACATGCAGCATTGCCTGTCCACAGCCTAAATATTCCTCATTCTTTCCTCATTTTTCCCTTCTTTTGTTTGCTATTAGAGATGCTCAGAGTTTCATATCATGAATCCCATCGCTAAAGTGGTTTTTCTGGGGTCCCATTCCTAACTGCACAGAGCATACATTCTTCCACTGACCATCAGCTACAGTGTACTAACATCCGTTATGCCTAATTTGTATGTTTGTATCAGTACTGTAATCAAGGTTAAACTAGACCATAGTTTTACTACTGTAAGTGCCAATCCAGCCAGTAGTCTGGAGTACTATCTTCCATCACAGAAGTATATCTACCTCTAATCTATTACCAGAAATGACTAACAATTGAATGCTTAACACTTTCTATCAAGGTGTGTTACTGAATGCTGATCACCCTCAGGCATTCCTCAGGCTGCTCATCACCCTCTCTACTTCCTTCCCACCATCTCCCTTGATGGAAGGTATATCTTCCTCAGATCTGCTGGCACAATTGTACTTTGAGTCACTTCCTAACATGGCTGTTCCAGAATTATTTGGGTTAGCTTGGACATACTGTAAAAGAGTTTTCTGTTCTGAATCATTTTGACAGAATAACGTTAGAGAACATTTAACCATTCAGTCATGGAAGCTGATCAGACAGGGCTGAATCTTCTTAACCTGCCCTGAATTCAGCAAGAACATCATGACTAACTGCAGTCTCACTAGCACCAGTAACCTTCTACATGAACTCATCCTTGTCATCTGCAAGACAAGATGAAAAAAAGACTTTTCTAGCAGGTACATAGCCCGGAAGAAGCTGCAGCATATGGAGAGCCCACACTGGAGCAGACTCCTCGCAAGAACTATGGTTCATGAAGGACCCACACCAGAGCAGGGGAAAAGTGTGAGCAGTAAGGAGTGGCAGTGAGGAACTGTTACGGACTGACTGCAACTCCATGTTCTCCATCCCTTGCACGAGGGGGGGGGGGGGGGGNAGACACAAACGACGGGCTGTTCTTTTAATTGTTGTCTTTATTTCTCACTATCAAAATCTATTTTCATTGGCAATAAATTAAATCAATCTTCCCCAAGTAGAATCTGCTTTGCCTTTGGTTGCAACTGGTAAGTGATCTCCCCGTCTTTATCCGGACCCATGAGTATTTCCACCCTATTTTCTCCCCATGTCCTGCTGAGGAAGGGGACAGAGAGCATCTGGGTGGGCAGCTGGTCAAGGCCAACCTACCACTGAACCATGACTGGCATGGAAAATATGATGAAGATGATGAAGATGATAACAGAGTTTGTAATTCATACCAACAACAAAAAACCCCAACATTTCCCGCAGAGCTTAACCTTGACTATATGCATTTAAAGCTATTAAGGAACATAAACAACATTTTTCATTGCAACTGTGCTGCAGATCTACTGTTTCATACAGCAGAATACAGAGCTTGCTCTTAGTAGGAATATTTGTTTGGATAGCCTCATGAACCCCATCTCAGTGGAAAGCAATTTTGAAAATTCTCACTTGAAGGAAATCTATTCCTGGAAAAATCTTAAGGTTCACTTCTCTTCTAGTCAAAGAAGCCAAAAGCTTAAAAGTCACCAACACAACCAAGACCTACTTGAAGGCATGAAGCCTTTTTCAGTGAAGAAGTTATATTCAAAAAAATTATATTCAAAAGTCTCTGCTGCAATGGCAAGTGCAAAGAAAACAAAACACATGAGGCTTAGCTGTTATGTAATAAATATCTCTTCTGCTCTCAGTTATGCTGCTTTAAAATCAGACTAACCCAATGGACCAGCAATGTTTCCCAGCACATACTGGTTAAACAGGATCAGGGGGGAAGAGCAAGAAGAAATGCAGTGAGATTGCCGAACAATATCATATGACTTAATGCCAATTCTGTCCTTCCTGCACTGAATAAGATTAAGAGATTATAATTTTTATGTCAGCTAGCAGAAATCTAACTACACAAATTCCATTAGCCAGTTTTGCTAGTACAGAGTTCATTATAGAGTTTTTTGACATATACAATGGAAGATACTGAAGCTCCTTTATTCTGTAGGAAGCAGCTCTGCCAGCTGTACTATGAGGGAAACCCTTCCCTGAGTATTCCAGAATGAGATATTCCAAGCTTGCCAGTCCCAAATTTACCTATTATTTATTCCATTTGAATTTCAAGAGGAAAGTGAGATACACACACACAAAACTAAACCACCAAACCAAAATCACAACCCAAAACTAAAAAATTATCAAAAAACCCTAATGTTACTACCCCCTCCCCATGTCCTTTTTAAGAGGATGAAGCATATTTGACAGTTTTACTATTGCTTCCTTTGAATCTAATGTAGCTATACATTTTGAGTTGCATCAACCTTGATTTCAAGCGGGATGATGTCAGAATTTTTTTCACATTGTGAATTCACAAGCTGGGAAGCCAACTAACACAGAACCGCCTTTCAGGGAAGAGAGATCAGTCTTATGCTTAGAAAAATCTTTGAGGTTTGCCCAGTATTTTGCAGCACAGCATTCTGTGGATGCAAAGGAGGATGCAAAAAAAAAAAAAGCATTTAGATCTTATAAGTGATCTCCTTCTCTTGAGCAGAGAATGTTTTTTCATGGTATTCTCTTACCCTGGAAGATCTACCTTTCACAGATGTTAAAATGAAGGGAAAAAAGGGTCCCTTTCTTCCTCACACACACACAAAATCATCTATTCCTTCCCTCTGTTCCCTGAAGGGTGTGAATAAGAAAGAAGTCCAGTAATAGGAAAGAGCAGAACTTATTGAAGAGATCTAATGAGAATGAAGAGACTGCTAAGAGGGTCAAAGGTTATGTGCAGTGCAACCCTTAAAAAGAACAAGTATTAAAATCTTCAGATATTAATCCAACCTGTGACCCTAGTCACCAGTTAAAATATCAAAAGGTATTGCAACATTAACCACCAGACATTTTAGAACAGTTCAAACAGCCTGTGCAAGTCTAATTAAATCTGCCCCCAAATCTATCACCCAGTACAGAAAAATAAGATGGGAAAATTCATCATGATTCAAAACTAAAAGGTAGGTGGGATGAGAATACTGACACTGGCATTTATTATGGAAGAGGATTATTATAATCAGCCCCAGCAAACAATCATCTCTCAATCTGTGTAGGGATGTGCTTTTCATTTTCAGTATGTTAAACTTTTAATGCCAAGGAACACTCTTAACCTGAGAAGTATTTAATGCGTATTTTGTTTCAAGTAGTTCCACCAGGCAAATGGGTGTGTGTGCACTCTAGCACACAGCTTAGTTCTAGTGGTTTTTTGTTTTGTTATTCTCCTTGTCTAAAGTAAAGGCCTAAAGCTGTTTTCAAAAAGAAAGGAGCACTAACAAAGAGCTAGTTATCTTGAACAGAAGCAATCAAACACTTCTGTTTATTTAAAGTTGCATGTTACTGTTCCTAATCTAGGCAAGGTATGTAACTTTTCAGTTTCTTTACTCATGATTCATTCTAAGAAAGATTATTAAAAGCAAGAACATTACCTGCATAATTAGACACCAGTGTATTAAATTGGGCCAGAGTCAGTAGTTTTCAGAATTCAGAGCAGAAATGCCAGCCAAAAGTACCTGCTACAATAGTATGCACTGCACTCAGCCACAATGTGATTAGCAAGTCTCCAACATGATAAGCAGAATACTTAAACTGTATTACAGAAAGCAGCACGATCCTACACAGTTCACATAGATATTGTGGAAATACTGACCTTCAAAAGCAGAAAGAAAATAAGATGCAAGTTATGATATCCTTCCTCCCAAACAACATTCCTTTTTTTTTTTTAAATAATCTCTTCTTACACAGCAATTTTCATGCTACCTTTGCAGTAATGGAATACTGTTGATGTAATATTCAGTACACCTCTGATCTACTTAATGTTCGACATACAATTTTCCAAGATTATGTCATTTTGGACATACTTGGTATTTCAGTCTTGGCTTTGCTCTTCCCTAATATGAAATAAAAATGTCTGTATTTCCATTAGGGAGTATAAAGATGTTAGCATCTATACTTCATAATTCAGAGATCATGAAGACAGAAAAAAAATAATACAATGAATGAATAAAACTGGATTGGTTGCTCCAAAAGGCTCTAAAAGTTAGAATGAACGCGTCACAGAATGAATTTTGTAACAAAGCCAGTTTTCAAGCTACATTTTGTCTTGAAACTTGTATTTCTTTAGTGTGAGAAAATTATTCCAAAAATTACTCTTCTAAAAGTATGATATATTTAAGAACAAAAACAAACAACCAAGAACACACTGGCACATAAATATTTTTCCTTGTAAATCCTAGCCCTGTTCAATTTCCAAATGAGTAGCATTTTTGTGTTACTGGTTTCAATGTCAGTAGTATGCCATTACACTAAAAGAAAATGCCTGGGGTTTTCATACTGACCTGCACCACTTATCCTCCTTGCTTATGGTTATGAGTTGTTCTGGGCTAGAACACCTTTTTTTAAAGATGAACATTTATTTAAAAAAAAAAAAAAGAGTCAGGAAATACCGTTAAGTATTACCCTCTTTACTTTCTTCCTTTGAGGAAGACAGAATTAAATCTCTCCAAACCACGACACTGTCTTTTCTGTTAAATTTATTTGATTACTAAGAAACCTTAGATCCAACAGGATGTAAAAGAGATGAAAAGCAACATTAGCTGATGTGTATCAAATCCACTCCACTTTTATCAAGCAGCTCTAAAAAGTTATTAGTGCTATGCTGTGGAAAGAATACAGGGTGCTTCTATAACATAATTCATTGACAGAATTCATGCCTTTACAGCGTTTTAACATTCTCCAGGCATAGGTGAAGCAAAGATTGGGAAGGTTAGATATTTTTTTAGACAGAATGCTATTCAAGCAGTGACACCAATTTAGTATTGACTGCCTTCTGACTGAACTTGTCACTTCATTACTAAAATAAAGGTGCTACTATGCTTTAAAAAAAATACATACTTTTCACAACAGAATGTGAAGAGCCTTACCAATTCCGGCTCTTCTAACGGGAGTTTAAGACATGACTCTGAACAGAAAATTCTTTTAAATTAAGATATAACAATTCTGAAAATGCCATTCCTTCATAAAAGAGCCAGCTATCCTAAGGAAGGGATCTTTTGGATTATCTAACACAGCCTGAGCCAGACATTAGGGAGTCCACATAGTGCTTCCCATACTGCTATTTTTTTCCTGTCTGCTGAGCTATTGCCATTGCACTTCATTAGATAAACTCTGCTACCGTCCAACTGTACATAACATCAAAACGTATTTCCTAATTGCTAAGGTGAATTTGATATCTTTTAACTTCAACCAATGGTTCCTCACTATACTTTTAGTAGCAGGTTTAACATGCATTTCTCCTTCATTATATTTTTCCCTTCTAATTGTTTTTATGCAGACGTATGAGTCCCTCCTAAAGAAAACTGAAGGAGCACTTCCAATTTTCAGTCAGAGGTAAGACACGATGCAGTCTCACCTCCTGGCCTAGAAGGAAGCAGAATTGGTAGGGACATAGACTTGTACAAGGTTAGCTGCAGGTGGGTATGTATCCCACTGTCTTCATCTGTGCTCCTCATTAAAACTCCTGCCAGTTACATCAGCCAGCAGTTCTGCTAAACTCTGGGTGAAAAATACACATGGGGTACCTAAGAAAATTTAAAGAGAATGTGGATTCCACTGCAGGAATTCACTGTCACTTAATGCAGGTATTCCTTGCAGCTACCCCCTTACAAACTTTGCCCACTATTTTGCTCCTTTCTGCACCATAGGAGCATAGAAGCTCTGACTGAGACTGTGCCAGACCACGCAATAACTATCACGGAAAACGTAGGAAATCACATGACTGCTTACAGCCCAAGACAGCCCAGGCAAAGAGTTAAACAGCCCATGGAGTAGCATCTAATGGGCAGCTCTTCAGCCTAAACCCAGAAAGTTGCTGTTGAGCACAAACTCCACTGCACATATATTGCTAGTAGGTCTTAGACCCCAGCACTCATGAATCAACTACAGTGTCATGCATGAGGCATGGCACTCTGCAGCCTTTGCAGTGGCAGTCCTAGCAGTGGCTGAGGTCATAAAAACCCTCTGCTGGTATGTAAAATAATACCCCATTCTCACTATATTTTCATGGGTTTCTATGTGCATTATATCTCAAAATACACTAAATGCCTTGTGCTTACTGCCAGACCTACACATTCAGCCTAGGATTTGAAAGTCAAAGCACGTTAATTACAATAATAAGGTGCTTTAAGTAGGGGCTAGCTGTCACCTGGAAACCTGACTGCATTCAGTAGCAAACCTGGTGAGCCTCATAAATATTCAGCTGATCATCAGGAGACAGGATATTCAACATACCCCAGAAAAGTACTAGTGAACAGCCATGTAAATTTTATAGTTCCTTCACTTCTACATACTCTCTAAATATTGTTGAGACTCGGTTACCCTACCATTTAATGAACTCTGCACCTGAAGAATTTACTGTACTATAGGGAACGGTATCTACGCAGACACATGATCATGTCAATCAGCATTTAACATATGCCATACCACAACATTCCAGCATTGTAATAATTACTTCATTCGACCATATCAACTAACAGTTCCTAAAGCTGTTAATAAACTTTAATTATCAAAAAATGGGAGTCCTATTTCAAGCAACATGGTCTAAAAGGTCAAGTAGAAAGATTTCCTTTCTATTTTTTTTTTTCAGTTTAAGTGTAAGGAAGTTTTTTTACCAAATAAAAAAAAAAAAGCAACTATAGAAATAGTGGCATTTTCTATGGACTAGTGACATTTTTTATGGTGACAGATAAACACATACAAGATTAATTTACTATGCTATTTGGTAATATATGGAAATTGAATTGATCTGTTGTAATTTGTCTTTACTATATATTTAGCTGTCCTATTCATTTGTAAGCTGATGAAATATTATCCAAACATCAAGTACTGCTTTGGTGGATGTTTTGGCTAAATAGCTAAGGATACTGTAGCACAGAATCATATCATATACCCTGTTTACTACGGCCCAGAGACAAAATTACTGGTCCTGGTATTTCAGTTATCTGGAATTCCTGTGGTCAGGAATTTTCCCATAGCTGTTTCTAATACAGAGATGTTTAAAAGACTGTCTTTAGCAAGTTAGCCATACATTGCACTGCACTTCACTTCTAAGACTTTGGCACAAGAGGTTAAACTATCTGCACACTATCACTGCAAAGATGAAACCTGAAGGTAAATGCAAGAACCAAAACCACACATTAATATCATGAATTTGAGAAAATTCAAGTTCTTCACTTACTTGCTGAGTATTTAGTTGGCTGTCTACATCTCCAATCATGTTATTTAAGAACAGTTGTTAATGCCCCTCCACACAGGGATGCAGTAGTTTAATGCAGAATTTGCACAGGCAGAGTTTGCAGAAAATTAATAAGAATTAACTGAAGAAGTAAATGCAAAGTGTCTTTTAAAAAATGGTTTTAAACTACTCAGTGGACTCTGTCACTCAGAAATAAAATTGCTTTAATTCATGTCCAAATTTCAGCCAAATTCTGAGGAAAGAAGTATATATCAGAAGTCTAATATAAGAACAGCACCCTCACACTTCAGTAACTTGCATCAGCTATCCTAGGCAAATTAATGTAGTTGAGACCAAAGATTTGTGTTCTTCTATTACTTGCCAGACATGTTATTCTCCAAGTTCTCACAAACTCATACACAAAGATACTAAGTGCTGTGCTCAAAGTTACACATTAGAGGCAGAGATAAAAGCATGTTCTGAGACACTTCAGCCAGATTAGCATCAATTCTCCTTCATAATCATACTGAAATCAAGAATTAGCCTTAGCAATAGAAGAAGAGAGCACTTCTATAACATTTTTCTGCCTCACGTGCTTTTATTATGGATCAGCTGTGGTCTGTGATCTTTCAGAAGTATTTCACACATGCAACGTATCTCACTTTTTTAAGGAGCTATGTGGGTATTAATATTGAGGCCAGCAACAGAGAAGTGCAAACTCGGTGCATACTTCACCCTGCGTGTCAAGCCAATCTACAACATGCACAGTCAGCAAAACAACAGTTTAATTAGATTTAAGTTGTCTATATTCTATAATTTCACACATAATTACCTAATTCTAAAATAAAAAGTCTTACATAGAAGGAAACAAGTCTTAACTGTGAATATACCTTATACATTGGTTTTGAAAACTAACAATGGAGTATTTTTAATCACAATTTCTAAAAGCAGGGCTGAACAAGAGGTCAGAATTCATCAATATAAAGAATTTGCAATATACACATTCAAATCAGAAATGGCAAGAAAGTCAGAAATATTTAGGGATGTAAAGACACAGCATCCATGCTGTTGCCCACAAAGTAACTGTGAATGCAACATCTATTAAATTCAAACCTTAGTTATTCTACAAATGATATAATAAATTACTTGGTTCTTTATGAAAGCATCAGATTAAAAGATCTATGGTGAACCGAGTCCCTTTCTTAACTAGCTAGCTATATAGCTTGGCACTTTCCATTGGAGGAGTTTGGAATCATGATATATCCAAGCTTCCAAAGGACTTGTGCATTTGGCATACAAGCCAAAGCAAGGAACACTGTAGGCATCCTGACAGAGAACTTAAGACAGGATTTGAAGTGTGATGATAAGGTAGCTTTGTGGATAATTATAGGAAGTACCTTCCAAGCTCTTACGCTTACTATGACACTCTGGAAGAAAGCAGAAAGGTGCTTGTGTAGAACTGAACAAGTAACAAGACAGACTAGCAGCACCAGCCAACAGATGCCTCAAAACCAAATTAAATACCGTGGATACGGAAGTGGATAGCCCTGAAGGTCTCGAAAGTGACAACTAACTTGTACGTAATGGAATTTAGTTGGGGAAGGGAATCAGGAAAAGGATTCAAGAAGTTGGTCCTACCAAGAAAATCAAGTATCACTTTTCAAGGAATTACTATTTCAGCTGTACAAAATTCCATAACAGCATCATGTAGTTTTTCCCCTCCACACATCTTTCTTCTTTAAGAGGCTTAGAAAAGGAGATAGTCATGAGTCACTCACTTTTTTTATTGGACTCAAATCTTTATGATCTGAAAGAGACATAAGTGGAGGAAGGCAGAAAGTAGGAAAGAGGAAAGCCTCTAAGGACAGCAGTTAGGACCCTTTAACAGTTCAAGGAGCTGCAGCCTCCAAAATGCACTTCCACACTTGCCTGGCTTGAGAGGGTACTTTTTTTTTTTTTTAAAGCACTTTTTTTTTTAAAAAAAAAAAAAAGTGAGAAAACTTAGCGAGACATTAAATCCTCTAAAGTTTTGTAGTGGCTGAAAGCCAAGACAACAGCAATAGACATTGCTTTCACACCTGTAGCACTTCTGTTGCAACAAGAAAACATATTACAGCAGAAAATGTCTGTGGTGAGTTGCAGTGTGGTCTACATGAGTAAGGAACCTAAGGTAAACACATGTGGCAAAGACCTCCTTACAAAAGAAATGCTGTAAGATGAGACCTTAGCCATTAATATCTTACCCACATTCCAACTAAGTTACAGGCTAAGCCTGCAGTGGGATAGTATCTAGCACTCCAAACCTTCCAATACACCAAGTAATTACACTTAAGTAATCAATGAGCTTAGTTAGGTCTTCGGGAAAGTTTGGGATTGGTTTTTTTTTTGTTCTGGGGATTTGTTGTTTTTTTTTTCTTTACATCATTTTAAATTAATTGAAAATACTATTTTAATTAGTTGACATCGCTATTTTTATATTTTGTTTTCCCTGAGATCAGTGGAACTGACGCACAAAATACTGGAGTTACCAATAGCAGACACAATCCTTATCCCGACGAATGGGCAGAGGGCATGGAATACATCTCCAAACACATCATGGGACGTGGCAGTTTGTGCCCACTTCCCAAGAAATTAGTGTCTAAGGAAGAACATTTAAAAGCTAAAAACCCCGCCGCTATGCTCTGCATCCCACAGCTGCAAAGAGATGCATTGTTGAGGTTGCCTTTTGGTTTTCCTGCCAAGAAATTATGGACACAAATTACTTAAGAACTTTCAAAGGATTGGTAGAGAAAAATCTATTTTGTCCTGGTCTTATTTTTCCTTAACACCCATATTCTACACTACTACCCTTAGAAATGGTCTAGCAGCCATGCCTCAAGCTTGGAATAACATTAATTAATACACTTTTTTAGTTTATCAGTAGAAAATACTTATCTTATATTCATGCCAAAAGATTTCAGCACAAAATATATTTACAAGGAATTAATTATTCCTTAACTATACAGAGGAAGTTAAGAGGTACCAAGAGTTTCAGTACTGCTAGCCTGGTGAAAAGCAACCGTCAGAATATTCTCTCTTGCTTATCAACTCTCAAGGAAGCACCCACAACAATAACCTTTTTCTCATATATTGATAGCGTCTAGTTTCCACCGTTTCTTAATGTAACCAATGTGAAAGTACCTATGCTGGAGTCTTAATTGCTTTGCTTCAAAGCTGACAAAAGATCTGGAAGCTTAACGTTCCTAAAATTTTGCCAGAATTTCTTTGGCACAGATGGGCTGGACAAGACATGGCTGATCAATCATCATTACTGCTAAATAAAAAAAGGCCTCATTTCATTTTAAAATTAATTCTAAACTTAATCTCTCTTTACTGGAGTTCCAAACTCTTGAATGTCTTTATGGTTTGGCATGGATTTTTTTTTTTTATTATTTTCATTTTACTTTTATGATGCTTCATTTTACTCCAAACTTTTCAGAAGGAGAGGATCAAAAAACCAAAAACCCCACCAACAACATTTTGAAACTTTGGAAAATATAGGTTCAAACAAATGTGCAATTATTAACCCACAAAACAAATGTGTATTCAGAGTTTTGCTGTGCCAATCACTAACCATTTTAACAGGGTAACTAGGACCCTAGGAAGTGAAAAGACCAAAAGGGAGAAATGAGTCTTTTGGGAGGTATTTATCCTCCAGGGTGCAATAGCTAGTTAAAAGTTTAGGGAATAATCCCAAACACCTGAGATAGTACTAAACCACCCTCTCGAACAGCCTCCTTCCCTTAACACTTATTATGGATGCTTATAGAGTGGGATAGGTGAATAATCCCAACTGTGCCTATTCTTACATATGCAATTCCTGAGCCATAGGCATTCTGAGATTGACATTCAGTTTTCCCTATTTCTATAGTGACGATACGCTTCTATGAATAAAATAATTTGGATTTAATGAGAGAGTCTAAATTCACCTTCTATCTATGCTGGAACTGATTATCTTCAAACACACATAATAAGCCAGAACTAAACACAGAGAGATTGATTTATGCTTTTGTTGACACTCTTTCTTTTATCACTCAAGATGAAGATAAATGCATGTTCATCTTTGTGTGTTTCTTTGCACAGTTTTTTGCCACTTCTGCACTATTCTGAAATGCACACTATGAGTTTCAAATCTCTTTGCTGTCTCCATTTTCAAGTCTTGGCAGTTAGGAATATATGAATTACTAAATACTACATAACCACCGAATACTTTGGGTCCAGATTCTTGGACACATTCCAGCTGCTCTGCATTTTTGTAACTTGCAGCTCCTGGTATCTGGCCCCCTGGAATTTCCTCTTTTGTAGGGAGAATCTTTCAGTGGTAGAAAATTACTGTTGGCAAGAGACACCTAGGATTGTGCATATAATGGATTTTCCTTTTCACAGCCAGTGTGGAAAAATACATGTAGAAGATAACTACAAACTTCATTCTTCTAAATTTCAGTGGGATCCCACCGAGCACTTGTTTCTGCAAAGCAGAACAATGTGGGTGCCTCCACTGACTCCAAATACCTTACTGCCTCAGGATAGGGCATTTTCCACAGCAGTAAGAGATACAAACACCAACTCCCTCAAGACGGATGAAAGAACTGAACTTGTTTTCTTGCTGCATGTTTTATCCACTGCATACACAAAGGGCAACATTGTCATCGAGCACTTTCTCCAAAGACTGTCCACTGAAACTGTTGAGGGATGCAAATAAATAGTCCACCCTGAACGTACAGTACACTAACAAGTTAGGAACATGAGAAACTGACATAGCTTCCTCATATCAAAGACAAAGTCACATGTATGCAAATGTAACCCTGACCTGAGGATACATTAACATGATAACAACATGAGAAACGGCAGAAAAGAGCAACATGATAAAATAACAGAACAGGGGTACCACCTTAACGGAATTGTTAACCATGGCAGAAATTACCTGGGCAATGATATCCCAAATACCAAACAAAGGTGTAAAAATTAGCAAAATCAGGACCAATGGGGCAAGAGTAAATGCTTATTTTGGAGGGGACAAAAGTGGTAGAGAGAAAAAATTTGCAAGGGGGAAAGGGGAAGAAAATGATATAAAAGATAGCAAAATCATTGTCAGAACTGACCAGAGTACCTGTCAAGCAGTCACGTGCTTGATCACCACAGTTTGCACAGGTCAATAAAAATCACTGCTTCCATCATGCCTGCCTCTGACTTACCTGCACTCACAAGCAGACAGACATATTTTCCCCAACATCAGAAAGGGAATACTTGGAGCACTCTACCTAACATCAGCATGGAAACAACTCACCTTTTCCTCTCTTACAGACAGTATTTGCAAAATTTGACAAATCTAGGTCAAATTCACCATGTTGCAACAGTTTCAAACCATATTTTTAGCAAACAGTATTCAAGTTTTACATACACAAGTCCTTTTATAATTCTCCATGCACAAAGCCTTATACAGAAAATGTATAAGCTTTGTTACACAGGAAGTTTAGGAAAGCTTTTTTAATAAGATTTCTAAGGATATTGTTTCTACATTCCATAAAAAGAGAGCTACTTATGATGAGGGAGAGGAAATGGATTGCCGATTATATGCTCAGCAGCAGGCCTGTCACAGACAGCGCCATTTTCAAAATATTGACACCAAATCCATCTCAAAAGGAAGCATTTTCCACTAGGATAAGCACTCAGAAAAAACCCAGGGACTGATCTAAATGTGACTATAACATTCTAAACATCTGCGATTCACAAAAAGTGGGCTTTTAAATCTCAACTTGCGTCTCCCTTATGACCTTTTCAGCTTTCTTGGCTGGAGAAAACCTTTAATCTGAATGATTTGATCTTCACTGATTCTAGACCCTTCTGATTTTAGATAACTATAATTCTTCCATTTTCTTGCAGTCAGGTAATGTCCAGTTAGATGCACCTTTTAGGCACTTTAAAGCTTACACGAGCCTAAGTCAACACTATCAGCAAAAGGACCACCCACAGCCTTTTGCATCCCTTCCCTGTACAATTGCCTCTCTTCTGGCACGCGTATTCAGTGAGCGGGATCCTGAGCTGTCCTGAAGTAATGTAAACAACTTCGGATATTTGTCAGCTTAGTTTTTAAAATTCAGATCAACTCCCAGATCTCACCTGTTGCATAGCCCCACAAATATTTGTTTATGTACAGAGAAGGGGCTGTATAGGGCTCCTTCAAAAGCAGTGCCAGTTTATGTCAACTTTTAGGGTATGAGGAGCCAAGAATCAAGAATTGCCCTAACTGCAAGACACTTAAAAAAACCAAAACAAAACAAAAAACCACAAACCACCACCACCCCCAAACCCCACCCACTTAAAAAACCAGAATTATTCTCAAGATATTTGAAACCTAGAGATTAAAGAGGTTTGGAGTAGTGATGCTTGAACAAAACATTGAACTGCTTAGTCTGCAATTACCTCTTCATTCTAAAAGCCTTTGTTGCGTGTGAATTAGCAAGAAGGCAGCAATAGCAAGTTTGCATAAATTCATTGTTGATAACTTTGGATTAAATTAGTTGAATCTACTCCACTGTAAGGCTGAAATAATCATAACTAGAACAATCACAAGTTCTCCCTGCCTACCTTAAAGGTTTGCATTAGCATAGCTATTACCAATGGCTTTGTGTTAGTACAACTATACCAAACACCAAAGCCCAAGTAAAGCAACGTTCAAGATGTACACGTAAACTTCAACTGAAATCTGTTTTCTCTGTTAATCAAAGACTTTTGAGGCTTTCCTACTTGTATTGCATATAGGGATCTTTTAAGTCCTGATTTTCAAAAGTTTGACACTTAGAGTTTTACAGGGAAAAGGTGAACAGACTTCAGAGGAGAGAACCAATTCTTGGAAATTCAGGTTTTTTCCTAGAGATTTAAATGTCACCTCAAGCATAACACTCATTTCGGAATACTTTTTAATAAGACTACATTTATGATTTCAAAAAATACAAGTTTGGTTACATAATCAAACCAGAGGCTAAGCATCTTC
This sequence comes from Himantopus leucocephalus, assembly GCA_003993805.1. Classification (NCBI taxonomy): domain Eukaryota; kingdom Metazoa; phylum Chordata; class Aves; order Charadriiformes; family Recurvirostridae; genus Himantopus; species Himantopus leucocephalus. Next base: position 38,910,586 of record RSEF01000004.1, on the reverse strand, counting down.
TCAGCAAAGACAAAGAAATTTTAATATATAACCTAGTCCTATATTTCATATAACTTAACCATATAGTGTACAAAAAAAAACCACTCACAAAAAATAAAATTGGCACAGCAGAGTAAAAGCCCAAAGAGTTCATAAATGCTTTTATCTTTTCCACTGTATTGTGCAGAATATCAGATAGAGATGCCATAAGTGGCAGACTTCAGTTTATATAAACTTGTTCCAAAAGCCACAGATGAACTCTGTTCTAGCTTACCACAGAGGAACTGAAGGCCTTGCCATTGGGATTTGTAGCAAGTAATACTGAGAGCACACACAAGAATCTCCCATAACACTTCTCACTGGAAAAAGTGTTTCCTTATCTGATCAATGTGTCATAATGGTAGGCAAAAAATTAATAAAGTTTAATTCAGTTTGCATAAGCAATTCCAGAAATCTCTTTCCAAACACGTGGGGAAAAGTTCCCAGATCCATCCAGGCTTTGCGCAGCTCTTATTATAAATCACAGCAGACCTGCAACCACTCTCACCTATGTACAGCTGCTATGTATACGTTGAACACACGACATGGATCCTTGACTTTTTTCCTCATTCAGTTGCTGGATACCATCTACAAGCACACTTATTTGAAAACAAAATCCTTGGCCTTCAGATCAGAGGTTTCATGGTTTCTTTCTCAGAGAAAAAAAGGTCTGTCTCTCCCAAACAGAAATAATGGTAACATTGCTCAGAGGAGAAGCCAACAGAGCAAAGACATAAAATGAAAAGGACAATTACTCAAGGGTGTAAAAGGAGGCAAGTGAAATGTTCTAATCAAGTCCTGAAGGAGGGTTTTGGATAGTCTGAATCTTACGCGTCTTAGTACTCCTGGTCCATGGCTGACTCCAGCACATTGAGAAGAGTAGCCTCTCTTACCACTGTGCAAAATACACAAACTCAGGCATTTTCATGCTCTACCACTACATCAGCAAAAGCTCACATTATATGACATATTATTATATGTTAAAGTAACATTAAAAATACACAAGTCCCTAAAATACAATACCCCTTCTGTATTGCTATACCACAATTAAAACTTATTCAATGGAATTTTTACAACAAACTAACTTTACAGAAACAGATGCTACTTCATAAACAGTGACAAGGTTTCTTCACAATACTCTTAAGTCAGGCATCATCTCTTCTAAGGCAACAATGACATTGTGCATTAGAACAGTGCAATGTCTAACTTTTGACCAAAAGTGATTATTAAATATAGAATTTACTAGGTTAGGTACTAACCTAAAGGAAGAAAACTGTCTCCCACTCAAAGCAAATGCTGCAGTCTTTTACTAGTGCTAATAGATGTTCTACTGAAGAATGTCAGCCGTGACTCACACTTGCTTTCTCCAAACAGGAGATCTGAAGCTTTGGCATTTCGGAAGCCCTGCAGTCATCAAGCCATAAGTTTTCTTCCCCCCAGCCCCCTACATTTCCCTGTGCTTTAAAGTGGAAAAATAATATAATATTCTATCAGCAGCAGCAGCTTTCAGATGAAGCTGGGCCTTTAAGAAAAAGATCAACTAAGACACACAGTAAGGAAAAAAAAAAAAAAAAGGAAGAAAAAGAAACAGGAGCTGGCAGAAAACAAACCACAAGCTAGACAGCATTGTTTCTGTGACTAATATTTAAACTGTTACAGCTATACAAAGGAGAGTAACAAGGAACCTACAAGAATTACAGTACCAGTAAACTCACAGAAGTCATTGTTCATTGTGGGAGCCTCTCAGCCAGCTCCAGCCTTCTCAGCAAGGCACTGCCAGATCCCTCATGCTGAGCTGAAAGGAATTTCCATATTTTAAAAGACCTAAGCATGGAAAACGAGCTATAGCGTTTATTTGCCCTTTAAACAACAAACACACACGGACAAAAGAACAGGTTACACATACACAGAAATGAGCATGTGTCAGGATGCATGCCAGCTACACCTTTCCCATCAGAAGCTAAACAGGGAAAGGCACTTTAAGAACCTGCCTAGAAAAGAGCCCATCTTCAGTCCCAGCGCCCACGTAGAGATAAGACAACCAGTAATTCTAACTACTTGCTTGATGTCGTAAATCACATAAAAAGTCAACTGATTAGATCTAGCCAAAATTCAGGCATCCTGCAGATGCAGAAATAAATAGAGAAGAGCCATTTTCCACAGGTTCAGAGTACTGCCACTGCAGGGAGGCTGGGCTCAGCCCAGCCGACAGCGTTGCTCAGTGCCATTACAGAGACCTTTTTTATTGGAGCTCTGAAATTTAGGACAATGCACATAGTTGTGTCAGCTCTCTTTATTAAGGTCCTTCCAGAGATTTGTTTGACACTATATATTTTCACCAGATCAAAGCATCTTATATCTATGTTAGGCAAAGTGGAGAGCATGCTGTACTTTCCTCCCTTCTCTCAAAGTTTGAAACAAAGCATTAAGAACCAAGGTATGAGCCATTTATCTGTCAAATAAAGATCAAGGATGATTAAGAGCCTCTGGCAAATAAAGATCAAGGATAGTTAAGGGCCTCTGGCAGAGGTGATGGTGCAGTCTGTCCCCATCCAGCTTTAAAAAGGATTGATACAGAGGCCCTTACTACTATTACAAAGCAGAATTTTTTGAAAGTTTGAATTCATTCCCTTTAAGATCCATGAAGTTCAGTACTTGTTCTTCCTGCCTATGGTAACTTCTGTTATTTTCTTTCTCTGATCTTCTGTAATATTTGAATTAAAATGTCTGTAATGGCTGTTCAGTAGCAAGCTACTAGCTCACATTGACAATGATACTGCTACTCTGAAATGTTGTGTTCCTGTTATTAAAAACCCCCCACAAAACAACAAAAAGCCACAAACAACTGAATGAAATAATTTATACTTCTGCCTGCTCATGTTTGCAGCCTGATCAAAACTAAGATTCATAGTTTGAAGATGTTTAAGGCCTAAATGTAGGGATCCAGCTCTATGGATATGGATAAGTAAAAGCTGATCATAAAGAAGGAAACAAATAAAGAAAAAAGCCCATCCACTTTAATTCTTACTGAACATTTGGATTACACTAGAAAAGAAACACTACAGAAACGTCTCTAGAGACTGCAGTTTGGGGACTCTCCATTATGGTCTGGGATGCTTTAACAGATGACAATGCCAGACTGATTAGAAGTTATCCAGCTGAACATTTTGCTGTCAGAAAATATGATTAGTGAAAAGTGAAATAGGTTGTAATTGTCTAAGAAAAAAAACAACAACAAACCGTGAACAGGGAAAACCAGTTTCAGGCTTTGTTTTAACATAGAAAACAAGAGATTTATACCTGAAGTATTTAAGAATAAAGCATTTTTATGAACTCTGAAAGGTCATTTAAGAACTGCATTCACCAGAAAAATTTTTAATTTTTTTTTAAATTCCTTTTCAGGATAGAAAAAACATGTTTTGGTTATGAGGAAAAACTTCATTTCTTCCCATGCAACTACATCTCCCATAAACTAACACAGTATCCTTGCCTGTTCCTCATCTTTTAGGGGATGCTTGTGGGAATTCCAGGATTTGCTGCCTCTTAAGAGATGTAGCTGTGGTCCACTGAGGAGAGTGGAAGCATGAGAACTTCCAATCCTGACAAGACCCCAAAGAGTGCACCTTAGATCTAAGAGTCCAATACTTCAATGCACGTTTTTAAGTGGATTGTATCCAGACATTTTTGTGAGGTATCTTACTTCATAATTTTTACTTTACTGAAAAATATGGAGTGCCACTTCAGCCAGACCCAACTTCTTTATACAGAGCCAAATACAGGAGATCTCCACATAACTACATTTGGACAATTCTGCATTACAATACAGGCAAGTTACCTTCATTTGAAGGCATTATAGTCACTGTTGCTTAACAAAAGGATTAAGAATCACTCAGTTAACTAGCCTGTATGAAAGTTGTGACCAGCAGTGCTCCTCAGCCCAGAAAGCAGTGCATAAACCTGGTTATTCCATGCTAGGGGAAGAGAAAATTTAATTCCATTAATGAGTTACATTAAATCTGATTGTAGCGTTTACTGCTAATATTACCGAGAAGTCTACCACTGCCTCTCAGTTCCCTCTGTTTTAGCACCTCTAGTAGGAATTGTCTCTCTAATACACTGAATGCTTGTCATTCACCAAGGTTTCTTTTTTCGGAAGTGTATCATAGGAATGTCTATATACTGCAAGAAACTTTGGCATCAACTTTGGCAACAACTATTGTCTCTGCCTTTGATTTATTGTAGCTCATTCAAAATTTCCTAAAAAACCACTGATTGAGTTTCAGACTGAATGCATGGGGAACTGTGGATTAGGTACCCACATCTGAGTCGGAGCCTGCGTACAAATAAAGAGCGGAACTGCAGAAAAATCAAGTAGCGAGTACACAGCAACATTATGCTTTAAACAGAAGCAATCTTCACTGGTTCAGCTAGTGATGAGCTGAATTTTCACTGCATATATATTTCTTATGGAGAGGCTCTGCATTTGCCTGAATTTTTTCCTCCCTTGTTTCTGTTTAGTGGATTGTGGGTTTTAATTTTTTTCCTATCTGTCCCATTCTTGGTTTTTGTTTTACCTCTAGTCTAGAGCAGTATTCTGAAGAAGAATCACTGAACATGTATGGGAACCTACATTTAAAAAAACTGTGCTCTGCAAGAGCTACAAATGGAGCCAGACATTATCTTTATGGCCAAAGCCTTGGAAATCAAATTTTGGCATGAATTATAGAATACTCAAGTACATTGGAGTGGACTTTGTGCATCATAATCCAAATTATTCATATTCTAATGCATTGTAAACTAGTATGAAAAATAATTTACAGAACAGATAAAGGTCATGCAACTATGGAGAAAATAGAAACAAATGGACATTTCATTCATTCTCAAAGAGAATAAAACTGTTACACAACATGGACTGTTCTTCAGAGATTTTTAAGGTAAATATATTTTTATCAAACAGGTAAACACAGTAAAAAAAGAAAATCAAACCTATTGTCTTATCAGCTTTAAATAGTTTTCTTTTTAATATCTACTTTTCAGACCTTATGAACCCTTATTTACCTGCTATAGTTAAGCCAAAAGCATAATGTTCAGAAATGCCTTTTTTTTCTTTAAAATGTAGTGCTTAGTGCCAGAATTACAAAGCATTTTAGGTATCTAAAAATAGAATCAGGCACCTATGTGTAGATTTTCAATTCCTATTTTAAAACCAAAAAGTGTCAGTTCTTCTCAACTCTTTGGAATAAAACAAAAACAAGTGACTGACAGGAACCTGTTCATAAAAAATTATTCTAGTTTGTAGGCAACAGAAGCAAAGCACCTTTCTTGGAGCTGCTGGCAGGCAGCTAGGCTCTAGAAGAGAGTGGAGATCAAGCTAGAGGGGAAATAAAGACAGAAGCCACCACAGTGGTTTCTATTCTTTGCTCCAGATGGCTCCTTAGGCAGCATGTGAGTTTCTTTGCATTGCCTTTCAGAGATGCCTTCTTCCTCCCTGTTCCCTGCACTCCTTTTAGGTGACTTAAGCACCTCCTTCTAAATTCTGGATTCTGTTCCCCATGCCAGATGTCTAAAAATTAGGGCTACAAAACATAATTCAGAAGCTTTTATTCAAACAATTCATATTTTGTAAGGACACCCTTTTAAGTGGCAGCAGAGGAGCTACATTTAGAAAGATGGAAAGGAAGAGAAGCAAGCTATTCAGTAACAAAACAAACAGTACACCTCAACGGTTGGTACATTAGAAGCAACACTACATCTTTCTTCATCTACAAAAAGAACAGAGTCAATAATTTAGCTGTTTGTCCAGAGGCAAAAATGATTAAAACATTGAACTAGACACTTCTTGAGTAAAGTGATGGAACAGTTCGTGTAGAAAGCATATATATTTATTACGATTCAGACAAGTTCCAAAAAGGGCATGTAGGAAGATATACACAGCTACCATTGTCAAACAATGAAGAACTTCTACAAGTCCTTTGGTAATTCAACAAAACAAAACAAGAACACCTTGGGATAGCTAAAATACTCTCTCAATGAATGATGAAGGTTCACTTTACACCTCTGAGATGCCATTTTGTTGAATCAAATAAAAAGTCTCAGAGATGAACTGAAATTTCAGAACAAGAGCACATGCCTGTGACATTCTCAGATTTAAAAGGTTTTAAAGTGATTTAGAAAATCACAAATGCTTGTACGTATTAAAGTTGCAACGTCCAAACAAACTGAGCTTGAGAGGAAGTGAATCACAGTCTTTTTATAACATGTTCAGAGGCCTCTCAAAACACCAGCAGTATACATAAAATTCAAATGACATTAACTCCTCTTAGGAAATGGGTCTATACAACTGCAACAAGATCCATCTGCTAATCAAGTAATCTAGTTATTGCCACAATGACTCCATTCATCCCAAGATAAGAAATCATACTGGAACAGAAAGCCTTGCTTCTTTAATATGTTTCCTGCCTGCAGGCTGAGGTCCTGCACACACACACAGTCCCACTGACCCCTCTTGAGCCAAGGCTCGTGGACCATTTTCTGATGACAGGCCATATGACACCGCTTTCGTAGCTCTCAAGTTCCTGCGTTCAATGTAACAGTAAAAGAGAATGTTTCTGGTTAGTTCAAATTTAATATACTAATATTATTCTGCTCCTGTAAAATTCAGAAGCATATAAATAACAAACCATTACAGTGACAACTACCGAATTTCTGTGTTTATAGAAAACTGGCAGTTCATAAATATTAAAGTATGCTGTTAGCAACAAAGTACAACATATAGATGCTATTTTTCCTAAAGATAGGGAAACAGTAACCATCACTGAAATAATTCATTATTTATAGACCTTTGAATTTTAAAGCCACATGACTGCACTACAATTTTCCATTAAATTCAAAAAAGTATCTGTTTGTTATCCCTTTGATGAATGTGCTAAAGGCAATGGAAACAGTAACTATTGCTGACAGATTTCCCAATGATATAGTGGTATTTGCCACTTAATCATCAATACAGTCTTTTAAATGAGCCCTAATATTGCCAAATAACTATCGTGTAGCTTCATTAATGCTAAAACATAGGAATCCTGTCACAACTGGAGATTGCAATCATGCTTCCATAATTTACATCACGGAAGTGTTACAGTGGGGAAGAATACACACCAAGGCAAACGTCCCTTAGGGCTCATTACAGGGAACTTCTAATGCCTCCAGAGTTAGAAAGGAACACAATCAAATTTGATATCTAGTCCAACCATGCCTTGAAAGTACTGTGACAGCTCCCAGAGTCCTTCAGCTAATTTATATGACTTTTGCAGTCAGAATCTTTTCCCTTTCAATCTCAATGGGTACTACCCACCTTAGTTTTTCCTCAAAATAATTTCCTTCTTGTAATGCTATCAGTCAGAAAGGTCCTGACAGTAAAACATGAACGGACTAATAGAAAAATTACCAAAAGTAGTAAAACAAGCTACACAGAACCACCAAACTGGAAAACCAAGAATATTTTCTCTAGTCAATCTCCCCTTGCTATAATAAGTTTGGATGTTATAACAGCAGCAATGTGGCCATCCTGAAGACTATTTTCTATCCAAACTGTAGATGATTCTGATATGAGGGGTTTTTTTTTTAAATAGGAAGCTTGGGAGGAAAAAGTTCTTCTATCAAGGTTTGTTCAAACAAGAATTTGCCATCTTATCTCAAAAGTGACCGCTCTGTCAAACCCCAAATAAAGTTTTCTTTAAAGATTTAATGAAGTTGTAGAGATCAGGACTAACTACAAGACTGGGAAAGACACACTTCAGAAGTTTTATTGGCAGGTAAATTACACTAAGACTACTCTATGGAGCTTAAGCTGACTTCTCAAAAGCTTCCAGACTCAAATTTCTCTCCTGTTAGGTACTCTTCCTTCCCTCTTCCTCCTGCGCATACAGGAACCTTGGAGGATACTAACAAGTTGTGTCTATGCTATCCTGTTACAGTGCCCAGGTATGTCTTTCAAAGCCCAAATCTGCTGCGTGCCCATGCTGTGCTGTCCTGGAACCTCACTCAGAGCATCATAGAAGTTGCCTTGTTGGAATATTGCAGAGGAGAAAAAGAAACTCAAGACCCTCCAGTATGTACCCTCAATCAGCCTGGATTCCTTAACATCCACTTCCCATTATCCTTGCGCCTCACTGTCCCCCGACTCTCATACGTGGCACCCCTCTTCAAATACACACACTTAGCTGACCTGATGTTGCCACACCAGGAACAAAGGGACAAGGAATTCCACCACACCACATAAGAAACCTGCTCCAGATTCAGTGCCAGTGGGTTCCACGTGCACTCCTTACTGGAGCTAGAGCCTGGCCTTATTTCTACAGTGATGAAAGTGAGCCACTGAAATCATCTGGCCACAGTGCCCAGTTCCACATCTTCCTAATGACCAGGTTTCACACATGGCAACCCTTCAGGCTGGAGCTCTTGATCCAGCACTGTTAGCCAAGGGCTAATGTTATTGCCACGACTGCCAAACAATCCAAGCCTGCCCAGCAACCAACAGCATCCCACAGATGGTTTGCTGGGTGAGGGCTTGTAACTACAACACTCTTGAATGAATTGGTAAATTAACACTTAAAATCTTAACTGAAGTTTGTGTCTCAGAAGGGAAGTTGTTCATAGTCTCTCCTGCATGGAAAGCAGAAGGCTGGCACAGACAGAACTGAAGAGGCTGTGACAGTTGCTTGTTTTTTGGTCACATGTAGCATCCAGGAAACATCTCCACTACACAGAATGTATATGTTCTATGTGGCTTCTACTGTATACTATACTCTTATTTCCCCACAGATACCAGGAAAAGACTGCAGAGAAAGGAAGCTTTCAGGCTTAGTAACAGGCCTTCCATATGCAATTAGGATGAAGATGAAAGGATAGCATCAGCATACTGTTACCAACAGCAAATACTGTTTTGTATTTTCACCTACTGTTTTTTTTTGTTTTGTTTGGTTTGGTTGTATTAAGGGTATCGGTAATGCTCTGCTAATAAGGAAAATCAATTTGCTTCTGGCAAACAAATATGCCAGCAACAAAGGTGAAAATTCTCATTAATCTCTCAACACATAGCTGAGACTTGGAAAATACTGCTTGTAGAGAAAATCCCTTGTGTCAAATATATGAAGTGTGGGTATCTTCAGAAGTGCTTACAATGTTCTTATCAAACCATCAAACCTTGTCAAAACTTGCACAGTTTCAGATTTTACAATAACCTTGAATCCCAGCCTGGGTTGTCAAAATTTTTTTTAACCCAATTGTGAGAGAATCTATGCTTTGTTAAAACCTAAGCTGATTTTTTTTTAAGTTAGAGTTGCACTCCAAATTCAGTATATGCCATTCTAAAATAAAATAAAAAAAAAAAAAAAAAAAAAAAAAAAAAAAAAAAAAAANGCTTTAAAAATACCAGAGAATTCCTAACGGGAATCTAGAAGCAAAAATCAGCAACTTGTGTTATGTTCAAAGGTTGCATTTGGGGAATTTCCAAAGATTACCAGAAGTAACGAGAACTCATCTGAGGACGTACCAGCTTCCATGAGATCAACTGCAGTACAGAGACCTGAGTTATTCTGCCACCTTAGCTTCAATAGGATGTACTGTCCAGAGAACTAGATAGAAGGACAGAATAAGAGACATAGCTACTATAGCACTTCCTCCACATCATCTTCTTTCATCTAATTTCCTCAGATTTACATAGACCTCAGATCACTTTCAGGGAGCACATTTCTTGATCTTTCTAGAGGAAGGAGGAAAGTGGTAAAAGGCCTCTGTGTCGTAACTATTGGTATGCAATTCTGCTAAAGACAACTGGTGAAGTTTTTTTACTTTTGCACAGGATATAATGATGTCCTTCAATAGTGTCATGGTTTAATCCCAGCCAGCAACTAGGGCCACACAGCCACTCGCTCACTCCCCCCTGCCCCCAGTAGGGTAGGGAGAAGAGGGAGAAAAGGAGTGGAAAGAAAGAGAGCTTGTGGGCTGAGATAAAGACAGTTTAATAGAACAGTTACAAAGAGGGAAATAATAATAGTGATGGTAAAAGGATATACAAAATAAAATGATACAATACAAGTTGTGCTCACCACCTGTAGATCAGTTGCCCAGCCCTTCCCGAGCAGTGATCGTGGATCCCTGCCCCCTCGCCAACCCCATTTATATACTGAGCATGATGTCTGTGGTATGAAATATCCCCCTGGTCAGCTTGTCCTGTCTATGCTCCCTCTCAGCTTCTATGGAAAGCTGAAAAAGTCCTTGACTAATATAAATATTACCTGGCAAGAACTAAAACAATATGTGTTATCAACATTCCTCTCATACCAAAATCAAAACACAGCAGCTACTAGAAAGAAAATTAACTCTATCCTAGCTGAAACCAAGACAAATAGCAAGCATGGAAAATTCTGTCAGAATCTGGATTTGTGCTGAACTACAGCCAATATAAGGAAGACTTACTTGCTCAAAAGGCAACTGTTAGCTACTATGAGAAAGTATGGTGGCAGTTGGTAGCATACAAAGTTCCAAACAAGAACAGTTCAGAGCACATCGCCATTTAAATATCTTAAAGGAATTTCCACGATCAAAAGCAAGATGAACCTGCAGAATGTGCCCAGGAGCCTGCGGTCAGTTAATGAAGTGAAGAAGAGCCTCTGAATTACACTGCAGGATGAAACTGGCAGCCTCAACAATCCTGGGAAAAAATAAAAATTTCAAAAAAAAAAAATATGGTGCAATACGAGCACTTCTCTACTCTTCTTGGAGAGAAATATTCAGGATATTGAGTTATATCCACAGCATGTAAAATGCATTATAACAGAGAAACATTCTTTTAGCAAGAGATCATTATTTTTGTATGAATTTATCCTTTCCAACTGTTCAGATCAGCAGCTGATTAAATCATAGGTCTGCTTCCTCTAAATTAGATGCAAAGACAAAAACATGAGGACCGCAGTTGGGTCTCTTCTCTCAGCTGTGTGTCACCTACTTTTAAGATCTCACAGTATATTGCAGTACACAATATACCGCACAACATATTTGTGGCACAAAACTGTTTAACCACCCACAAGCTGATGTAACACTGACACAAGCTGAAATAGCATATACCATACTAGATTTACTTCTCCCCTCTCTTACTTCTTGCAGACCTAGGCTTGAGCAAAGTAAGTTTCAAAGTCTTGCTCCTCAGCTGAGCTTTGTTAAGCTCAAGAGGTCTCAGAACAAGGATATCTGTCCTGAAGTAACCTCTGATTTGTTTAGTTTGAAATTTCTGCCAAGTAATTGTTTTCCTCAATCTCTGCATGCCAACTAAAACCAAACAGAATTGAGTCTTACAAATTCCTTACTGATTCTCACAATAAATTGTTGTAAGAGCAGTCCTACAAAACCTCTGAAGCCAGAGATCAATTAATATCAGTACAGACAGAAGCAGCAAAATGTTCTACAATATTTAGGTTTAAATTGAAGATGATGGCTATCCCCAGCTCAAGAAGGCATACTCCCAGAAAGTACTTAAGCCCTAGGTCACATTGCACAGGGATGTGAGGAACCTCCATTCTTGGAGACACTCAAAACTTTACTGAAAAAGGCTCCTAGCAACCTGATCTAGCCTTTGCATTGGCCCTGCACACGTTTGACCATTTGACCTCCAGAGCTGCCTCCCAATCTGAATGTTTCTATGATATATATTGCTCAATGCACATACCTCCATTAAGTACATGTGCAAGCCTGGATGGTGCTGGATGACTAGAGATGCCTTCACACATACATTAGTTCTATTCCCTGTGATGCTTTTGTGTCCCAAGAGCCTTGCCAGGTACTCTATAGTTGGTAGCTAGCAAAAACCCACAACATACAAAGAATATTTTTGAGATTTTGGAGAAGCTACAGGAAAACCTATAACTACATCTAATAGCAATCATATGAGCCTTACTAATACTTAATCTCTGCGAAGTAAGAACAATTTAGAATGCTTATTGTCAACCCCGATTTCAGAGAAGAACGTTCACTGCCTATAGGAAAAACCTGCATTTATGACGTATCTATTCAAAAACAGCATTCAAAAGGCAGCCTGAGGATCTCCTAGCTATTTATCGGCTAGCTACCTTTTCCTGATTCATCAGCTGTTGCAGCAGAGCTTTTTTCTGACTGTGGACCATATTTGGTCCAGGCAAGCTGCAAATTCTTTGCTTTTCTCAAGGCCAAGCCTGAATTCTGCATTATAATCCCAAAACACCATATGGAATAAAAGAAACATGGTTTGCAAATCATCCCTAAGGAGGGAAGAAATCCATAACTTTAGATTCAGATTTTTACAGAATTTGTGTAAATTCATGTCAGTTAGTGAGCCTGAGCTGGCCTAAATCAGATGAGGAGAATCTGATCTCGAGAGTCTCATTTTCAAATCGTGAGGTACCATGTCTTTATCAGAGCAGGACCCCATTTTGTTAATGTTTGCCAAAAGCTGGGGTAACAGAATAAACAAACTGTTTTCACACCTAAGACATTTAGTGTTATTGCTTGTTAGGGTGTACCTGGATTGGCAAGAGAGCTTAGAGCTTGATTCATAACACTAGTTACACGTGTTCTGTAATTTTGTCATGGATCTCTTATACAGCAGTAAGGCTACAGGCTGAATGCTTGATTCAAAGAAAGGAATAGCTGTATTACGTGAGAAGATTGTAAAATACTGGACAGGTGCTGGGAAACTGCAGCTCCACACAGAGTTACAGCCTTGGGAAAACACATCCATTTGGTCATTGATAGATTTAGTTACACTGTCTCTGATTACCTCTTTTTCCTCTAAAGATCTGCCCTAATTGATTTTTCTCTAAATTTCTTCAGACTGAAAGGACCTCTTGTGAAAGACTCAAATGTCAGCCCTTAACCCACAGCTTTCCCAAGTCCTCTGATCCCAAAACCTGCTAGACAAAGGTCTGTCAGCATGGAGGCTCTTTGATTCCATATCACCTCAGATGGTCACCTCCCAAGTCATACAGACCTACTTTACTTTTTCTCCTACAGACTTCCTTAGTTTGTGGCTACCTCTGGAAGCATACTCTCCCTCAACTCTGGGGGAAAATGCTAGAGATTATCTTGGTTTTCCTAAGCATTTACCAGCATCTAGTGAACGGTATCTGTATCACCTACTCTGTGTCAGGTACCCATACAGAATCCCAAACTCAGAAGACACCTAACTACTAGATTATAAAGTGAGGGAAGGGTGCTTAGGAGGCATTAGCTACTCATTCTTCCCAAACATGTGGAGCTCAATGAAGTATTCATTGTCTACTGGAATTTAGAATACTCTTAAAAAAGTAAATGCTTCCTATGTATCCATAGCCCATTTTGTCAGCTTCCTACGTCAGCTATTCATGCCTTCTCCCCTTGCATAGTTCTTCCATTCCTATTAATATTTTTAAAAGTCTACTGAGACTACTATACTGAAAAAAGGAGAATCATCTTATAATTTAAGACATATAGGTTGCTATGTTTTCGGAAACTGAATGGAATTCATTGGAGACATACATTTACCGCTAGTTTCGGATCTTCCCGCAATTACCTATTTACCTATTCTTCAGAACATCATAATGAGAGTTTTAATAAAAACTGGTTCCTATATGCTGAAGCATTAATTCTTGTGAAATGGAAATCACCTTATCTAGAAGAGGATGAATAGAGTGTAGGACATCATGAATTACCTTTGGTAGAAAAAGCCTCTTGCAAAAGTATCAGGCAACTAAGACGCTTGCTATAGTGTCTGCTATAATTTTTTTTATGAATGGACTTACTCTATTGGGTTCATTTTCTTTTCCCCATTTTCTTTTATAGCATAAAGCCCAATCCAATAGGGAAATGACAAATCCCTTGCGGGATTCTGAATGTCCTTCAGCTTCCCTTAAAACAAACAAGGATCAAGGGGGTCCAGCACATCTTATAGCTCATTTGCACTCTTGCAAGATGAATCCCACATATATTGTCAGCATCATACTGATGACTGTATGAAACATCAAGAAGTTAAAAACAAGAGATAAATGAATAAAAAACCTAATATCAGGTTTCTCTCAAGTCTGGATACAAGTCCAAATTTTTTTAAGTTATCATACCCTTCCCATTAATCTAAAGAAATCTCACAGCAAATTCATGGTATTTCAAAATTGTTACAGATGGTCAGTGATTGAGGGGACAACCTGATGCCCATATAATGCTTTTTTGGTTTTCAGAGGACAGTCAGGGCTTTCTGACATCAAATAGGACATGCAAAACTGAGGTACATACAAAAATACTACTCAGTATTGACTAATTTTTCTGGAGCTCAGGAAAGAACTTCAAAATCCAGAAATTTAGTTGTGCAATTGTACATCATTATTAAAAAAAAAAAAAAAAANAAAAACAGTGAAGAAATCAAAGCTGCATACACGCATGCAGCAAACTTAAAAGTAAATGCAGTAAGTGTTCCACACAAAAACCTGCATGCTCCCTCAGCCCTTGTGAATGAAGGTAGTTTACAGTCTGCTTTGTAGCAGAAATATCTAGTGAGTACATTGTCTCTTTAGAGTTCAAAGTTATGGGTGTTTAGAAACATAATTTTCAAAGTCACATTGCTTTACGACTGTTCATATGTCTAAAGACTAATTAACTGTGACAAGCTGACCATTAGGAAAAAGCATTCATACACATGACAAGATGACAGATGTTTTAATGAAAATACAATGCCATCAAAAAAAAAGAGGATATGACAGGTTTAAGTTTCGATTAATTAGAGATGCTTTAGAATACAGTAATTATTTTCAAACCAATGAACCCTGATAAACCAGGAATACAGTATTCTTTATTTTAAACAGTTACTCTACTCTCAAATTAAGAAGATATTACTTCCGTGCACTGCAATCTATTCCCTTTCTCTATTCAGCCTTTACTGACTGAAGTAAGGGTTTACTACTTTTACTTTCATTTACCTAGAAAAACGAGACACAACAGGAAAGCAAGAACATAGGGTTTCATTTCAAATATTTCTGCAATCAGCAACATAAAATAATCCCCAACCTTAAAATCCTTAATTCTAATGACACACAAAATTGAGCTCATATTTCTATTTTAGGGCATAAAGCCTGGAATATTTGAGGAGAGAAAAACCTAGTAAACTACACCCTGTATTTCCATTTCTTTTCTATCTTTCACACCAAGAAAATGAAGGCTTTCAATAGTATTCACCTACCCTGTCTATTATATTAGAGAACTTTTGCAAACATGACTTATCCCAAATTCTGGACTATTTAATAATAGTCTGAGAACTTTCAGGACAGCCTAGTGGGCATGTGTTTAAGCTGCCTTTCACCTGACTGTCCGAGCTTGGAATGCCATAGTTGCATCTTTTCTTTAAATGCAGCAGCTAAGGTCATGTCCAGAAACCACAGGCATGACTGCAAAAATGTCAGCAGTACTCTAGGCAACTTTCCACTGTTGTGAAAATGCATTGGGAGAAGTATTTTATGGCCAGTGCTGTTAAACACACAATACAAAATTCTTATCTGCATGTTTTCCAGAGTTAAACATAGTTAAGTATGCTTTTATTTCACCCCCTTTCCAACTCATTCATAAATATGTTAAACAGCAAAATCCCGGAATGGAAGTGCTAGAAGGAAGATTCTAACAGTTACCTCTCTCCATTGTAAAAGCTGACTATTTTTACCTCAACTTCATTTCCTGTCTTTAGGTAACTATTCATCTACAGGAAGACCTTTCCACTTCATCAAGCTTAATTTCTTCAAGAGCTGTTTGTAAGGGCTCTTTTCAAAAGACATTTGAAGAATCTCAGCATAATGTACTAAGCAGATCACACACACTCATGCTCATTGACACAATTCAAAAACTCTAGGAAAAGAAAAATCTAGTAGATTGGTGAGGTATAGTTTTTCTTCAAGGTGGGGGGGATCAAAATCCCTTTTATAAGCATGTTTAATCCACGTTCATAAAATAAAATAATAAAATAAAATAATAAAATAGAAAGTGATGAAATATTCTATAAGCAGCTGGCAGAGGTCT
>RSEF01000004.1:38883154-38894409 GCA_003993805.1 Himantopus leucocephalus | reverse complement strand
GGCCTTCTTGGCCACCTGGGCACACTGCCAGCTCATATTTAGCTGGCTATCCACCAACACGCCCAGCCACAATTCAAGTCACCATAACTGCATTTCTTCAATTTTTGCAATTCCGATTCTTGAAATTACAGACAAAAATACTAAGAATTGTAGCACGGATAGTAGTTCTCCATGGACCCAACTCCTTTTAGACCAAAATAGATTTATTAATACAAAAGAAATTAAATCTTCAGAAAGCTTGAACAGGGTCATTTAAGCCTATTCCTGTGCATTTAATTAGAGAGTTAAGACATTCAGCACCTTACATAAGACAGTCCATCTTTATCCTGAAGGGTCAAACATTAATTTGTAAACTGAAACTAAATATCTACTGGGTAGAAATACCGGTTAGATGTATGTACTACAAACAAGCTTCTAAAGAAATGAGGTCCAGTTATACATGGAATAAACTGAATTTAGGCTAGCTAGAATGAAAACTATCCAGAAAAGACTGCTACCAACTAACAGATACAGTGGCGATTGGGATTCAGACAATATACACCAAAGCAAGCAATTTTATAACTTACATACATGATCAATGGAACAGAGATGAACTTGGAATTGGTTTATTATTAATAATAAACTTTAAATTAATATAAACAAACATCTATAAATATAAATAAATAATAATATTGTAATATTATTATTCACTGTCCTTCACCATCAGCAAGTTTGGAAAACACTCATGATCTTACAGTTCCTAGGAGGAACTATATCGGGGGTGATTTATAAACACCAGTCATAGAATAAGTTTTGTTCGCCTGGACATTATTTGTTCAGAATTAATAGTATCAGATATTTTTTTCCCCCCAAGAAAAGGAATAGGGAGGTGACAAATTAAGTAGGCAAATAAAGCAATGTGCTAATTATCACATTTATTGCTCATTTATGGCCTGACACTCAACGTTGGGCTCTCACTGTAGCTAACACAAAACCTGTGTCCTTTCTAAGCTCAGGTTGTACAGTCACGTTTTCCTCTCTTTCACCAAACTTTACTATTTTGATAGACTCCTGCAACAGGAGAAAGCCCTACCCACTAAAGAAGCGAAGAGTGAGGTGTTATCTATATTTTAAATATACAGCATGCTATGTGTTTCAATTTTACTTCCTTGTTATTTACTTGCTAGTCCAGAACGATGTGGGACAAGATAAATAAAATAGAAGTAAGGCATTTCTTCAAAGCAGAAATCGGCACAGGAGGAAGATACCAAGAGCTGGGCCAATAGTTGAGGAGATGTTTTGCTCCAAGCCGCATAGAGTTACACTACTGCCTTGAGAAAGTTCAGACATTTAAAATACATCCTGAGAAAAATGAAGGGAAAAGAATGATAAGCACAAGGGTCTTTACAGAGTGACGACTGAAAGCCCAAAGAGTTCCTTTGGGTTTCTCCTGCATCCATAGGTGAAGGTTACTGTTTAGGATTAAGAGAAAGATTAAGGCAAAGTAAGTCAAAACATGCTGATAGCAATTAGAAATAGGGGTTAAATAATAACAGCTTGTATACCCTCAGGTGAATAAATAATACTTGCTTTGAAAAAGTTTTGGTCACTCTAATCAGCAACCAGTCTCACGCTCCCAAAGGAGAAAGGTGTAGAAGTGCCTGTCACTTTCATTAGCACAAAAGGCCAAACTGGACAGCTATTCTCTATAGCTAAATTTAGCCCATGAGGAATTGCATTGTTTCACCTAGAAAGAAGAGATGTTAGCTAACCAATCACTAGAAGGCCACAATTAAGAGAAGGTGAAAAGGGAAGGGCACTGCCACTGTCACTGTGACCACAACCTGTGTTAGCCTGCTGATCCAACCTAGAACACATTGAAGTAGAGGGGTACTTTTTGAGAAAAACACAGCTTAGTGTTGGAAAGAATCCTCTTGGAGAACTGAGTGGAGAGACCACAGGTGGGATATGCCCCCAGACCGTAATGTAATCATATAGCTAAAATAACACATTCCAGAATTAGCTAAACTCTGGAAGAAGTAGATTTAGATTAGGTATTAGGAAGAAATTTTTCACTGTGAGGGTGGTAAGGCACTGGAACAGGTTGCCCAGAGAAGTTGTGGATGCCCCATCCCTGGAGGTGTTCAAGGCCAGGTTGGATGGGGCTTTGAGCAACCTGGTCTAGTGGAAGGTGTCCCTTCCTATGGCAGGGGGGTTGGAACTCGATGANAGGGCTTTCAGCAATTATCCCAAGTCATACTGGTAAGAACAAACAAAACCAATACTACCCTGGGTCAATCTGAAATTCAAAGATAGAAGTGGGGGGGGAGAAAAAGGAAAATATCAACCCAGGAAGAAAGGAATTTGTTCTAGAGATTATGAGTGCACTGCCAGTGAAATCTACCAGCTTTTTAATCTGAAAATTACTCCATCTAATAACATAAAAATTATTTTGTTTCCAATGCTAATTAAAAATAAGAATAAAATTTTTCAGTGTACCCTGAATATATTCAAGACTAAACAATAGAAAATAGGAAAATAAAACACAAAAGATTCCAAAATGCCAAATTAATTTAATTTTTTACAAGTTGTTATAAAGAGATATTTACATTTTTTACTTTCAAATATACGTATTAGCTTAAGAGTGGTGTACACATTAAACAATAAAAAAAGTTGAGAATGAACTTTTGAAATGCAATAAGCTCCATTCAATTATTTCAAAAAGTTTCTGCATTAAAGATGAATTTTTTGCAAACATTTTATGATACTGAAAGGCAGGCATAACTCCACTATGAGTATATGGTATACACTATGTCTAGGTATCACCTTTTTCAGTTCTTTTGCAACAGTAGCAACCTTGCAGACTTCATATCACCTATACAAACCAAGTCTTACACACCTTCACTTGCCTATAAAAGCACTTTTATTACCACAGAATAAGTGGGAGATATAAACCACATCTGGCAAAATACACCAACAATGCTTCTCCCATTTAAAATAGCAGATGGTGATGCCATAGATGAGAACACATTTGGCAGGACAGAGAGTCATCTGTCCAGCTACTGAAGCCACACCATTAGTGGCTAGCAAAATTCACTTTGATTGTATGAAATGAAATCAAAACAACTAATGCTAGGAAAAGGTTTCACTGCTGGACTTGAATATGACAGCAATTCTGCCTGTCTAAAATTCTCATCAGTATCCTATAACCCCTTCTTTTCTTCAAGATACTGCTTTTCCTTTTGCTGTTTATTTGCTTTGTAAGCGATAGGCTCAGATGTTCATTTTTGTCCTTTTATTTCCATTGCAGTAACTTATAAAGGACCTATTTTACAAGGCCAACTTTGTTCTATACAGGCACCATGCTTGTATTAAGCTTGACTGTGCAATTATTTATGAAATCTACTGCTTGTACTGTCATCATGCCTGGGGCAGCTATAATATAAAAACTTTCATATAAGAGAGATTCAAAGAACCATGAAATCAACAGAAGAGTTTCCTCATTGGACAGTATAGTATGATCAGGCGAGAGCAATGGAAATAAGTCCACAGCTCTAGAGGTACACAGCATGTTACATGTTGCCTTTGACTAAGCTGTGCTTAATTCCATCTAAAAATCATTGTTTTTGTAAACAACAATTGTCATTTAAAAGTAAAATTCAAACTTATCCTGTTTGCACTCTAAACCATCTTCTCTATATTAAAAAGGAAGAACAATTGTCAGTTAGATTATATGAAGTTCTGTGAATACAAAGTGTGTGGAAGTTGTAGGCACCATATCTTCAAGCCTATGTAAAACCAAACAGAAATCTTCTGAAATCAGCAGTATTATATACATGGAAGCTTACCCCAAGAATCACCCTCTTAACAGCACCCATGGTTCTGATTGCCTGTTGTTTCCCTCTGTTCCCAGCCCCTGCAAGTAACTCCCTTAGCTTCCTTGCCCTGAATCACTCCCTCTGCTCCAATAGTCTATCTGCCTGATACTTTGTCTCTGAATTGCTTGAAGATGAAGATGTGACAATACAGTACTTAAAAGAAGTATTCCTAAGCACAGCTCTTATTTACTAAACAGCAACAAAGCTCTTATTAAATAAACAGAAAAATCTTTTTCATTGTAACACGGACAGGGTAAAGTCCAAGCTCATTCCCGGAATGCAAAGTATGACCAAGAAATTATAAATTCCCAGACATTAACACAAATCTGAAACTAGAAAAACTGGATAATGTCCAATCTAGAAGAGACTACCACTGAAGGATTTACTTTTTATAGCCATCACATGACTAATACCACAATGATAGGCTAGACTGATGCTATTCCTTGTCAAAATCTCCTCGGCATACTTCATGAAGAAAGAATGTGAGAACATTTTGCAATGCTGTTATGATTATAGCACATGCCTCAGTTTTCCTACTTTTTTTGGTAGCATTTCTAAGACAAATGACTGAGTCAGAATTCTTACATGAAAATTAAGATAAACGTGGAAATTTGCATGTCCTGTTTGATATGATGTGCAATCCGTCCTTAGGAACAGAATGAAACACTCCCACTCATAAAAGCATACCTTGGCAGTGAATGAAACATTCCCTTCTTCCCACAAATGCACATACACAACTGAACATTAACTTTGAAAATCAGGAACACTCCCTGCAACAAGGATCAAAGGAACCATGTGAAGAAAAATGCAGAAGATGGAATGGAAGATATTCTTAATGGATTTCAGAGAGAAACATGAGTGCTTCATCACCCTCTTTCCAAAAGCACTTTACTTGGGCACTCAGAAAAAAACACTTTGACTTTCTATGATCCAGAACAATAACTGCTGGTTTGGTTGTAGAAAAATACTTTGTCTATCTTGAATTCATCACTAGCTGTCTGACCTTCCTTAAAAAGTAGTTGTCACACACCCACCATTGACATCTACATCATGTGAAAGGGCAGACAAGCAAGGGTACTGGCCTACTGATCTAGTCTCACAGCCAGAGAGCAGCTAGCATAATAGAGTGTTCCTAAGATGGGCCAACATTGCCTTCAAGAAATATCTGGAAAGGCTATATGAAAGTTAGAAAATCCTCAGCAGAAATCTGGAACTCCTGGGCGGTCAGATAGTGACACGCACGACCTGAATCAGAGACCAAATCAAGTGGAGCTGAAGGTTCTGGCCATGTACGCTTAACCTGATTCATCAGGTTTCCAAATCACATGTTTCTTCTGTTTCATCTTACACTGCAGAATATCAAAGTACACAGCTGATTTAAAACACAAACAGACAAATAATCAAATGACTAATCCATTGTTTATTTCTGCCTTCTAAAAACTGAAAAATAACTTAATTGTACAATCTAACAAGCTCCACGATTTACTTGCTGGGCAGTTTATTCTTTCATATAGATGTCTTTTCTGGTTTGTTCATAGAGAGCATAAAAGATGCATAAGCCCTGGGTGCCTATATGCGTTCATTAGATAACATAATACTAATCAGCCTTCTCATGAGCAACTAGAAACCTAGATGGATTTCCAGGGTGAACACCCAATACAGCTAAATGAGAAATCAATACAGCTCAATACCGTATTTTGCAAGACAAGTGCTGCTTCTAACTCCTGCCCCCATGTACCTAGCTTAACACAAAGACATGCTACCCGAGTAGAGAATGTCTCACCTAGAGTTGCAGCAGAGAACATGCTGTACAAGCAGGCTAAAATGTCAACCCAGTCAGATATTTGATTGCATGTACTTGATAGAAAGACAGAGTTCAATTTCCTATGCAGCAAACAAGATATTCTTGAGAAACTTGAATATGCACTCGTCTATCAGTTAGCAAAGATATGATAGCATATTAAAATGAATCATAGTTCTACAATTTAAAATAGGAATATTCGTAATTTTAAAGCCAAAACCAGTATTGTATGGTGTAGTTCTTGAAGAAATATTTCTGGAAAATAGCATAGCTAGAAATAGAACTATATTCATTATATATAAGGATGACATTGATCAAAGCCTGTTTCTGCACAAAAGGGTTTGTCAGGTGGAAGAGGATCACAGTAGTGTAAAGCTATTGATTTTAGTTGATACTCTTTTCCTTAGCCTGTACCATCAATATGATGAGCTCTTCTTGGGATTCAGTGTGCAATGTACTGGAAACTCCAGAAAATTCAGCCACATGCCACCTCCAGTCTGTGATGAAAGGCCTTTCTTGCTGTTTCCACAATTCCAGCAAAGGCAGCTGCCTCTTGCTAGTCTATGCTGAGGGAGAGCATCCCAGGCTGGAGCAATGAGGAAAATGCTCGTCTCAGTACTGAATTCACAGCATGTAGATTGGGAGGTTTTCCTACCTTAACAGAGGACGCTGCAAAGGGGACAGACTGGTTTTATTATAAGCTATACTCTCTAATGATTCAGTGATTGTCTCCAAAATTACAAGACTGTTACCAAATAAAAGGCTTTTAAAAATATCTTCTATTTGTGGTTTGTCTAATGTTATTCTTTAATGCCCCCTCCTCACGCACACCACGTGTAACAATTATGGTACTGGAACCCCCACAACTATAAACTGAGTAATGCAATTTTTGACCCTCATTGCAGCCATCTTGAGATGAATCCCAACAGAGATGACAGCACACGCATTTCTATGAAGCGTATATATCCATTCATAGTTCTCCCCCACAAAATCCTAACTGCAGCTTCTCTGTCACAACGTAACACGTGTTGGTCCCAGTACAACAGTAATATATGCTTATGCCAAGCCCATGTAAATTCTGCACTTATATCAATAAAGTTTTGTATCTTCAGCCATCATCTCCACTTCAGTCAGCCAGGCAACATCAACACTGTCATTTCCCCTGCCTTTCGCCACTCCTGGTGTGAACCTATGCTTCCTTCTTGCATTCTGCCCCATATAGGCTTTTAATACAATTTTCATACACTCATCTTACTTTTCTAAGTGTGGCAAAAGGCAATTTCAGGGGGTCTTTTACTATCCTGGGGTTTTCATGGGGGTGAACTTCACCAAGGTACTTCCTCCTTTTTCAGAGGTTACTGTCACATGCGTAGAAGAAAAGGCTGAGAAAGAGTGAGCATCTGAGGGACAGACCCATTTTTTTACCCAGGAAGGACAAGGGAGAGGAGAACTCAAATTTTCAGATGTGCTAAACCGTTCGTGCTCTACTGTGACAAACGTTCTGGAAGTTTCAGAGAAGAAAGTCAAAGAACAGTGCCAGCTTTCTTAAATAGCTTGGATAAACAACTTCTCTTTCCTAGAGGGCAGCAGGGGGTAATGCAGTCTCCCATAACCTCAGGCCCCTACAAAAATACTACATTGAAGGCTGTAATCGTGTTAATAAATTGGGACACCTAAGCAAGCTCCCCTTGAAAGCAAGAAGATAGGTAGCCAACTTAGCAAATTAAGATCCCAAATGATAAACACTGATCAACCCAGTTGCTCAGAAAAAGCTCTAGTAGGCATGAGTTTAGGAACATCTAAACTTTAATGCCCCTTTTTATGATATACTATAATGGTGAACGAATCTAACCCCAACCTAATAAAGCAGTTGGGGTTTTTTGCTGAGGTTTTTCCACCACCTTTTTGCTTCTCAGGCCACTCATTTCCTCAAAGAGCACTTCATTCAGAAAGAGATGTACACAAGCATGCAAGCAGTAAGAGTACTGCTCCACACTGAAGGTCAGAGCTTCATTATTCCAAATTCAGACTCCTCCTCATACAGGGTCACAAACAAAGGCTCTGCAGTTTATCATCAAGCAATGTTCCGCCTTCAGTGTGTAATACCTTGAACACTTCAAGAAATCTATAACAAGGCAGAAAAGGGAGAGGGCAGATGGAGGGTCATCTTCAGTCACAAAACATCTTCATGTTGTAAAAACATATCTGAACCTGGATTTAAATAATAACTCAGAAAAGTTCTGTCCAGTTTCTAGAATTGCTTTGCCCTGACTGTAACAGGTCTGAGTGCAAAGGAATTTTTATCTGCTAGTGATCTTGGCATGAAATTTGATTTGGAAAAATGTCTAGGGGGTTGAGGTGGGTTTTTTGGGGGGTGGGTTTGTTTTTGGTGGGTTTTTTCCCAGTTTTTGTTTAACCTTTTTATTTCATATGGCATTCTGAAGGGAAATAAAGATATTAATAATATGTAAGGAAATCCTATCTACCTATGAAATAATTAGTCATTTTCAAACTTCTTTGCACAATAGATTTACTTTCCATGTTCTTTTAAAGCTATTTGAATGTGACCCTAGGGCAAATAACAATGAAAAGCTGGCCAGTATGAAAATGCTTTCACTGTCTTACTTAGCATCACAGTCAAGAAATAGCTACACTGGCATCCTTGCCAACTAGGTTCATATGTCAACTGCTACTCAGATTATTTGGAAGCAACAGCCCGAAGAAGCTGTCCTAGTAAGGACTGCAAATTAGTGGATCCTTATTCCCTGTTTCAAAAAAACTTTGGCGTACAGTATGAAAAATCAAATGAAATAAAACTTGGGAAACACCACTGCTACACGGTCTTGGAGCAATGTAGTGTCTACTTAGATTTAACAAATAGTTTTCTTTAAAGGGTTTGTTCTGAAAACCATAGACAAAAATCCTTAGTACTTATTTCAGTTGTAGTGGTATTTCTATATTAAGAGTGAAAACTACAAGATCTGTCTCACAGCTTCATGTCTCCTTCCCAGATCCAGCATACATAGGTAGCTCTGTTCATGGAGAAAATACAGAGGTGCAGGTTCCCTTTATTGGACCTGTTTATAAGAACATGTATAGATTCATGTAAACTCTTCCACAATGCCCTCAAAAGGCTGTGACAGCCAGAGCACGTTAGCTTAACACCAAACCAAGCTCACGTGTGGCCAGCTCCGAGAATGAGCAGAGCGAGCCCGAGTCTGTACCTTACATCTGCCCACGCGGACAGTAGAGGAAGGATGAGAAGAAATGCTGTGCCAGCTCCCCTAGCCAGCGCTTCCCATCTCAATTCACCACTTTCCTCTTGTCCTTTACAGGATCAAAAAGATGCCATTTCAGATCTGAGTTTTTATTAACAAAAGATATGTATATCCTTCTTTTGATCTCTTTGGATTTTAACCTTCAGTTCCTGTCCTCCCACACATCCCATTTCTGCACGATGAAACTATGCCAATTCCACTGCAGAAGACTTTTGCACTCCTACAGACCAGAAGCTAGACATGCACTTCATAAAGGTTAAAATACTTGAGCTGAAGAGATCTTACTACCACTGACACAAATACAGTATTCTAAATCAGAGTTGCCAAAATTGTTGAGAATGAACATAAAGCAGTTCCACCCCACTATGGAAAATGAGAATGAACACTCTGGGACAAAACCCAGCAAGGGTGCCCTCCTAAATTAATGGTGGTATGGTACAACATATTAAAAGAGTAGCATAGAAAAGCAAATACTCTACACAATTGAAACACATGCAAAATATTCCAACTGAATTTGTCTCAGAATTTAAAGATCAAAGATAAAATTATTTCAGACAGGATGCTTCTTTTCCAAACAACATGCTTAAGACTGTAAAAAAAAAAATAAAAATACCCATTTCAATTAAGATTTTGGCACTGGCTTTTGAACATCACAAGTTTGTTAATTTTATGTAAAGCAAAATAAAATTATATTCTCAATGGACTTCAGCAAATTAAATGAAAATATTTCCAGCAGCTAACTTGAAAAGGGATATCATTAAAGTGCTGCATTCAATCTTATCTGTAGTTACCACTTAAACTTCTAGTCACGACACATTCATTCAAAACAAAATAGCAGATTGTAATGTGGGCTGATATCTGAAGGCATTTCATGATCATACTCAAGCTGAAGTCTAAATCTTACATGATCACTAGAGAGATTACCTTTGAACTAGTTACAAAAATGTTTTAATTTCTTTGTTCTGCCTCTGAATGAGCATGTGGCATTAGAAAATTTAATATTATTTCTTTCCATTTCCCTTGACTAGTTAGCTAAAATAAGATGCAACACAAAACTGGAGATCCTTTTCCCTTCTAATAGGAGTGGGGGCCGAGACAGAAAAAAGATCATTCAACTATTCAATTTACATAGCTTTCAAAATTTACTGCCCAAAAATCCCAGGTTATGGACATGACAGTTACATCCTCTTTTTTTTTGTTGCATTAGGACTACGATTTTCCTGTTTGTAACCAGTAGCACTGACACTTCAATATGTTGCTAAATGAAAAAATTGCTTTGACACTTGTCACTACGTCTTAAGCTAGAAAATGAGTGTTGTTCTTAATCAGAACAGACAAAAGTACTGTACTGTTTGATGAAAATTACAATTTCTAACTGGCTCTATGTAAACCATTCTAACCTAATGCCAAGTCCTTGATGATAAGTGCTGCTAGGAAACATTATTGGGCAGCTCTATGCATGCAGACAGTTAATTATGACTTCAGTGGAGAACAGTTCATGAGATTATGTATGCTTACAACACAATTAACTCTTGTTTATCATTTCTTACATATCTTCAATGTTAGTGTATGTGTGGAGCACAGATACTTTGCATATCATTTTAATTTTTCTGTTCAGAGGGGTCTAAATCTATAAGGATTTGTATGCCTTCTCTTTTTAACAGGAAAAAAGGAACTAAATCACAATCAGTTTACGGCCCAGCTTTGTCTCTGCTGCTTGCTTTTATGATTGCATATATAAAAATTAGCTAGATTTGTGCCTACTATAGCCACCTGCTGAAATTTCAACACCAAAATAAGATCTATAATTGGATACATGAAAACAGAAGCTCTGAAATTACAGCACAACAGGCCCAAAATTTACAGCAGGGATAGTGGAATTCTGCAACAGTGTTTATATGTGGCTGTCAGCAGTTGTACACCCACAGAATCTACTATTAGCAGTAAAAAAAGGCCAAGAAAAAAAAAATCCCTCGTACACAACCTCCTACTTTTAGCAGCTCTAATTTTCTTTGCCCTTGCAGGAGCTTTTCCCTGTTCCCTCCCCTGCTGCAATAGGAGCGGATGGGCCCCATCCTGTACAGAAGAAATGCGCAGGCCACCACCATCTTTTCCATAGCATGTTTAAGAATCTAGATAAAAGGGAGATAAGAACATTTAATACTTCAAGGCTTCCTCAAAATAGGGCTGAAAAATACTGTCTACCGGAGTAAAACCATAATTTTTAGTTAACTTATTTTTTTAAATAGAATCCACTTTATTTGCATCTGTCCTGCTTTGAGGTAAAACAGGATCAATTTTGGTCAGTGACTCTGCTTC
>RSEF01000004.1:38769194-38883054 GCA_003993805.1 Himantopus leucocephalus | reverse complement strand
GTACTGAGCCCTGGGGAACACCACTTGTGACCAGCCACTAACTGGATTTAATTCATGAGATCACGAGCCCCGATCCCCAATTCTCCCATACACAACGTTCCCCTGTATTTCAGCACACAGTGGAATTATGGAGCGTGAGCTCCTTGGATTTGGGACTGGAAATACTTTCTTAGGCTGTCAATCAACACAGAAGCCAGAATACACTTCACATATGCATTGCAAGATGGTAAAACTTCAGAAACTTCCTGTATTAACAGGAACACCAGGCACTTCAATTTTTCTCTTGCAAACAGAAAGCAGTAATGTGCAATAGAACTTGTTTGGACATCCTGTTTACTGTCTGCAAAAAGCCCTAGCCATCCTTTTGAAACTAACACTTTGTAAGAATAGCTAACTTTTCTCCTGTTCAGCCTGATAGGGCCATTATGTGAAAAACTGCAATACACTGGGTAGATATTTTAAATATTGTTTTTCATGGTAAGTAAAAGGAAAAGGCAAACAATTAATGTGACAGTACAAAATGCCAGGCATCATTCAATCTCCTCAAACCTGCCTAGACAACATTTAAAAGCCAAAAGCTATATTTAGGTCTATGTGATAATGGCTTCTGCCCTGTGAATCCATGATTTATTGCTCCAGGGGATGGAGTGCATTTTGCCAAGGGAATTCCCCCAGTCAGTAAATACCTCTTCAAAAATGGGCAGTACCAGTCAAGAGCAAACACTGGGGGTGGGGGGCACAGTGGGGTATGCGAGTGTGAGTTATTCCAGTGAGACATACCAATGCAATTTCAGTTGTAGCTCACCGGCAGTTTACAGCTTCTTTCTCAAAAGCCTTCAAAGGGGTAAGCACAATAAATGTGCTTTCCTTTCCCTTTGATATAAATAAGCGGATTTTTTTAAAAAAGCCTTTTTTTGCACTAGCATTAATGGCAGAAACCCCTCACCGAAGACTGTATTATCACAAAAGAAAAGCTACACACTTATCAGAGAACTTGGACAAATATTTTGTGCTACTTTTGAGTAGACCTACAGACACTTCCACAATTCATGCCAGCATGATACACATACACCTAGATATGCATGACAATTTTGAACAGTGTGTATGCATGTTGATACATATTAATGTACTCACATATTCACACGCTCTCTCAAACACATACACACACATTATATACAAGAAAGCCATGAGGAATCAATAGGGGAAACTTTACACAGTCATTCACTATGGCATGGAGACTGCAACTAACTGATAGTCTTCAACACGGTAGTGTGATTTTTATTTTTTTTATTTTTTTCAAACAGGATATTTTAACACAAAAACTTCTAAAATGACTCAGTTTTACCAGAAAAGAACGTTTTGGCAGAATAGCTTACAATCCCTGGGGAATCTGGATAAGCTACATCTATATGAAGGTTTGCCAATACTGTTGCATGTCAGGAGTGATGCTAAGATAAGTAGGGAGGCAACTATTTTCCTCAGTGAAATGCCAGGCTGAAAAGCACATTCCGTGCAGAGCACTGCACAAGCCAGAAAGTCTCCTTATGAGTGCAATATTCAGATTCCACTCTAAAACCAGTAAAAACAGAACTGAAAAATAGTAAGTTGAAGATATATAATACCAGCTTTGACTTTTTCAAAAAGCCTCACAATTCAGTCTTTGGGTTCTGCTGTGGGAGGTTTGGGGTTTTTTGTACGTAAGCACAGTTTTTGCTTGGCAACAAATATTTGGGGCATATAGGATATTAATTACTTTACTTGTGAGGTATTTTAATGCTATATAAGGTGTCCTCAGTTAATTTAACTTGCAAAATTGCCACTGCAGTTAGGCCTATCACAAAATTAATTTTCAAAATCAAATCAATAATGAACTATGGATAAAATTACACACTCATCAATATGGAAGTTAACCTACTTGACATTTATATTCCTTAAACAGATAGTTTGCAAGTGCCTTTCTTATGAATATTGACAAAGCAGAGCGAAAACACTATTACAAAATTTCACAGTTAATACTATGACAGATGATTTTGACAGATAAATCAAGTTCTAGACATAAGATCTATGTGTTTTTCTACCTGCTTTCCACCACATCCTGTGACACATCACAACTTTCTGCCTCAGCGTCCCCAGAAGGGAAATATCCACTCTCCTCACAAAGTACTGTGAAACTGAATCAGTTTATAAACTTCATATAATCTAGACAGTATCAACATAAGTGGAAGACATTCAGCACCTTGCAATATGCAGTAGTGCCTTGCAGGATCAAACCTAATTGTACAGTTCTTTGAAGATCAGACTACATTTGGTTACCAGGTATTTATTTGGGGGCAAGAACTTACCTTTAAAATTTAAAAGAGAAAAGTTACTTATACTTACTAATATTAGTCAAATCATCACCACTGATTTACAGAACAGCAATCATGGCATGATCTCCAGATTTTCAAATGGTACTAAAATTAGAGTCAGAGCAAATAATGAAGAATAATACAATCAGATTCCAAAGGATTTGGATCATTTAGGTAATTAGGCCAGCAGATGGTAAATGCAGTTCAGTGTAGAAAAATGTAAAATAATTGGTGTGGGAGTATGTGCTAAATGTAACAATCATATAGCGTGATGATTAAGAAAAAGCATTATTTGTGGGGAAAGAAAGTAAACTACTTGGAGGGGGGCTATGACAACATGGTAGCAAATAAAAAAAAATATTTAAAAAGGAAACGGTAGAAAGCATTTATTAGAACTTACAAGGTAGGTATAAAGTATGTGGTATGTGAACTATTTTTATAATCAAGAGCTCCAGAAAGGAAATGATTTAATTAGGTAACAGGACCAACTAGCATGAAAGTGAAAGTATAAGCAGAAGCATGCAACACCTTACAGGATGTGTTTGGCATCACATAGTATCAAATCCAAAGTCAGTAAAATCCTTTGAACATCAAGTACACTAGGATATAACCAAGACCTTTTGAAGCCACAAATGAAAACAAGCCTAGATAAAAGCGAGAAACACCAACCTACCTGATTAATAGTCAATATCTCAATGAAAAAGCAACTTGGGGAGACTTCTCAGTCTCCCCATCGGAGTGGTTGGGTTTTGCATCTAACACCAAAAATGCAAGCTCCTCATCTAAACTAGGGAGGCCAAAGACTCTAAAGACAATTGTAATGACTACACTATCAGCTGTTCCAGAGCAAGTGTCCCTATTCTGTTCTAGAACATAGGTCCCTTTACAAATACTAATTTCTTTTAAAAGGTTGGAAATTTAAGTTTTGTTAAAACTTGGGAAATTCACAACCAGCTACACTAGTTATATACATCATGGATCACCATGGCACAAAAATAATTCATGTAGAAATAAAACCTTGATTCTACATACTGTGTTGTCCAAAAACAATATAACACAACAAACACTGACAGCAACAAAGAGTAGAGGAATCAGATCTGGGATGTAGCTACACAAAAGCACTGCAGGGTTGTCAGTTCTGGTACAAACTGGTCTACTTAAAAATATAATACAAATGCAAAGATGAAAGGCTAAGCTAAAAAGAAAGATTTGTGGAGCATTGACAAATAGGCAATGCTACACTTAAAGGATGTTACTACGTATGACCACTGACATTTCAGGACAATGAAAGTTATGAGGAAAAGTACAGGCAGTCATGGCCCATTTTCACTAGAAAAGATGACGCGGAGACATGACAAAATAGAGATTTTTCATAACTACTGTTGTTATTTATTTTTCACACTAGTAAAAGGCAAAAATCTACAATTTAAAAAAAGTCAATCCTGTTTGTACCGTCAGATCTATTCGGAGGACTATACAATTGGAGCAGGATTCAAGTTCAAAACTCAGAAGTTACAGAATAGGAATCAATAGGAAAACAGCAGAAGGGCTGTAAAAAGCAGACAGATATCAATAAATATTAAAAAGCACATTCCTAAACCTAAAATATCATTAATTCTTCTAATAAAACACCAAAGTTCTTCCCTTACAGCATTAATTTCCTTTTTCATCTTAACCTGCTAACTTTATTTTGTGCTGGAGCTATCATATGAAAGTGCTTTGAATGCTTTTCTCTGATTGCACTGGCAGAGTTATATGAACCATTACCTATCATTACCTTTATTTCAAACCTGTCAGTTCTTCCTCTTTGTAGCCAACAAGCTGTAAGAAGGGAAAAAATGCAGTCTCTATCAGAGAATAAAACCACCCATACAAAAATGAGCTGAAAGGAGCATGTGAACAAAGGACAAAGGAGAGTGAAGAAAGAGATAGGTAAGAGACTTGACAAATCTGCTCGCTCTCTCTGCAAAGGACATTCTACTCTCCTGCTATTTAATAAATAAATAAGAGACCCTATGACTAACACACAACGCATGCTGAAGCTGGCTTCTGCCCATGACTCTCCTTTCTTCTGCCACGCCTTGGACTTAAAATACTTCAAACATTCCACAAATATTATGCAAATAAAAATAATATTGATACCCCTGCCTCATGAATGGAAAAATGTACATAAATGGAGCTTGAGTACATGAGAGAAGATGCACTTCCCTCAAAGCCGCGTGTATCTTATGAAGTGCTTTTCAGTAAATCCTTCATGAGCCGCACAATGAGCTGTGAGCAAATAATGTTAATTAAATGACCCCCTCTAACTATAGCACTGCCAGTGACACATTAATGACCTCAAAACGCACTTGGATTTGGAACTTTTTCCCCCCGGGTGCATGCCAGGCTGCCTTACCTCTGTAAAGCTGTGGCATGCTCCAGCTGCCACTGCACATGTACGGAATGTCATTCCCATTTGCAGCAACATGCACTGTTCACCAAACACTGAAGGACAGTAACCATTATATAAGAGCACTGCAGACACAGCTCAGAGACTAAAACTTGCCAGTAAGCTTTGATTTGCCTGCTTGAAACACCCAGAGAAGCTACATGCAATTGCAAGTGATGGTGTACTGACAGGCAGACCATCATGAAGGCAGCCAAGTTAATGCAGCAGAAACATGTTCCAGAAGCTTATTTATCACACTTAATGCCCTGGGTTAGCAACAAGTCTGCCTCTGAACATCTCAAAAATAAGCAAGGAAATTAAAAAATAAACAAATATGTTAAGTAAAGAGTCAAATTCCACCCTCCCTCCTCCCCCCAATTACAACACCATGAAGCTAATGCCAGGAATTAGGGTGTCCTACTGTCTCTCAAGTGCACGTTTTATTAGGAGGCAAAGGAATACAATAGATCAGTTATCCCTGGAGTCTGGAAGTATAGTGGAAGCCACTGGAAATGACCAGAGGAAATAACATAACAAAGTCACAGACAGCTGAATTCACAGCCATTCCTAATTTGGCCATTATCTACAGACTGAACTGCAAACATTCATCTCGCTTATGAACACAAGATAAAGAAATGCAACAGAGGGACCGAAAGACATGCAAGTATCCTTTCACAGCAAATGCCTCTGGAAAATACTAGATATTCTGTCAAATTGAATTAACTGACAACAAATGCTGAAGTTTAGTAGAGTGTCTGACAACTTTTATCTCCAAAGCTATCCAAAAAAAGAAGATAGAAGTATCTGGGATATGTGTTAAAGAACGAAGCCAGAGCATCTGCCATGGCAAGCATGTTATTAGGCAGCTGGAAGAAGCTAGAGGGTTGGCTCAAGAAATCTATCAAAGAAATGAACAGACAGAAACCTTACAGGACTTAACAAAGGATGTGCAAACAGTGGCAGAACACACACAGGGATTGCCGAGCCCAGCCGATACCCCAAAGGTCATTTGACAGCACAGAAAGGATTCAGGTTCATAAACAGATTTCCCATCTTGTTTTGAAAAATATATCCATGCTCTATAGCCCGCATACATGCTCCTCCTGGGCTGTGATTTACTAATACCTCAAAACAACAAAACATAATCTGTACAGACAATATTTTTCCTCAAAGTTGTTTTTTGCTCTCCTTCCACCTCCCTTGAATGATCTACTGTAGTTAAAACACAAGACTCAAATCAGTTTAGACTTGTAATTTTGGCAGGGTTAGGGACAGGTAAAGATATTTCCACTGCTTTTCCAAGATCTAGCTAATGGCAGAGTCAAGAATGCTAAGATGTAGAGAGCTCTCTGTGACTGACAGAGAGAAACTCAAAGAAAAGCTGTTCCAAGAGCACATATGGTGCAAGAAAAAGTCTGAAGAATAAAGTAGTAGCTTAAAGCAGAGAAGAGTTATGATGATGGCAGTATACGTTTCTTGCAGCTAATATGCAGCTTGTCACAGCCCCTAAAAATCACAGGTTAGTAAGTATGAAAACTAGAATGTAATAATGACATTGTGCATTCCAGCCAAAACAGAATTCACATTTGAATTTTATTTTCATTTCAATACAGGAATACGTTCAATGAAGGCTGCAGACTCTGAGTGCAAAAGACCCAGATAAGTTCAGGTATTTTTATTTAAAAAGAAAAAAAAATAATCTATTTTGGTGCTTGGATCCAAAAGCAATCAGTGAGAGATGAAAAAACGTACCCACTCAGAGGCATAAAGGAAAAGTCCTTGGAGAAAAAAAATAGAATGGAGAAAGAGGAGAGAGGGAGAAAAGCAATCCTAAAAGCAGGAAGAAGTCTGTAAATTGCACTGCAATGACAACATTGTAATTTGTTCATATTAGGCTTTGATATGTGTGAAATTCTGAACACAGCTAGAGCAAAAAGCAGCCTGCTACAAAAAAAAAATGGAAATCTTTAATTTCCACAGAGAAAGGTCCAAACATAGCAAACATATCAAGCTATTGTCTGCTGCATTACATACAATCAGAATATACCAAGTCTTCTTATTATCACCATTATTTAATTTGAATTACAATTGCAGTCCAGGGGATAATTTCCAGAGATTCCATCAGTGTTTCAGAGGATTCAGAATCTAAAACAGCAAGCAGCATACACAGGAAGAACGGGAGACTATGAAAGCACACTCTTTCAAACAGCAAGTGTCAGCTTCTTCCACCAAACAATCCAGCCAAAAAATAAGATCTATTAGTACAAGACTTGCGTTATCCCAGGCTTGCTGAAAATCTATCATCTATTCATAAACGCCCTCCTTTAAAGAGCTGCATATGGGGGCAATGAGAACTGGCTCAAATTCTAATACGGCTCTACTGAGTAGGTTTGCACCTTCATCATGCACGGTCAGGAAACCAAAGCATCTCATAGACACAGATCTAATGTTCTGAACTTAAAGGAGAGCATGAGACTAGTCAGCAGCTGAGAAATACGCTTTCCAGAAGTGTTCCATTTCATAGGGTTCCACTAAGTGGCACATCTGCAGCTGCAACACACACTTGCACTTTCTCTTGCAGTCTGCAAAATAGGATAATGCTCGCTGACAGATAGCAATCTAATTGACTAGCTGTTTCTGGCATTGGGGAACATACAAAAGCCAAGATGTTAAAATGATGCCTTGCAATTAAAAGAGAAAGCCCAAAATGCAATGGGTGCAAGTGAATTGTGCAAGTGTTTCACATGCACTAAGTCTTTTCAACAATTTGACCTGTTTGAAACAAAGTTCCTAATAAGACCAGGGAGCACAAGTTGTGCATATGACAATTCTCTGCTATACCTGTGAATTTACAGCTGGAATGCTAAGCAAGAAAAAACATCAGTCAGATAGACTTAACTTGCCTTCTGCAGACTCTATTCTCTGGAAGTTTTGCAAACACAGTATGCAAAGAAACGGCTTATGGATGGAGAAGTAAGCCATAGTCATAAATATTGACCCTTTTAGTGTCACCATGGCACTTGGGCAACTCAGGCCATTCTCTTAAGCACTGTATGAACAAAGACGAAGAAGGAAAAGTCCACTACCACAACTTGAATAAGACACAGCAGATGGCAAAAGCAGAAAATACAGGGAAACAATAGGATAACATGGGTCAGTATGAAGAATAGTGGTCTCGGCATAATACAGCTGCTTACCTGGTGGTAAACTTTTGTAGGCACCACAAACAAAGAAACTTTTTAGAGGGCTTTGAAGGAGGATAGTTTGTAGCTCTGCACCCGTTTATGAAATAAATCATAGCATTAAAAAAAAAAAAGCAGTGTTAAAAGTTTTCAAGTTTGGTGATTGTCAACTGAAGGCAGAAATGTTACAATAATGCAGGAGATGTGATAGGTGGGAGAGAATAGAGAGCCTTGAAAACAAAAGACAAACATATTTAATGTTACAGGTTAGATAGAGCTAGTTGATGAAGTCAAGGAAAGAAGTCACAGACATCAAACTGAGAGCTAGGGAAATTATCTTTAGAGCAGCAGTTACCACTGACACAAGTGGGTCAAAATTGCATTCCCAAGGCTAGGAGAAAGGTTGCTGGCATAACCAAGGGATACAAGAGAAAGGTATGAGGATGGCTGGGAGGGAAGACTAAGGCTTCTGTTTCAGCTATATTGAGCTTCAGCAGGTGGACAGACAGGCCAAAGCAGATAAGGCAGGATTTTTAGTTTCATCAGAGAAGCTGCAGAATACTTCTGTATGTTGACAGCATCCAGAAGATGTACGCATTTCTATTCAGAAATCAGAAGTTCAAAAGATGAGATTCTGAAAGACAGAGGACTAAGAGTGAAGCTTTTGGAGATTATGGATATGAATTAGGATTGTTTTGAGAGGACAGGATGAAGATTCAAGAAGTACAAGAAAAGAATTCAGCACATTCTGCGTACTACATAAAAGCCATGACAACACACTTAGCAAAGGGAACGTCAATTGTTGATCCTTATTATTTCTTTGTATGTGTGAGCCTCACTATCACTCTGCATGCACATGTGCGTGTGCAATAAAAAACAGAGAGAAAGTAGAACCACAATTAACAGACTGCTAGCTCTAGACTGACAAGCAAATCTAGTAACCACAGCAGGGAAAGCACAATAGCCTCACCAAGATAAACCAAAGACTACAGACAATGCACTCTGCTTGTCAATACTAGAACTGTTTTCTAACTAGATTAATAAAAAACCCAAAAAAACAAAGGAAAAAGTCTCAAGCGTCACTTGCCAGTTTCCTACATCCTAGGATCTCTTATATGGGCTTTACAGAATCATAGAATGGTTTCACTTGGAAGGGACCTTTAAAGGTCATCTAGTCCAACCTCCCTGCAATAAGCAGGGACATCTTCAACTAGATCAGGCTGCTCAAAGCCCCATCCAACCTGACCTTGAATATTTCCGGGGTTGAGGCATCTACAACCTCTCTGGGCTAAGACAGTTTCTGGTAGATCGATTCCTCTAGTCAAAAGAAATAAATCTATGCTTACCCTAAAGGACCTCACTATTACATTTACTACCATCCATCATCACTTCTCTCAAATTTTCTTGAAAACTCCAGGGTTGAATAGAAATGCCAGAAGTATCTTGAGATCTTTTGATCCATATGAACCCTGACATGCACTCTTCTACTTCTATCGTGCTCACCTGAAGAGTGTCACAAAGTCTACTCCTTTCCCACACCTTGTTGAAAAATTGCATTAAACTTCCCTGAAAAAAAAAAAAAAGTCTTTTCTGCTAAAGACTAGCAGCAGAATAGATCTTAAGACTTTTACTGACCTGCAGACAGGTTCAGTCTTTTTGACCAACTGTTTTCAGTTTTTCTAAATGAGCGATGAATTTTGTC
The DNA here is from genome assembly GCA_003993805.1 of Himantopus leucocephalus. Classification (NCBI taxonomy): domain Eukaryota; kingdom Metazoa; phylum Chordata; class Aves; order Charadriiformes; family Recurvirostridae; genus Himantopus; species Himantopus leucocephalus. The sequence goes on along the minus strand of RSEF01000004.1, from coordinate 38,873,391 downwards.
ACACAGATGAAGAGATGGGGGAGAAATACAAGATACAGAATAATGAAAAAAATGTGGTGTTCTTTAGAAGTTCCTCAATTACTGAGTGCATCAGTTGTCAGCTAATTAAGATCTCTCAGGCAATTTTGTGGGCTTTGCATCACAAACCCTATAGAACCTAGCAACGGACAATGCGATATCTTCCCTCCCCCCAGAGCTCATCTTCACAAGCTGACTTCGCTCCCAGATCTTTGTATCAGGAAAGTCTCGAAAGGCGAGGTGTAGCCAACAACAGAGGAGTGACAGGTTATGACTACTTACAGGAGCAGGATTTTTTCAAGTTCACAGGACCAGACATAACCTGGAGCCCTGAATGGGCTGAAAATATCAGCCAATCCGATAGTAACATCATTATTATAATTTATGAAAATTCATGGTGATCAGGTCACTGGTTAAAAAAAAAGTGCATTATGCTGGTCCTTAAAAAAATGTAAGGAGGAGAACACAAAGTACAATCTCACCTGAAGCCCTGGAAATCATGAAGCACATCCTCTTTGAATACATTTCCAAACACACACAAAAATAAAGCAATCAGGAAAAGTTAGCACTGAATTATTAAGAGTAAGCCACACTTAGCCAACCTATAGACTAGCTAGCTGAAGAAAGAGAGAGTGGTAGATATAATCCATCTGGACTTTAGTAAGGCTTTTGGAAGCTGAAAAAAGTACGGGCTGGAAGCACAGACTTATGTAGGCTGAAAACAGGCCGGACTGCTGGGCTCAAAGAGTACTGCTGAGTACCGACTGCTCAACTGTTGGCAGTCAAGAGTGTGAAACATATGCCAGGGATTGATACTGAGGTCCATATTGTTCAACGACAGTCAAGCAATAACAATGAGAATCCAGAATAATGCAGAGTTTTGCACCTGAGGTGGAATAAACCCACGCACCTACATAGGCTGGGAAGCAGCTGGGTAAGTTTCAGACCTCTTGAAAAGAATCTGTGAGATACAGCAGACACCAAGCTGAACACGAGATACAAACGTTCACTCTTAACAACCAAGGCAAACCAAGTACTTCACTGTATCAGAAGCACTGCCAGCAAATCAAGGGTAGTTATTATCCCCCTCTACAGGGTGCCAGTAAAGCATAAAGAATCTGTGCCCAGTTCTAGGTGGACATGGAGAATTTGAGAACATCCAGAGAAAGGTCACCGAGACAGTCACAGCCTAGAGAACGTGATATGTAAGGAGCAACTGAGGGAGCTGGGCTTCTGTAGTTCAATGAAGAGACTAATGGTTGCTAGAAGGAATACAATGCTAACGGAGCCATAGTCTTCTTGGCAGTAGCAGATGATATAACAAGCTGTCTTTGACCACAATCTCCAGCTTCGGAGGTTGCAAATGGATCTCAGGAAAAGTACATTGCAAATCTGTATCCTAGAGCTACTCAATTTATGCCAGAGGATCAACACATTCCCTGGTCAACCTGCCTTGCACCCGAAGTGCAGACAGGTAATGCCACCAACCATTTTTTCAACACTGACACTTGTCCTGTTTAATCCAACAGCCATGTAAAATACGTCCAACTGAAATACCAAGAAATTTTTTAAAAAAAAAAGTTACAGTAAAGGCTTCATCTGCATAAGGCCTCCAAAACCCTATACTGACTTACCCTGAAAGTTTTTTTTGTGTAGGGGATGACAGGAAAAAGGAGTAGAAATTGAAGTAGAGAGAGCTTGTCTCCCTTTCTAGATATCTAGTATCCTGTGAAGTTGCCAAACAAAAGGGCTTTGCAGTCCTGAGCTGTCATTGCATAGTGTTTCAAAGCCATAGTCTTCATTCTGTGCTTCTCTTCTAGCCCAGATCTCTAAGTTTTCTGCTTACAGAAGGAAATACCCAAGGCCCTCTATTTGTAGCTACCCTGTATGCCTGCAGTAAAACTGTCAACATCTAAACGCTCATGTAAACAGGTGCATACTTTAGTTCTTTCTCCCATCGGCATAATAAGTATTATTAAGACGAGGGCAGGCGGCAGATTTTTAAAAGGCTTTAGTTATATCAATGGTAAGTTTGAATGGATTTTTAGTCTGCTGTAGTAAGGCAGTAAAATATAATAGCCTCTTAACTGACACATTGTTATCAGTCTTATTATGGCTTTTTTCATGCCTGTCAGTGGATTATGGTAATTTTTTTAGTCACGGGTCTAATCAAAGTAGAAGACTGAGCTACTGACAGCTCAGGAGAGATATAACTGCTTACATACTGTCATGAAATTCTAACACAGGGAGAAACATCAGCATCTCCCTCACCCAACTCCCCTCGTAGTAAAACAAAGCAACTTTTGGAACAACAGGTTCCTTTTCTATGTCAAAGAAATAAACTTCAATGCTTTCCCTCAAATTAATACAGCACTCAGAACAAGAAACTTTGTTGTTCTGGGCAGCTGGTGTGGTGCAATTTAGAAATTGTTTTGTGATCACTACTGTAAATTCATCTTAATAATTACCTGTCCAAAACACCTCCTCTGCTTATTTCTGAGGATCTAGTCAAATTAAACTATTACACTGCATGGCAAAAAGTCCTAAGTAAGGTTGAAATACCACTTTCTCATTCAAGCAAGCAAGCTGCATTTACTTTATTCTTCAAGGCACCAAGGAATAGCTTTGTGCAAGCATTATACAGTGGCTTAGAAGAGGAACAGCCAGAACACGCAGGGTGTGCAGTGTGTATGAGCAGGCATACATTACATGCAATGGATATAATCACACTGCAGTTGTTGGATCATATCATATGTGGGGGGATTTCGGTTTTCCTCAAGCTTTGCAGGTTTCTACTAAAGTAGATACAAGTACACAGAAGATCCCAGCATTAAAAGCCTTATAAAGCACAAAACATTTGTGTTGCGAAAACAGTTGTTCCAGTGTAATTTGTACTGAACTACAGGGGGACAGATTAAAAACTGCAAAAGCTGAATTTATGCATAGAGTTAGGGCATAGACAAAACTTTGCATGAAAGCAGTTCACATCAGCTCCCCGATAAAAGTATGAAAGTAGAGGAGCTTCCACATTCCATCCTCTTCAGGCCTACCCCATATGCCAGCTGCAGCGATGGTCAGTGACCCAATGTATCCGTTATAAACATCACTGTGATCAACAACATATTTCACATTGGCTACTGAAGAGCAAGATGATACTAGTGCTGATGTAAGCTTGAAACACTGACCTAGAAGTAAAAGGACTGACATAAGAATATAAGCCTGAGATCCCATCTACTAGACTGCCTACTGAACACTAAGTTTACTAAGTGGCAAAAAAAGACAAACCGGAAAAAAAACCAAACCCAGAGAGCAGACTGGTGGCACATATTATCTCACCTGCATTCATCACCACTGACAGTGCAAGAGAAAATGTGAACACACAAAACAGCAATCCAGGGAAGTAACGTCCTGCTGTGGAAGTCAAAACCAACAAATTCTTGCAGAAGTTAGTAGGAATGTTGCCACAGCCTGGATTTCATTCATACGCCCTTTGCATATAAAAACAGATTGTTAGTGTCCTGAAGCTTGATCTGATGGTGAGTGACATTCCTTAAATAATTTCTTTCTCATGAATGCGTGGGATGTCAGAACACTCTGAGGCACAGGAACCAAGCACTATGAAGGTGCCTAAGAAAGAACCTGTTCACAAAATGTAGCCTTCCCTGAACATGGCAGGATCAGTCTGAAGAGAGGCCTTTTACATTTGAGTATTTGCAAGTCTTTTGCTTCTCCTTCCCCTGCTTCTTTTTATTTTACTTGAGTTATAGACTGCTAAAAAGACTACAATCAAAAACAAGGACGGGCAAGTGAGCTAAGGATTTAATCTTCACATAAAATAATACAGATGGGTACTGAAGTTTAAGTGTTGCCTGATACTATATTTGCATTATCTGCAATGGTACAAACCATACCCAAAGAACGTCTTTACAAAGACAGGCAAAACATTAAAAAAATCCAAATTCGTTTTCTATTGTGTGCAAGCTGAGAAGAGTTTCATTTTTCAAAATCTGTTTAAATTCCTGGCTACTTGAATGGCCATTGTATTACCAGTCAAGTGCAATAATAAGAACTCCACAGAGCTTCATGAGTCATAGTATTGGATCCAAAGCCGATTGATCTAAAGGTGAAATATTATCTTCTCATTGACTTCAAAAGGTTTTGGCTTAAGCCTATAGCAAAAGACATGAAATGAAGAATTGCAAAAACACTTGAAATAAGCTAAAACACTTCTTAAGATTAAAGACAAATTATTATACAATACAGAATCTTCAGGACTTATTGCTTATCATTGCAGGATTTAATGCTATTTTCCATAGTTTCTATTCTGCAGTGAACTAAGGTTATCGGCAATAAAGATTTCTGTAAGACATTTGTCCTGGTTTTGGCTGGCATTATGTTAATTTTCTTCCTAGTAGCTGGTACAGTGCTGTGTTTTGGATTTAGTATGAGAATAATGTTGATAACACACTGATGTTTTAGTTGTTGCTAAGTAGCACTTAGTATAAGTGAAGGATTTTTCAGCTTTGCATGCTCTGCCAGCAAACAGGCACACGAGAAGCTGGGAGGGAGCATAGCCAGGACAGGTGACCCAAACTGGCCAAAGGGATTTTCTATATTATAAGACATCATGCTTGGTAAATAAACTGGGGGAAGTTGGCCAGAGGGCTGGGATCACTGCTCAGGGACGGGCTGGACATCAGTCAGCAGGTGGTGAGCAACTGCACTGTGCATCACTCATTTTGTATATTCTTTTATTATTACTTTCTCTTCCTTTGCTGTCCCTATTAAATGGTCTTTATCTCAAAGCAAGAGTTTTACCTTTTTTCTATTCTCCTCCCCATCCCACTGGGGTGGGGGAAGGAGTGACAAGGGCTGCATGGTCTCTAGTTGCCAGCTGGGGTTAACAAAAACAACATTTCACCCTGATTCTGCAAATCCTTAAAACTTTTCCACCAGTTTTTGTTATAGACTTCCTCATCCATCCTTTTTAACAGCATACTAATTTCAAAAACTACTGAATCAAGCTTTAGCATAAACGAGTCAAAATGTAACTTGAGGGCAGAAAGGAGTAGAATCCAAAATATTTTCCAAATAGGAAATTAACTTTTGTGGCTGAAGAAAATGCACTGCAAATAGTACAATGGGCTTCAAATTCTATAGGTGAACAAATACCTTCTACTAAAATCCTTTCTTTTATAGGTCTCAGAATTTACTATCTTCTCTGGTCCTGTCATATGTTTATCTCATTCACTATCTTCAGACATATGGGGTGGGAAGACTACATCATTCAGTAACCAAGTTCTAACTGACCAGCACTATACAACATGAATTCTAACTAGTGTTAATGAAGTATCTTAAAAGTACAGTTTTCAACAGGTCAATCATAGGCTCTGGGCAAATACTGTGTGAGCCTTTTTTTTTAAAAAAAACCAAAAAAACACACACAACATTTTCCTTGTAAATAAGAAAACCTAGCCAAACTGGAAGAAACTTTTTCAAAGCTTGTATCAATACTCATCTTCTGTTTAATGCTATAAAATTCCATCTCATTAACACATGATAGAAATACATTTATGTTACTGATACTACAGACAAGTAAGTGCCCAGCAGTGATGGGTGAGATATCAATAGAAGAAAGTATTGCTCTTCTAAATGAAAGCCAAATGAATGCCAAAATTGCAAAATACTGAGATCACAGAAGGGTTTGGGTTGGAAAGGACCTTAAAGAACATCTGGTTTCAATCCCTCTGCCATGGGCAGAGACACCTTCCACTAGACCACATTGCTCAAAGCCCCATCCAACCTGGCCTTGAACACTTCCAGGGATGGGAACATTTTCTGGGCAACTTTTCTGGGCAACCTGCTCCAGTGTCTCACCACCCTCACAGTAAAGAATTTCTGCTTAATACCTAATCTAAATCTACCCTCATCCTTTCACTACATTCCCAGATAAAGACTCTCTCCCCAACTTTCCTGTAGGGCCCCTTTAGGTACTGGAAGGCTGCTATAAAGTCCCCCTGGAGTATTCTTTTCTCCAGGCTGAACCCCAGCTCTCTCAGCTTGTCTTCACAGGAGAGATGCTCCAGCCCTCTGATCATCTGCATGGCCTCCTCTGGACTCCCTCCAACAGGTCCATGTCCTCCTTATGCTGGGGGCCCCAGAGCTGGACACAGAGATCTGCAATTACCAGGAATAATATAGTGACGTGCCACACTGTAACACATATTACTTGAAAGTTCTGCTCTGGCCACACTGTACCCCTAGCTTTTAACTACACTTTTCAGCCTGGCACTTCAATGTATTATTTGAGATGGAATCAAGTACAACAGGATGCCAGCTTGACTGACAAGTAAGTACCACCCCTGCACAGCAATGCAGTAAAATTAACATTTTAAGTTTGCTTTCCCTGTGAGGTATTCTCTGCCTTCCTTGTGGTAGGCTTCCTTTGGGGGCACCTGCTAATTTAAGGAGCTGGATGGTTTAGGTGATGGCATAACATATGCCTCTTGGTGATATTTCTCACTACCACATTAAGGACAACTACAGATTGCAAAACCCATTCTAAACTGTCCCCTTTAAAGATAACTTGTCAAATGCTTACATCACTTTCAAATTCCCTGGAATACAAACTTATTTCTCCCTCTACTCTGCTACCACCCTATAAGATCCTGCTTGTAAAACTGGCACAGAATAGGCAATATGATTTATGCTGATTTCGGTCCAATATAGGAATAAAAGCCAACATAAGGAGTTGAGGGGTGAAAGGCATACAAATATGGATTCCTTGACATCAGCTTTGACTAATGTCTTCAGGGGATCCAGGATTTACTCTTAACGGATTGAGGGTTGGGGATTTTGTGTTTGTTTTGGAGTGTTTGGTGGAGCAGGGTGTTCTTTTTGTTTGTTTTTTGGGGGTTAAGATTCAGTAACACAGATCTGTCAGCTTTGAAGGTCACTAGATGAGGACATGACACTAGAGTGTTTTTATTCCTACTGTTTTCCCTGTACAGTGCACCTAAAATAACAACATCATCATATGCTACTTAGTAGAATTGAATCAATTATATCAGATTGCTGTGTTGTGTTCAGATACATGAAGCCCAATAATGAGCATTTGGTTTATTGTTCACCCTTTTCAGGAAACTCAGTGTTGTAGGAAATTGACAATCAAAATAAGACACTATGTTATAGCCTGTGGGGAGTGCTTCTGTTCCAAAAACAATGCTAAATACCATTGTCTTTCATTGTGGAGGTATCCCCACCAACACAGGCCACTGCTGATGAGCAGGCAAATACACAGAATGAGCCACCTGTATGCCACACAACAGATTTCTGAACAATGCCGCTTTTAAAGACCCAGAAGTATCAGGCCACAGATGGTGCTTTAAAAATCATCACTAGAGCAATTTATTGCATCTCACCTTAATCTTTTCTGTTGCAATTATGCAACAATATATGCAAATCAGTCACTGAATTTCACAGCAGCTATCGTTCTTTTTCATTAAATCCATGGGATCACAATAATAATAGCAAAAGTAAATATTAATAATCCACATCATAGTCTCATAAGCCTGCATCACCATCTCAGATCTGGGGATCAGTTGGACAGTGACAGTCAAGATGTCACACATCTTCGTCCCTATGGAGGTCTCAAAGTAACAGCTTTTTAGTGACCAAGGATGCTGATTGAAATACCCAAATTACTGGGAAAGGAAAAAGCGTTTTAAGTTTTGGACAGTTCCCAGACTCCTGTGACAACTAGCACCACTTCAGTCTTTCCTCTCTAGTTTTTGTTGATGTTTGTTTTTTTTAAAAAAATAATTCCCTGCTTAGGGCATTAATGACTTGCTGCTCTTCTTTCTCTTTCTAAAGTCGATCCTCTGAAGGAAGTCTACATATGCTATAATCTGGGAGGAGGCTGTATTCTTTCCATCTAGGCAACTATGGTTTCTCAAGAATTTTGGGCAGAGGAGGTCTTACAATCTCTTTATCATATGCAGTTCAAGTGCCCCCGCCAGATGGGCAGAGCTTGCTTTCCTGCACAAACTCCAGTCGATTAGAGTCCTCTTTGCTAATAATTTCCATCTCTTCGTTGTTTTCCATACAAAGGATTGATTCTATCTAAAACCAACACTTTAAACACGTGCATATTCTAACATTCAAATCTACACTCATATTTCAGTCTTATAAGGGAACATTATAAAGTGAAATGGAAGAAAAATTAGCTTAAAAGATTCTATAGCCTTCTGAAATTTGAACAGAAAATTTTCGGACATGACAGGACAAACCTTATTGTGGAAATTTTACAATCATCACCTCTGATTGTAAGTTTGCATCACCATTGTAAGTTTGCAAAGACAGATTTTCAAAACAATTCTCCTCTTCCAACTATTTCAGAGTAAGGGAAAAAAAAGAAAAACACACTACTCAAAAAAGAAATCTTAATGTGCTACTGAGAAGTCAAATAGACTATAACAGCATTAAATCCCAGAAAAATCCCCTAGAGAAGACTGACTCACCATCTAGTTTTTTCAATTACCATCACAAAAATTATTTCTGTATTGCAATCATTTCTCTTATAGGAAAGAGATGGAACCTGCCTTCTCTCAAGCAGAACAATTAGTCCGTTAAGAAAAACTACATAACTTCTAATAGTAATTGGAAAGTGTTCATGTCACAAGTTCGTACACTTCGGCAGGAATAATTAACTGCTCAAAGCACACAGTGGAGAACAGCCTGCTAGGTATCAGTTCTGTTGGAAGAATCTGGTGGTTACATTGGATCACAAATATGAATTAAATAATTTTGTTTCTTTTAGTATCATACAATAAGAAAAGCAGATGTGCCATTTGTAGGCATAAATATAAGCTGAAAGATAAGTGAAGTGACTCTATTCAGCCAACTAATGCATCAGCTAAGCTATGGATTCACATCTGGGCATGCCATTTCAGAAAAAACATGGACTGCATGGAGAGAGTTCAGCGAAGATATCAGATACGAGGAAAGACAGCCACAGGGCTATTTAGCTTCAAGACATGAATGGAAACATACTCGTGGAGTCTTACTGGATTATAAAGGACTGCTGCAAAGAGGAAGGGATTCATTTGTTCTGCCCATTCACTGTGGATAGGACAAAAAGTAGTAGTCTTAATCACAGCAAAAAAGAGATTTGTGGTAAATATTAGTGTCCTGGTTTGAGGTAAAACAGAACCAATTTTCTGTTCAATAATTTTACTTTGCAGTTAAGCCTCTTCTAACTAACTGGACCCTCTGAAATTCACAGCATATTATTCAGACGCTGTTCACTCCTAGAATGATAAGACCCGATTATTTATAATTTCTGCCAAGGAATGGTGTGCAATGAGGCTCTTGCCCATACTTTCTGCTACAACAACCAAGGCCAGCTAACTTTGTTATATGCCCCGTTGGAGGGTCAGAAGCAGAAGAGCATAGGGGGTCACACCTGCAGTGAGGAGAGGACAGGACAGGTGACCCAAAACTGATCAGCAGGGTATTCCATCCCACCTGCAACATGCTCGGTATAAAAGCTGAGCGATCAAAGGGTCAGCTCTTTTTCTTCAATGGCCTGTGCCTGAGGAGGACTCTGTCTGCCTTTGATCCCTATCTATGCATTCCTGAATCCAGATCCAGAATCCAGTTCCCATCCGTTGCTGGGTCCAGTCCGGGACTTTCCCAGTGCTGCCAGTAACGAGATCGTGATCGTCATCCTGGAAGCTCGATAGTGGGTTTGTATATATTTAATTATTTTCTTTTTATTTTATTATTAATGCTTCATTAAAGTAGTTTAGTTTTTTTCTAAACTCATGAGTCTCTTTCTCCTTTCCCTTACAGAAGAGGTGGGGGAGAGCATCTGTTGTTCATTTCAGCAGCTAGTCCAGCCCAAATCATGATGATTAGGAAGTTTTGCATCAGTAAGGATAGTGAAGGACTGAAATAAGTTGCCTGTGAGGTACGAAATATCTACTGCTCTTTGTCCTTGAGAACGGGTTAGACAAACACCTGTCAGGAACAGCACCAGAGTACAGGCCCAGACACAAATGACTTTTTGTGATCCAAGAGTATTTCCTGATTCTTTGCATACTCTCCTCCTTTTCAAAGTGTTTTGTAGCATGTCACTGTTAACCATTCTAGCCCACCTCCACTTTCTTGCCTAGGATAGTGCGCGTGTTCATTCATGCACTGAAAGCTGTGGCAATGAGAACTGCCAGGTTTGAGGACTCAAAACCAATGCCTAGTATTAGCTAAAGAAGTTTCTACTGGATAAAAATCCTATAGAAAATACCTGAATTTGTGAAGGAAAAAGTAATCTAAAGAACAAAGTAATAACTTAGGAAATACAATCCACTGTAAGACTTCTTGAGGGCTGGTAAAGACCTGAGAATATTCTTGCTAAACCAAAGCTACGCATTTCTGCAGCTCAGAAGCAATACATCAAAGTTGTCAACTTATCCAGTGTACTGTGCTTCATTTCTCTTTCAAAAAAATTTGAAAAGCTGTGTAAATTCTAGGAGGACATACACATCATCTTGCACCTGACACATACATGCACCTACTAATTGTGTTTAGGAACTGAAATAAAGGAAATTAAGAAAGAGAAATTTCAGAAGTGACAAAGCAAGAACACCTCAATGTTTGCATGCCCTATCTCTCTCTGTGTTCATTTGTCAAATAAATCACAGCACACCAAACAGATAACCTGACTCACTTCTCACAGTGTTTAAGAATTTTTTTCTTCCCTTACACATGATTTAGCAACTCTGGTATTTGTTTGTGGAAGGAGGAGGTGGTAGATAAGAGAGAGTTAATGAAAAGGGTTATTAATGGGTAGCACATTAGCATTAATAAGCATGAGGGCAGATGGGGCAAATACTTTAGTAATAAATAACAGAATCATTTGAAGCACTGCACACTGGCAAAATAGCTGTTGCACCACTGCACTGATTAACCTCTTCACTTCATTATGTTATTTATCTTCCAGTAAGAACCAACAACCAACAGGATACCTACAGGCTCCAGTAGGATGAACATTACAAAATCCCATGCAACTATACAGGGCAAACATGGCAAGTTAATCAGTATTACAGTTGGATTATGCTTATTTTATCTCAAAATCTTGCTACATTATAAGCTTCTTTTTTTAAAAAAAAATATTTTAAGATATATGTGTCCAGTTGAATGAATAGTCCCTGTTAGTATGAAATCTTATGGAACTATTTGTACAACCAAGGAATTACACAGGTTAGAAAAGACTGAAGGGTTTGACCCAAAATATTTTTCCTCCATCCATCCTTGATATTAGTTGTGGAATGAGGTAACAATTCAACACAAACAGTATTCTCAGCGTCTGGAACTTCATCTCCTTTTGTGAAGGACAGAGTCAAACAACATATTCATAAGGAGTAGTAATTTACACCTCAATCTCACTGAATTGAAAGGATGAGTGTGCCAAAGCCATAGAATATGCGAATAGCTTGTTTTACTGCTGGAGCAAATGTAGAAGCAGCACAACTAGAATCCCAGACAGGATGGCAAAACCATGACTGGATTTCAGCCAGCCTTCCTCACAGTCCAGCACATTAGCACAAACCTACACTCTGTCGTGGCTTGTGCCAATACACCAAAGCATGGACAGAGGCCTCATTCTCTGCTGCAGGAGAGATGGTGTTTACATCTGGCATACAGGTGGAGAGAACATCAGATATGGTAAAAGTTGCCTTCCCCCAAGACCTGGTAGTAGAGGTGACAATGCCTCTCTCACCCTAGTAGAGACTCACTTGGTCACTATATTCAGATTAGGTCAGACTGTAAGAGGCCATTTACTTCCTTCTTGCATAAGAAGGGAAGAACAGGTAGGGTACTCGCTTCCCGTTTCATAAGGGTTTTCCCTGAAGGCCCATGTATATACACACACATTTCAATAAAGCACATTTCCTCTGCTGACTATATTTTCCCTCCATTTCCATTCCAACATAGTTGAATGGGTTGTCAGCCACTGTTTGGCTAGCCCTGAATTGTCCTAATATGTAAATTACACTCCCCTCACTTAAATACTCTAGAGAGCCATTTTCCTGCATTTAAATTGTTGTACCACCCATTACATGGACAATGAATCCAGCCTCAAGTGTTTGCCTACGCTAATGAATATATAACTAATGAAATGAAGATTAATTAAATACTAGGGCAGAGACATAAGATAGGAAGTACAAGGAGAGTACTAAATTTCACTAATGAAGCATTTATGAAATATGTGAACAAATTCTGAAACTGAAGGTTAAAACATCTTTGAATCTAGATATCAAAAACAAATACGCATCTCACTCATTGCCAGCATGCAATACAAAATTACTGTATTACCTCTGTAATAATTGCCGTGGCAAGTCAGTAGTCCAAGCAGGATGCAGCCCAAGCCATAAGATATAAGGCACTGCACTCACCAGTTTACTTCTAGGCACAGAGCAGGTGCAGCCCATTCATAAAATCCTCTACCCAACAAACAGACTTTCTGGACTGGATACCAGCCTAGACTACATTCATCTTATACAGCTGTAATAACACTGTCGTCATTACAACAAGGTTTGATTTAAACTAGCATTGATGAAAACCAATATTCAACCACACCACAATTCTCTTTGCTGCCACTCATGCCACTTTGCTAACATACAGGAGTGCTGAGAAGAAATCTGACTTCCATTACAACTTAGAAGAGCATCGGGTTGGTTTTAAATTATGTTTTAATGCAATGATACTTAACCAGTTTGTCTGAAATCCTGCATTGCCAACACTCAGAGGAACACTAATAATGCTTTGTTTCTTCAGCCAAAACCTTGCCACCCCTTCAGCTTTCTCACACCAACTTTAGGACAATCTGCTTAAGACTGCACTATCTGAATGTGCTTTTCTACTTGGAAGATCCTCATAGGTTTAATGTTGTTGCAAAGGCCCCCCAAAATATATTTCTTTTGCATTGTTAATGCTATTGTCACTAAAATTCAGGCCACGGGAGTTCTGTTTGTTTGCTGCTGTGCTGTCCTTGGAATGGAGTTTAGGGAAGCTTTCTCACCTCAGCTAAGGGTAATTATACTAAAACTGGTATGTGTTTGTATTATCGGTCAGCAATTATCACATTATCTGCACCAAAACAGAGGTCAACAGAGGTGTCCCCTGGAACACTGTGCTTTTTGCCATTATTTTCTCACATACAAGCAACGATGCAAGAGGGAACAATGTGAACCTGAACCCAGACCTACTGTAACTGTGCTGAAAAAAGCAGAAACAACACTGTAAAAGCCAGGTGGAAGATTTATATTACTATTATCCTCTAGATAATTCCACAGTTGGATATGAAAGCCAATATATAAAGTGATTTTATCTCTTACAAAATTAATCTCAGAGAAATAGCTCAGCGCACAAATACTGAAGGTCAGATTTTTTTTTTTGTTTAATAAGTAGGTAGATAAATAGCATTAGACAAGCCGTGTTTAGGAAGCCTAGGTCAACGGTACTTAAATAGCAGTGTGCAAGATGAACATAAACTCCAAAGCCCTAGCAGAGACAGGATTTCTTGGCATCCTGAACCGCCTGGTAAGTTACAGTGGAGGATCTTCTCCAGAGTGCAGAGCTTCTGAGAAAGTCTAGCTACACTGAGTCTGAGAAAAAGAATCACTGCTGCTTACAGACTGCATTGCTGGGTGGCACTAATGAAACTTCATGATAAATCTGCTGGGCTCACCTGTCAATCCTAGAAATCCACGTCATGTTCAAAACTTCCACTTATCTTTCCCAACACATGTTCTTCTGGCCTAGCCTGCCCCTCCTCTCCTGTTAGTTACTTCCAGCCATGCAAGGGAAAGGTAAGGTTTTGCTGTGTTCAAACAGGTGTCAATGTGAGAGATGCAGAATAGATATGAAATTTATCCAAATATTTTTGTGGGATGATACAGCCTGATATCTAGATCCTTGTGTGAAACCTGCTGTCAAGATCCATTTATAGTGTAAGTTTCAAAACAGATAAAAGAATTGAAAGAACTTGGAAATCTTGACTGGAAAGAGCCATGTAGGTACCTGAGTGTGTGTGAGTGCCAATCAGAATTTAAGCTGAAGGAAGGGGGATGGGCTTGCTAAGTCAATGTCTCTCAAGTTGGGGCAGCATGCTTGCAAGCAGGAGAAGGGGGAAAAAAAAAACAACCACCCAGTCCAAAAGTCCAGGTTTTGTCATGTCTGTGATGAACACACTTCTCTCTCTTTCCACCCTCAGGGGGATTTAGAACAGCAACCTACAAACTTCTGTGTCAGCAGCAAAAAAACCATAAAGGTTCAGCTGTGCTTTGACCTGGTTCCATTACCACTAGAGACATTTCTGTGCAAGTGAAAAAACAGGATAGATGCCAGAGGAAACACCAGTTACCATCACTACCATACATCTTGTTGAATTTGCCTCACTAATACGAGGGCAGATCATGTAAATTACCTGCCCAGGGCCTAGTAAGTTTGGTCCCTTGAGTTTTCAGTTTGGTATAATCACTAGCTTGATTAATCGTGTGGCAGTTCCCTAATCCTACTCCGCTCACTCAGAGGATAAGCACTGGATACTAATTTTTTTAAAGTTCTTTTTTAAAAGCTTCTAGAGGCCAAAGTCCATCTTTAATGCATATGATTAGTTCATTCCTAAAAACCAAACACCTGACTTACTGAAGCAGGTTACAGATGCCCTTGAACCTTTTGATTAATCACAGTATGCTCCTGACTTGGTTTATTTCCACTTCTATCAGCTGCAGTGAATCAACAGCTCCCATTACCAACCTAGTGCCATCCTGGGATCTCAAAGATTCAATACCCCATACTCTCTTCATATTTACTTTGTAATATTTATACAGAGTCAGTAGTTCTGTATCTTCTAATACTAAGGTACATTTTGATATTTGGTTCTGCATTTAGAGTCCCAGCTTTGGGTGTCTGGTGGATTCGTAAGAAACCACACCCCTAAATTTGATTTTATATTGTTAATTAAAGTGAGTTTAAAGAAAAACTGACCATATGAATCTTAACAGCTTAAAAAAGAAAAAAAAAAGAAGCCAACCAAGTAAGAAACAAACACTTACTACTGCTTAAAAAAACCCCAAACCAACAAACCACCAAAACCCAGTCTTGCACTCCTCTTGATTTAGGCCAGTCTTGTGATCTGGATTGGGAGGTTCAAACTCTCAACACAAAGAACTGCCCTTTCAGTGAATTCACATCACATGGATTTGGATCCATACTTAAATGCATAATAGAAAAATCAAGCCTGAATGTCTAAGTGGATACAGCCACACTGTGAAAAGATAAGCTATGAATGAATAGCTTAATTGGACACTTGCAAAATTAACTTGTCAAAAGTAATTACTCTATACATGATCCAACTGCAAATGTTTTATATCAACCACAATTTAAAATAGTATTTAAGCTATTCCTTGGCCTTTGAAAGATATATTCACAATGTTCTGCTTATTTACTATGCTACTACCATGCATTTGCAAATCTTTCCAGCACTCTTTGGTACAAAGAGACAACAAATTCATGTTGTGTTCAGTTCTGAAGAGGTTAGCAAATACACTGACTATATTTTTCATTGAAGTTTTCTCATTCTTTCTTCTCCTTAAGTTAGAGTAAAATCATCCTGACTAAATGTTTGTCTTTGCTTTCTGTGTATGACAATAAAAATGAATTTTAAAATGAAACAGCTGGAGATTGGAAAACATTTAGTGATTGGGAAAGACCAAGTAAATATGACCACAAGCAAGACTGTGTAATTACAAGACATCAGAATTCGCACAGAAACTACCATGGAAGGTAGTTTACCCCTTCTCATTGAGGTTATAAGCTACTCTGCATTACCAAACACTATATACACATACTTACAATACAGTATGTCCAGACCTGCGTATTTCAGAGCATAACTTCTTGTACTGCTCTTGTCCTTTGTGTTTTCCAATCACTGAAAGAGTGGCAGTAGCAATATTTAATTCCTGTCCATTTGTTTTGTGTGGTGTTTTTTCCAATTAATGCTAAATTCCACATTTCAGAACACTGTAAGAAAACAACGGACAAGCTTTGGGGAAGAGGACTCCAAGAGGAAGCTAAACCTCTCCCTCTCAGGACGTGAAAGAAACAGTAAGTTTTGCATGACTCATATCATGGTAATAAAATGCTGCCTGAACTAGACAGTTCTATCTAGTACCATGAGATAACAGATCACAATTGGAAAATAAAGTCTCTTGATACACAGATGTGTTTCTTTCATCCATGCATAAGGCAGCTGCATATCTATTCAAAATATTATCTCCCTGAATCTCCATCTTGATAACACGGGAAGCAGTAATCCAAAGTGTGCCATCAAGGCCAGGTACATCACGCAGCCTTCCAACACACAGTTGCTACCATATACCTGCTCTAGCAGAAAGGTTCTTCTGTACATTCATTAGAAACACATAAATTGTCTAGTGACTTGGTAGAGTATCACTTCTCCTCACACTGATACTACTCTGACGGAAAAAGGCTTCCTATGCAATCACTTATTTATTGCCTTAATCTACACAGTAGCAGAAAAAGAAAAGACGTCAAAAGTATTGTTAGAACAAAAGCCAGAAATGCATTCGTATGCCATTACCACCACTTATGCCACTCCAGTGAGCATCAGGAGAGAGAAAACTCTACTAGAGTAGATAGAAAGCTGTGCTACCATACCATAAATGCTGATACTTTGAGAAGAAAGAGACAAAGGGCGTGTGGCAGAGCTAGAAAGGTTGGTCTCTGAAGTCCCTTAGGCAAAGGCATTATTGCAATTATCTAACACAGGCTAACTCTTTTGGTTTTGCTTTAGCAGCAGATTTGGGATCAATCCCAAACTCTTACTGAGGTTCCTGAGAGTTTTTTTTGAACAAGGCCTGTAGAAGCAGCTTTCTGACACAGTCAAAGTATACTGTGCTGCTGCTGGCTTGTACTGAATTCCTTGCACATGCTGCTACGCTGGACAAAGCAAGGAGGAAATATAAACTTCAAAGATTATCCAGTTTATTAAAACTTAATGAGCCATTGCCTCAATATGTGCAAAGCACACAACACCTCTTACACTCTGGCTTCAGACTGCAATTTACTAACCAGTTACTGAAGCACCTCGGTCCCAAAGCAGTTACTGATTGATCGGTTAATAAAAGTTCTACAGAAAGAATTTCACTTTCATAATTGGAAATTTAAGGGGCAAATCTGACATGATGTAAAAAAAAAAACCAAAATAAAACCCAACACCAAACACCAGCACTTAATTCTTTTTCTTACTTTTAATATAATAGTAAAAGAGGTGTTCCACTATCAATGTATTTTATACGCTGGCATACAGCTTTAATACGTCTGTTGTCCACAAGACTGCACAAATATTCATACTTTTTCTGAAGAATAAATTGGAAAACAGAAGCTTTGTGATATAATACATACAAGAGTCTTCAATCAGGACAAGTTATCCTATGAGCAACCAGGTCACAAGTTCAAAACAAAATGAAAAAGATTCTGGTTAGTCAGCAGCCTATGTGAGGTAGGCTGCTGTTACTGGAAGGCAGCAGTTCACACCAGTCAGCATGAACTGATGGTGCTACAGAAAGCCCAAGGACAGAATAAACTACACGGGATGAAATACTTGATTCAACTTGTTAGCAGTCCTTTCCAGTAGGGCACTAGATACACTAGTAACAAAACAGGGAATACCTTTGTGCTGCTTCTGTGTGTTCTGCCCTATTTTCTACCCAAAGGCACCCATTTCTCCAGGTTGCCACAACATGATTCTGTTCACAACCTCTCAGTTATTGCCTGTGACTAACACACTAACTATCTTTATCAGGTCCATGGAGAAATCATAACCAGGATTCAAAAGCAATGAGCCTTTCTTAGTCTGCAGGAAAAAAAAAACAAAACCAAACAAACAGCATCTCTCCATCTAATCTACTAAATAGTGGTACTTACTTTCTCCTGTATTTCACTCACCACTTTGTTATGTATTTGGCATTTATACAGGAATAAGTATTATTTAAATTGTGAGATGAATTAGTAATTTGAAGGACACTGCCATTCTCTTTTCATTCTCAGGAGGAAGCAATGTTTACATTTTTTATTTCACTATAAGAAAAGTTACCAAACACATAGGTATGGCATAAATACAGTACAGGGGGAAAAAAAAAAAGACACCACAAACATTCTTGTCACTTATAAAAAAAAAATCAGAACATAAACCAGATTTTGCTTCAAATGCCACAGGTACTGTGGGAAGAGGAGGACAGCAGTGCAACTATACAAATAAATTATGTCCCAGAGTAAAGACATTATATCCAGCAGGATAAAGGTTTCAACCTGTGTTCTTTAAGCCCACTTGGGTGATGCATAATGCAACCTATAGGTGTATACATTTGAAGACGAGGAATATACAAACAGTCTTGAAAATAAATAACCCCTTATAAATCAATCCTAAACATGCAAAACAAAAGTCTGTGTTGTTGCACAGAAAAAAAAGAGGTGAGACAGGGCTGTCTCACTTCAGGATCTGGAACCTTATTCAAAGCTTTTGAACATTTATCTGCAGTATTTCCCTTTTTTTCCTTCATTTACATTTTTGGTATGCTTTTAGTGTAGTAATTAATCACAAAGTTCCATCTGGTCAACAGTTTTAGTTCACATTCTTATTGCTTCAGACAATTAAAAACAATCCTTAGTGCTAAGAACAATAAAGACAGCCCCTAGAAGCACTGTGTTAAGGCTCTGGAATATAATTTTATTTTAAATTATAACCTCTTCGAATTGGCTTCAACCTACAAGTAATCTCACATTTTGAAGAGATCCCTCTCTGAAAAGCAGCACCTTAGTAGGATTTAACACTTGACACTATCTTTAGATTAGTTTTGATTAAAAAATTAATTTTAGCCTAAACTAATGTCATTATTATAACTGGTTTACTCCAAGCATTATGCTGCTTGACAACTCTCTCTAACAATTCCTTCACTTTATTCATGACAGAGAAGTCAATACTAATTGAAGGTTTTGTCGATTATTAATGCCATCTCTTAGACAGGGAAAACACTCTGATGTGTATTCCTGATTTGACTGTTCAACTAAAATTTTTCTTCTTTAACAAATTTAGCATAGATCTTTATGTCTATTTTTTCCTGGGGTGGGGCTGTCAGCTGCAATCTTATAAATGAGTATATGAAACTGAATCCATAAACAATTTAAAAGGATAACAGAATGGACAATCTATACCTCAAGTGCAGTTTGGAAGGTATAGTTTGTCTAAAATTAAATGCTTTGACAAGCATCAAGACTATGTCAGTCTATCTTCAGAAACAAAAGATTTGGATTTAGTCTTGTACTTCGTACAACAGCATTTAGTTCCTTCCCTTACCCTGGGGTCAAGGGAGAAAGTTCTCATTTGAGTACTGGTTATGTGAAAACATATGCTACTGAAATCTTATATCCCTGACTTTCTACATAAGTCATAGATAGCCTGCAATAAGAGTTGTGGCTCTTAATTTAGGAAGTAACAGGCCTCAGACATAATACAGCTCTTTGAAATTTCAGTTGAAAGCTGTAAACAGGAGAAACAGAATACACAAAAATGCAATGGAAAAAATAATAAGACACAGGAACAGATTAATCTCACTTCTACATACTTTTTCTCTACACTTCCTTGTTCTTTACTATATAAAGCAAAAGGCAAAGGCTGGAAAGACATTTTACAGGCTTTCTTGTGGATGCCAATACAATTAGAGAGAATATACTATTAAGTTTTAGATCAGCTGAAATATTATCAATCACTACATGCTTCATTATAGACAGTATATGCATGATATTCATACAACAAGTTTATGGACTCTTCTCTAATCTAGACACTTTACCCTAGTCTCTGCTGTTTCCAAATGTAGCTCCCACTGCTTGAAAAACATACTATAAAAGAAAACCACCACCAGCAAAACATACTCCCTATAGACTGAACTGTATCTAAATATAAACCTGACATGATTCCTGAATTAAAACTCAAGCATTTAGAAAACATTATATATTATAACAGGTCCAAACCAAAAGCAGTAATCAGCCTGGAAGTAAATCATACTGACTTCCAACTGAAAGAAATGAAACCCTAGGCAGCTGGAAATCAAACCAAAGGTAGCATAGGCTCATAATGTGAATTTTCTAATAACTTAGTCAAGATACAACACCAATATGGCAGTGATATACTAGGCAAACCTCTTATGCCTGTAATAGCCAAACTTCACACTGGAGAAAGAAAAGTTTAATTTATTAAACAATAAGATTAGCAGTAGCACTTACCATAAGACAAGGTTAGTAGTGCTGAACTCCCTCAAACAAACATCACCTTTGCCTTCAGTGAATGAGCTATGAGGCTCCCTAGCTACAGTAAACCCAGTAACCACTTTGCTTCCAAGTAACTCAGTATCATGAGGCACAAGGAACATACTATGTACCAAAGTGCTAGTTTTCAAGATTGCCAACACCTGATACAAATCACAGGTGCAGTCACTTGCTCATTGCAGCACTCCCAGACAAGACATGCCATGTGTAAACCAGTATGGAAGAGCCAGAGCGTAAGGGTTTCTCATGGCTGAACCAAAGATACAGGTTCTCTCCCACAATACAGCCTCTGAGGAACAGTGAATTCACTTTCTACAGTAATATCAGTAGCAGCATGTTACTTTTCTATTTCCATTACTGTTTATAGAAATTGCCTGTGCATACCTATTTATTGTGGTAGTTTTTTCTGAGTATGGCCCCTATTTTCAATTCATGAGTAATAACATTTTTATGAAATAAGTAAAACAGCATTACCTGTCAATAGAAACTGATACCATTTTGTACATCAACACACTTTGAAACCAAGACCCTTCAAACCATGAGGCCCTTCGTATTACCCAACCTATCACTGCATGCATGCATGCACACATGGTCAGCAGATCATACATGGCAGTTCTATTAGCTCTGTAAATACCCTCTCCTGTGGTCAGGAGAAATACCGTTTTCCAATCTGCAAGATCAGGTACATTTTTTTGTATTTGTCATCTCCCATTATTGGTAGATCGACAAATTGAATCTATAGTCCAGGCTGAAAAGCATTGCCCTTATTAGTTGGAAGTTGCAGACAAAGAATAAAATTTTTCTCTTTATACCTGTACAGAAAAAAAGGGCTTTCAAGGTACACAGGTGATCTTAGGGGCCTAAAAGTTTGAAAACATCCCTTACCATAGTTTGCTTCCAAACTTAACAATCCTCTTCATTACTCTTCCCTGTAGGGCAACATCTGATGAGTTGATAGATTACAGATGTACCCTTCCAAAAGCCACACCCTCTGCTTCAAAATCTAACAGAGGTTCCTGCCTGTTCCTTATTTCACATGCTGAAATAAGACACTGCAGGCAGCCTGTGAGGTATCTAACAAACACCCCAGTCTGACTACCCCATTCCCTGCTGTACTAAAAGGAGATCTCACAGCCCACAAAAGGACTAAGTATTTGTGCTAAACATGGCTTGTAAGAAAGCAGAATTTAGAGCTCAGACCCTATAAACTGAAATTCAAAGGGATCTTCTTTCAAATAAATGGGACAGACTGCATGTTTATGGCTTAAATGATGTGCTGTTGGGTTTTTGTCCTGTACAAAATTCCAATTTCCTCTCAGGCATTGGTTAAATTCCTACAGTAATAAGAAACTCAAAGCAAACTGTCCTTTGTGTCTACCTTCTCTAAAACAAGTCTACATAGCTAGTGCTGAACTATCTTTATGCAGTGCCGGAGATATTTTCCTATTCCAAGCCACAGCATGATCTATAAACACACCGCAAAGTAGAAGCTGCTGCCCAGGGTACATAAGGAACAATATGTAGCCTTTCCTACCTCAAACTAAGCTGCTGAGAAAGGCAATTATTCCCTGCTTGTCTGTGATTGATCAGCTTCCTGTATATGGATGTGTGAGCTTTCATTTATTACCTACTTGGTCACTGGCACAGGGCTGAAAAGAAGAAGGTCTTTCTAATAGGATTTTTTCTGGGAGAGGAATTAAAATAGCATTGAGACAATGTAAATCACAAACAATGGCATTTTCCAATCCTCCTCTCTACATAAGACAACACCCATACAGCTAAAAGTTCCAGGGGAATTGTTTTGGATGCGGAAAGTGGATTTCAACCCCTCTGTGTAGTCTACTCCCTTTTAAATAATACACAGAAAGGACAGAAGTCTGTGCAATCAAGGCAAAGTAAGGCTTTAAGTAACATGATTTTAATATTCATGAGGTTTTAACTTCTTAGTAATTACTTATGAAATCTTCTATTACATCAGGATAACAGGCTTAAAATAAAGTAAAATAATCCAAAACTTACCATTTTTACACCAGTAAAAACATTTTAGAGCTATATTCAGAACCTATCCTCATAGCTAGGTTAAAATGATATGTCAATCCCAACAAAGCATCAAATAATAATTAAATCCAGAGTTCATGGAGGACAACTTTTAAAGGAATAAATTTGTTGCAGAAATAACAATCATGTACTAAAGCTTCAGCCTGAAATGCATTCTTTGTCACAATACATTGCATAGGCCCCCGCTAAATCCAAAAGCAATGGGGTTTTCCTCATATCAAAATTACCAAAAACTCTTACCTATTCCATTGGCTTAAAGACTGCTATATAGGCTTTACATTAGGTTATCTCATACGTGAAGAGATTCACAACAGGAGAGAAGGAAAAGGGTCACTCCAATGTTCTTTCATTCTCTACAACATGTCCGAGATGGCCTGTGGCCAGTTCTTCTTTACTGGAAAGGAATTTTGTCTTGGTTGCACTTTGATGTACAACAGAGGGACATTCTGAAAAAAAAAAAAAAGAATGCGACAAACTAATTAAACCAAGCTATATTGTACAAGTAACTGTAGATCAGTGTCTGCTGAAGGTATCTCTCAACTGGTTCTTCTTATAAAGAACCTCCTGTTAACGTAACTCATTTAAAATATAAATATATTAGAAAATTAGTGCTATGGAACACCCATTATAAAAAATTTTCTTAGTTGGATAAATTATCTTCCACATGATTCTGAACCACTCAGCATCTCATATTTGAGCTTGGAAAGACAAGAGGGTATAAAGGTTGCAAAACACTGTCAAGCGCTTATGCGCACCACTGTCCTCTGCTGGAAGAAATCAGTCTTACTCGTATGTTTGTGGCTGATTAGCTTCTATTAGGAGCAACTGACTCAGAGCAAAGATGACATAAGCAACAGCTAATGTATATTCCCATTTAAGCTCCACAGGCCTGTGGCTTAGGACAGAAGGTTGTTAATTCTATTGTCTGTGCAATGTAGCTGCGTAAACAGCATTTAAGATGTTTGCATATGTCCTGGATGTGTTCTTTATTACCATTTATTTGTACAGCAATAACACCCCCAGGCCCTGCAGAGACTGGACCTTGCTGCTCTACGTACACAGAGTTAAGATCCAAGATTTCAACTGCATGGTACTGTATCGTTTAATGCCCAAGATTTGAAAACTGCCATCTATAAAGCAGCAGCTGGTTTTGTATCAGTGTGAACCCAAAGGAAAACCATACACAACCCCTTTAAGGACCTGAACACGTTTTGAACAACAGCTAAAAGACACACATGCAATCACTGTCTCTTGCTCCAGCATTTCTAAGACAATGGTTAATTTCCTCAGCCTAGGCTGAGGACCTGTAGACCCCTGTCTCAAGGCCTCTCGAAACCCTCTCAGATTGTAGTGCAGTTGCTTCCCACACTAACGCTGCATTTTTGGGTGCCTGGTGAGGCACCTCTCCGGGAGAAGGTAACCAGAAGAGCTGTGTGTGAGGAGAACTTGCACCTGCCTGGTAACAGGGTGCCATTACACTGAGCCACAAAGGCAGGAGAGACCTTTCCACAGCAAAGCTGAGGGACAAATGCCTCACGTTCACCTCAAGCTGAGCCGAGCCGGCCTTCACCCAGCCGCTGGTGAAGGCGGGGAGGCGTGTGCCTGCAGCTGGCTCCCCACCTCCTACCCTGAGGAGCAGCAGGACCCTTCACGGAACCTTCGCCTCACCACAGCCTCCCGCGCCACAACTCCTACCCGCCTCGCTCGCCCGCCCGCCCGCCTCAGGTGGCGCGCGGAGGCGCATCCCGCCCCGCCCCTCCCCCGAAGTGCCGGGCTGTGTGGGGAGGGCGGAGCCAGGGAGAGGGGCCTGCCGGGAGTTGTAGTCCTTCTTTCCCCCGCTCCCCCGCCGCTCCGCGCAGGCGCGCCGCGCGCCGGACTACATTTCCCAGGGGGCGCTTGCGAGAGCCCCGCAGCAAGCGAGCAAGACAAAATGGCGGCGGCCGCGATGGTGGCGCGGGGTTGTGGTGGGGTTTGGTGTCGGGTGTTGCAGCATGGCGCCGGGGGTCCCGGTCCTGCCCCCCGCAGGCATCGGGCTGCTGCCACCGCCTGTAGCGTGAGAGGCGGGGCAGTGCCGGCGGGGAAGAGCGGGTACGGTGCCGGGACGGCGAGGGGAGAGGGTCCGGTGGAGGTGGTGCTCCAGAAGGGGCATCCCGCCCTCAGGGTGTAGGGTGTAGCCGTAGGGTGAGGGCCGGGCCCGGCGGGTTTGGGCGCCTGCGGGTGAGGGGTGGCGGCGTGGTGGTAGCAGGGGGGCCCGCTTTAAATACCATCTTCTGAGCGGTGTAAGGCATCCACAGCTGGCTGGTGGCTGGCAGCACCTTCTTAGCACGGGCTTGTTGCACAGCTCTCCCCAAACCCCCCCTATCCCCCCTCCAAGTATTTGTCTTAGCAGTAGGGTTGTGTCCTGGCACGTTTGGTCGTGATAAGAGCCAGACACAATGCAAGCAAGTTAGCGTTAGCATTTGCATGTTTGGTGTATAAACAGCAAGGGCTGCACCAACTTTCACAAGTATTTTTTGAGGGGTTATTGTGGTCCAAAGGAAGCTTTGTCTTCCAGTGGAAAATTGTGGAACTTTGTCAGTGTGCCTGGAACGGGGTTTTTTGTTCCTGCCGCAACTGAAAGTTTACGGCCTCTACAAGCCTGTGTGTTGTCTGGTGAGATCCAGGTTTCTCTCTGCACAGCTCATCACCGAGGTGAAGCTGTGCAGACGCAAGCAGAAGTGTGCTGCTGTTAATCTTTAGAACATAAACCTTGAGCAAACATGGCAAGAAACTCCAGGTTTCTCATTGATGTTGTTAGTAAGACTCAAGGACTGACTGATGCACGTATCTTTTTATCTGAGTGTAAGCAAACACACTGATTAAGTGAAGACTCCTGTAATTTTTAATGCCATGATGTGATGGCAATGCATTTCTAAAGAACACATGAAACAATGAAATAAATTGGTCTCCAAAACTAAAAAAAAAACAACAACTTTTTTTTTCTTAAACCTTGAGGTATTTTTATGAATAGTTCAAAGTGCCAAAGAAAATACTATGTTTCAGTAGAAGAAAATGTATTAGCACCTTTAAACATCTGAACCTTAATCCTTGATGATAATATTCTTCCTAAAGCAGCAATATAGGTGGCATCTGCATCGTTAGTTTGGTGTTTGGAGGGATGCCCTCAGCTGTCGAAGGGCAGACAGAGAACTAAAATCTTGGCAATGTGTTATGTTCACCTTTAAAAGGAACACTGTACTTGATATATTTGTTTGATGTTTTTCCATAGCTTGCTTATCTCCTGTAGCTATGTGGGTACTTAAACTGCTGAAGTATTCTGCCATAGAAATGTGACTTCATCACTGAAGTATTATTTGTGCCACTTCATTTGTACAAGGCCAGATAATTACTTACAGAAACTGTCAAGCAATTCATACTGTAAAGGTGACCTTTTTCTCTTGTCCATATAGAGGTTATGGATGTGAGAACTGCAATTACTTTTTAGATGATATGGAGAAGCTTTATTCTGTGGAATATGTTCAGAGAGCAGTAGCTGTCTAGTTGAAATGATGATTTCTCTATTACCAGATTACTAATGTTTATGCTAATATGCTACTAACACTGCTCTGGAGAACCGTCTCTCCCAGCATGCAAGTGACTAGCCAACAAAGAATACATAATTTATTATGCCACCTGTCTGTTGGAGATTTATCAAACTACCTGAGAAGTAATTGATATTTATGATGATTTTGTGATTTTCACGCAGTACCAAATTAGGGTTCATCCAGCATGCAAGTTTGCCTCATTAATTTCTCTTAAGATTTCTTATGTAAGGAAAAATTAAAAATTTCAGACCACTACATTTCTTTTTTATGGCTTTCTTTTCTGTATATAATGAAGATGACACTTTGCCATACAGTCCCCTCTGTATATATTGGCAGTTAGTCTCAGTTCTCTAATATTGCAGCACAAATTCTGCCATTACATTGTAGATGTATTCACAACATTGTTTACAATTTTTTTACAACTTAGTTTTTGTTAAAAGAATAAAAAGTTCTTAATTCTTGTATTTTTAGATGCTTATGGGGTTTAATGTCATCTATACTTAAATTTTATTTCCCTTCTCCTCTTTCCTTCTCAGTCTCGCTCCATGGGTACCAGTTGTGGGTCTGGAAATTCACGCACAGATCAGTTCCAACTCAAAACTTTTCTCTGGTTCCCAAGTCCAGTTTGCAGCACCTCCTAACTCTTTGGTATCTTTCTTTGATGCTTCGTTACCAGGAACATTACCAGTAAGTTATGTTTCAACTTAATTTATAGCAGGATTAACGTGAGACAACTTTGAGTATATTTCTAATATCTTGTTCTTCCCAAGATTTGACTATAGAACTACTTTTACATATTTTTCTATTATCTGGTTGTTTGATAACATGAAATGCCTAGTACTGTTTCTTTTCATTTTACTCACTCCCTAGTTATCGCTACAGTTACTTGATATCATCTGCAAAGGGAAAAAATAAGGAGTGTCTCTTCAACATATTGAATGAATCACGGTATTTCTCTGAGGCCAGAGTGGGTGTATTTGGTTAGTATGCCACACAGGAAATGCCTTAAATATGAGAGATACTTAAAATCCTATGAGAGAAGAACATCTTAGATTTCCGAGTGGCCATTTGATGTTACTTTGCCATATGTTTGTTTATGTAGCTGTCATTTGCCATTTGGAATGTCTCACTATGGAGGTACTTTGCTTCCTAAGTAGAAAGTCTACGATTGAGGAAAGTGTCAGGCATTCCTGTTTCCATAGCAAAACAATTATTAAAAAAAAAGGTAATCTGTGTGAGACATTGCGGACTAATAAGTCAGAATAGCTAGCTAGCACATAGCAACGAGATTTCATAGTGACAATGTAATAGACTTTTTAAGTCACAGCTTAATTATAACTTTGTGATGGCTATGATAGTACTGCTGTAGAGTTCTCTGGGAATCTAAGTTTAATATAAAAATAATAGTTAAAAAGTGTAACATAAGCTCTTTACAGTGAAAATAAATATTGAGTAGACTTAGCATTGTGTCATCCAACAAGCATGCAGAGACTATAATGAGGTCAAATTATTTAATGCAAAAGTGTTTCACTGAGTATATTTATTGGAGTGGAAGTTTGAATTCCAGATGCAGATATACTTGTTTTAATCTATAGGAAGCTTTTCATCACCATAATACAGCCTTAAATAATATTCTGAAAAGGACAATTAACTTATGACTGGATATCTAGGATCTCGATATATGCCATCTGATCCTTAAAAAGAGAAATGAGTTGATATATCCATTCTGTATTTGCAAAGGTATTGAAACCTAAGGAAGTGAAGTTTAGATGCTGATAAAATTTGGACTTCACTCTGGTCTCGGTGGCAACTCAGGGCTGAGTTTCAGATCTAACTATGTGGAAATTTTGAAAACTTTCCAGAGAGAATGGAAATTTTATGCAATCATTTGGTTTTAGAAGAATCTAGTTAGACTTAAACATGGAAAATGAGTTCCTTTTATTTGGGGGCAGGGCTAGGTTAGGGAGTTAATAGTCAGAAAATTTAAAAGGGTTCAAGATTTTGGTTTTAGACCTATTTAATGTTCTGTCAGTGCACAGAAATTCTTGTAAATTGTCTAATGCTTATCTTCAGTCAAGTAGAAAAACTGTTCTTGAATGAAGAAAAATAAGTATTTATAAAGAGATTCATTTTTATGTACGTTACTATTTATCTGAGGGTTTTGGGGATTTTTCCTCTGGTAAAGGGCTCTACAAATGAGGCTTGGTGTGACCTTTGTGGGGAAAACCCCAGTACATGTGGGCTTTGGCAGAGAATGTAACTGCACCTGAGAAGCAAAAAGCAGGATGGTTTGGTTAATTTAAAAGTAGTGATGCTGTGTTAGCTTCTACCATCTGCTTTTATCTATACAAAGAGAAGAAAGATTTTTCTCACTGTAGTACTGGTGAAAATAGAGTTGAAAGTCAATGCTACAAAATACATGTTCTTGCATGTTAGAATGTGATACAAAGTCCAGTCAGTAGTCATAGCTTTATTTTCCCGTTGTACTTGCTGCACAGGAATTAATGTTAGAGACCAATGTTTGTTCTGGAATCAAACAGTTGCATTTATTTTCTTGGAATAACTATATGTATTTATACATGGCAATAGTATCTGAAGTAGAACTGGATTTTGAGAGACAGAAGGTAGTTTTTGAAAATTTGTGAGTATTTGTAAAAAAAAAAAAAGAACAAAAACTTTTAACAAATGTTACAATTATTGCCTAATAAGTCCCTTTAGAAGGTAAATATTTGGCTTTTCCTTTTGACTCTATTTTGTTGAGAAATGAAAAAAATAGGAGCAAAATCTTAATACAGTAGTTGTGCTGTCTGTAGCAGAGAATAACTGCTGTTATAAACTGGGAGCTTTTGGGAGAGTATTCAGTGTCACAAGGATTTAAATTTACTGTGGGACCATGAGATGGTTATGATAGACAGCCATGCTAGTATTTGCTGCTTCACAATGGGACCAGGAAGAATGGTGCTAAAGGGAGCTTTTCTGGTTGCTGTACATTTCTGGGTCAGTAATAAGCGTGGGCGTGAGCCTTTGCTGCGTTCTGCACAGGAGAGGGGAAACTAGAGGAATGTATTTAGTCCTCCTCCATATTTTCTCTTTATATTTTCTTCCTGTACTGTAATACAGCTTATTTTATGCTTCTGCTGCAAGTAGGCCTTAGGAGGACCATCACAGTGTTAGTGTCATGGCCATTTCACTATGCTGCTTTCATAATGTGCCTCTGATGGACAGCTACAGGCAAGAACAGCTATGCAGGTGCACTCCTGTTTGGCATGAGACAGAAAAATTGATGTGGCAAAGCTTTGATTAAAAAAAGTAGATTTAGAAGTAGTGAGACTGGATGGCGCATCTCATGCTACTCTGCACGCTTTTTGTGCCCTACGGTGATGGAACCCCTCACCACTAGACCAGATGGCATCTTACTCAAATTACTGTAAGGCTTTCCTGTCTTTGGGACTACATACGACTATGTACATTACATTTCATGTAATGAAATGAAACGTGCAAAGGCTTTTTTTTTTTTTAACCTGGGGAATGGACTTGGCAATGATCTTAGCTTGGTGTCCACAGAGGACCTGTTATAAAGGATGTATTATGCTGCATGTTGTGGCGTATAGTGCATCATACCTGCAGGTTGATCTAAAATTCTTCTGAGGATTCATAAAGGTGGTTGCACTCCCAGTCTGATTTATCCTCTTTGAAAATTCTGAGAATCTTTATAAAGGTTTATAAAGATAAGACTGGGCTCACAGAAAGAGATGATTATCCATGATTATCTATTCTCATGATTGAGGTGGCTGACTAAAAGGTTAATTATAGCTCAGCTACAGAAATAAGATGGTAGATCTAGTAGCTAAAGGCTGAAACCTTTTTGTCTATGCTTAGTCTTTGTTGCTAATCATACCAGAAGATGCACGTTTTACGTTTGTCTCCTGCATGACTAAAGTGAAAGCCTGATCCTGTTTCTTTGTAGGCAAGTGTACTAAGACATAATCTAGGATTTACGTAACCAAGGTTTAAATTAATAAGATTTGAATGAATGTTAGCCCTACGGTCTTAAGTATTTTGAAATTTTTGACACCTTCTCATGCATTTGAATTTCATTCTCTTCGCAGTGTGAACAGCATCTGTTTAATCTTCCTTTTAAGACAGAGTTTTTGGAAGCACTTGGTAATGATCAAGCTCTGTTTCTAATGAAGAAAAGATAAATACCTCTGACCTCAGAAGAAACAGAGTAAGATCTGTGTTGAACACTGCTGTAGAATATCATGAGAGATGCATGATTTTATCTGAATATAGAATTTTTTCCTGTTCCACTGGACATCCTTGGGGGCTTGGCAACTAACTCATTGCTGCTATCCTGTGCTGAGATTTTCATATCTTTGTGCTTTAAACTCCTTTAGTTTTCCCTCTGTAAATAGTGTAGAAGGAAGCATTTTGGTCCTGCTGTATCTTCTCTCACCTGTATAATGGCAGTTGGGCAACCAGGTACGCCTCTTCATGGAAGAAAGCGGGGGTAGAACAGCTGTTAGCCCTTGCTCCTTCTGGTATTGCACTGCTGGCAACGTGGAACTCCAAACTCTGGCTCCTCCAAAGCTGAGGAATGTCACCGCAACACTGCGCAGTAGCACAGAGCACGTGTATTATGCTGTTGCCTTCCCCACCCTGCAATGCTGTGCTGTTGAGATGATTGTGCAGGGAGGTGACAGGGGTAATACCTAGTTTGGGGACCTCGAGGGTGCTTTAGTTCCCTTTCCTGTGTTGAGACTGCATCCATACAGTGGGAGATACCCAGTGTTTTTTCAGATGTCTTGGGTGATAGATTATCAGACTTTATGATGAATTTTAGATGTTATTAACATACAGAATTTACCTGATGCATTTGCTTTCAAAGGCACCAAGAGGTTTGTGTGAGGTTTTGGTGGACCTGTCTGTCAGCTATACATACTGGAACAGAAACAGCATTTGAGACCAGAATTTATACTTTACAGCTTGAAACTAGATTTTTTTGATATCGTGTGCCTGTTAAATCTGGTGATTGCAACAGCTGCTTTACCAACTTGTGATTTCAGTTTTGTTTTGACATTCCTGCTAGCATGCATATGAATCTACTCCCGTCTTGTACTAATTTGCTTTGAAAAAAACCTGCTTTTTAGCTTGACTTTTGATAACTACATTTGTAATTGCATGTACCTTTCTTGAGGAACTGGACAATCTTCTGATCTTTGCATGTTGGCTTAGCTTCCATTACATACATTTTCTTCTTTTCTTTGAAACCACGTGATGCCTAGGCTGTTGTATCCATGAGTTCTCCTCTAAAAATAAATTAGTGCCAGTGCCTGAAGGAAAAAGTAAGTTCATGCTTGTTTTAAACCATTTACT
The DNA here is from genome assembly GCA_003993805.1 of Himantopus leucocephalus. Taxonomy (NCBI): domain Eukaryota; kingdom Metazoa; phylum Chordata; class Aves; order Charadriiformes; family Recurvirostridae; genus Himantopus; species Himantopus leucocephalus. The sequence goes on along the minus strand of RSEF01000004.1, from coordinate 38,841,946 downwards.
TATGTCTAGGTTCACTTTAACTGCTTGTTACTTCTTTCAGTAAAACTGCAATAATTGTACTTAGGGGGAAAAAGGAGATATTTTCTTAGAAATTGATGGTACATTTCTGTTGCAGTCCTTTCTTTCCTGGTAATATTTGGGTTTGCGACATGCATTATATCATCAGTGGTTAAGTCTTTTGTCGCTCACACAGTCCCAGCTTGCTGGACTTGCAGTCCCAGTAAGCCTCCAAAAAGAAAATCCCACATAACTTAGAAAAAAACTAGGGGAGTGAAATAAACTTTCAAACCATTTCTCCCTGAGAATGCCTTTGCAGTTCATAGACCCTTACATTTCTGAGTGCGTGATGGATTAAAGCCTGCCTACATAATTTCAAGCTATTAATCAGTTCAACACTGTTGCACTGATCGGAAGAGGTGTTTGAAAGATAAGGGAGGCCTGCTTCAGGCGACTTTCAGGGCTGGGTTATGCTATGGGTTGTTCCTTAGTCTATATCTTTCCCTTTCATGCAATCATTCACAACCCCAGGGTTACCAGTGGAACTAGTCTCCTTCACTGGGGTCTGAGAAGCATTATACTTCATCAGTTACTGCAGCTGCTTAGCTCAACTTTATTTCATACTTAACTGTAAATGCCATTTTTCTTCAGACGCCTCTGCTTTTGTGCTTTGAAGTATTTGGTGACATTTGTTGCTCTTCTCTTAAGCTTTGAAGGAGTCCCCTGTAAGGTTTTCTCTTGCTTTTTGCTATGTCTGGTTTATTTGTGAGAAGTTCTGACACTCATTCTGGGTGTTTTAATCTTTTTGTCAAGGCTAACAATTCCTGTAGGGCTTTGTCTCCTTAGCACCTCAGTAACTGTTGAGCTCTCTTTGTGTTTGTTGTTCTTGTTGGCTTTCCCGTTCATCCTCTAACAGGTCCCTCTGGCTGATGTAAACTTGCCAGTTAGAACAGCATTGAGTTGATAAAACATCTTGCTATCACCTATTTCAGTAGATCTTTCAATGCATCAGTGATGTTCTCTATGTATTTTCTCTTATCTCCTTTTGTGTTGTTTTTTTTATTGCTTTACTTCTTGCTTTATACCGACATTTTTCTGCTGCTTAGTGGGGAGCACAAGTTTGCAGTATCTTGTTTCCTTTCTTTCATGCAGTTCTGTTCCTGCAGTTACTGTGCCATCTTTGATACTTTTGGACAGCACAACCATTACATGACAGCTAGACAGATCAGTGTCCCCTCTTTCTGGATTCAATCTAAGATTGCTCCTGAAATGGACATTAGCTTTTGCAGTAGTTTTTCTTAGTGGGCTGGGAATTTCTTTATTTTAAATCTGAATCGTGAGTGGATTTTTTTATGACAAATTTCTGTTACTTTGGTTATCAGTCACTATATATGCTGTGGCATCCTTAAGTGTTTGATTTAATTTTCTCTCAGTATATAGACAGTCTGGTTCTAGGTGACTGCATTTGAGGAACTCCAAGGTAGTATATTTTATATATATATGTGTGTGTATGAAAGCAGTGCTCTGTTGAGCAAAAGTTTCTCTAACAGTCATGGTTCTACCAATATCTCAGCATTTTAACTTTGCAAATTGACATCTTGCTTCTTCGTTCTTTTTCTTAACAATTTTTTCTTTGAAGAGTTTTTTCTTTCAAAGGTATTTAGGAAACATTGTCCAACAGTAATGACAGTTAATTATAGACTGGGTCTTTGTTCTCTTCATGGTTAGCTGTCTCGTGTGTAATGTTGTGTAACTGTCAGGTTTATGTATTTTGTTTGAAACTTATCTTGGTGCAATTAGGCTGTAATTGGTTCCTGAGGTAAAATTAATTTCTTTCTCTGTTCTCTCTGATTATCAGCCACCTTGCCACCTTAAATATATTATGACTATGTATTTGATTTTGAGAGGATCATGTAAGTTTCTGCAACTGGTGTTTATCAGTTAGGTGTGTGGATTTTGCCACTGCAACCATTGTTTTCTATACAGAAACTCTAGTTTTACAATTTCACTGCCGAGTTCAGCCAGGTTTGCCTCAAAAAAATTTAGGTTTGTAGAGGTTTTTGTGAGTATATTAGCAAGCACATGAAGAGGAAATCAGTGATTGAATCTCTTCTCCCTGCTGTTCTCAGCTCTATTTGGGCTGCCGCTATTCAGGTATTTGTGACACTTTATAGTCAATTTGGGATATTTGAAGAAACGAGGAGAATATGGGTAATCATGGAGGAGAGAGTGTTGAGGTCACTGCTTAGGGAAAACAAACTAGGGTAATTATTTATAGGAAGTTATTCTTTGTTGGTTCTGCTGTTCCAGAACAACTTTGTTGGAAACAAATAATTTTAATTTGCTTTCTTAATAGCTTTTTGCAAGGCTTGTTGCATTATGTCACCTATTGTTTCCCTGAATTAGTATAATGTTGTCTCTATGTGTGATAGACCACTTCTGGTTTACTGTCAAGTTGTATGTTGTGCTCTTTGAAAAGATCTGGATCAGCCTGGAGGGAAAGATGGCTACCTCTCTGGAGAGCAAACAAGCATGTTTCGGGAGACGGCAAATGGAGGAGAAAGGAATGAGGGAGTCAGAGCAAAGGGCTGGGAGTTTACCGTGTGTTTAGTGTGGGCTTTCAGACGCACAAATATTGCAAGAAGGAGCAGAGGGCAGATAGCCAAGACCTAGAAATGGTAGAAAATGACAGACAACGTGTATCAAAGGTCAGAATTTGTTACAACTCAGAAAACCACAGAGCTGGCCCTCACCAAGCCTACAAGCAACGGACCATCTGCAAGGATAAACAGGGCAGGGGTTAGTTTATAATCTCTATTCAGTGCTAAGTGTTCTGAATTTTCTGTTTAACAAGCTTAACAATCTAGGTTATATTGAAGAAGGCAGATGTTATTCATGTTTAAAAGCATTTTTTAGCCTTTTTTGTGGAGCTCTGGGGTGGGGGGTGGGGAAAGGTCTGAGAAGGTTCACCTCAAAGCCCTGGTTGATTTTTGGTTTTGATCACATTCTGTAACTTAGGTTTTAGCCGTGGCTCTGTTACCTACCTCCAGAAGTGCACTGAAGTGTTTTCACTGGATCTTCCCGTATTTAGCTTGTCCTGGATCAGATAGCATTAGCAATGATTTAAATTTCAACAAGCATAAGGGAGGGAGCATCCTTATGACAGGTCAAAAAAAGCCATGTGGCAGACACAGAAGACTGTGCTGTCAACAGGGAGGGCATGGATATTAGAGAGATACTGGACTTCTTGATGGGAACACTATAGGAACACGGTGTTTGATTACGGATATTGTGAACCATTTTATTGCCGTTGTGTTGTTCTGTCTTCCCTGTGGGTTCTCCTGCTTGGAGCCGGTTCTGCATAGTAGAAGCTTACTTGGTTTTAACCACTGATGATGGGGTCTGAGGCACAAGATCACTGGTTTGGGGCAATGCCACTGGATCGGCTGCTTCCCTAGCACCCAAGGAAATAGACTTATTCCATTGAGACCATTGAGCGCTTTGCCCACGCAGTGGTCTGAATGAATTTTTCCTTATGTGTTTTGGGTAGGTTTGTTGGGGTTTTTTGTTTTTTGGTTTCTTTTTTTTTTAGCAACCCCTGTCTCAGGGCTGAGAAACCCGGAAGTCAGTATTGTAATGTACATTCTGTATATGCATAGCTACAAGGCAGTTACACCCTTCTGTGTGTGTCTGTGGGAAGATTCCAAGGAAGAACACTGCATTGAAGTACACATCTGCGGTGTCAGACTGAACAGTCACAATTACATTTGGACTAAGTAGATATAAGAGTAGTTCATTTTGAAGTTTAACTTACGATTGCGTTTCAAAGAACCATATATTGGAACAAGTTCTTACTTTTAACACAGCAAGAATAGTAAGACTGAATATATCCATTAGTGGAAGCAAATAAAAATCAGTGATATGAAATGGGAGTACTGGGAAATATGATTATATATATCTGTTGAGGTTTCTAAAGATTACTGCCTGGTCTACAGAGAGCTGGCTAAGTATATTGCACTACTTCCTTCTTCCAGCTGTTATTTTGAATGAAAAGGAGCTAAAATTAAATGTTTCTTAGATAAACAGTCCTGTAGTTAATCTGATTAATGCTGATTTCTTCATGATTATAAGTAGGAATGAAGGTCTTAAGATAGCAAATTAATATGAAATCTACTTTATTAAAATGTGTGACCTAGAATCAAAAACTTTTAGAATTTCCATGCAATTATTTTAATTTTACTGTTTTTAGTACACAGGATGCTTTGTTCCACAACTTAGGCTTCCTGGGTGCCACTGTTACGGCAAAGAGTACTTTTTTTTTTTTAAAGGTAGCAAAAATAAACTTTCTCCAGGAGAGATCTAGATTATATTTCCTCCCCCCCAGTTATCCTATATAATACTCATTAGCAAGAAACTGCATACCTACTCTCTTTAAAATGTAAAAATGGTCATTTACTAAATATAGAAACATATATCTTCCCCTAAAAGGGGGCCAGCTTTCTTTAATATATTAATATAAGGAGTAAACCTGCTGTTAAAGAAAAAGCTGTTAAAAAATGCTCTTGGTGGGAATTTTTGCCATTGCCGGTATTGTGTATAGTTTTGTATAGCTATTGGATAGTCTTGTATTTAAAACCAAGGTCTTGACTAAACTGACCTCGCAAATAAAGATGATAAATTTTTAAAAGGAGTCTTTCCACTTGTGAACTAGATGTAAAGAAGAGACGAGTATCAGAAAAAGAGAGGTCTTGGTTGGATTGTTCTTTCATTCCTTTAGCGTTCAGTTACCATGGTGCTCTAGCAGGATAGCGTAGCTACAAGGGAAATGGTGCTGGTGTTGTGATGCCATTGTTAAGGTTTTTCATGAGTTTCCAATACAAATGATTTGCATTTCCTTTTGTGATAGCTCTCTAGGATTTTCTTTAAATACCTAGGAGAGATGCTTCTACTTTAGAAGACCAGAAATATTTAAGAAGGCTTTATAGGCTCTTGTGTTTTGTCCGTAGCTATTGCAGGGACTATATGGCTTTCTTTCAAGGCCAGCACTTTGCTAACATACCAGACTGGCAGCTTGTCAGTTCAAGCCAGTAATTTAAATCTTTGGTGCTAGTCAAAGCTGTCAACTTAATAACAGCTTACTGCATAAACAAGCTTGGGGGACTTATTCTAGGTCATTAGTATGGGAAGTTTCACATACTGAATTGATGTTTATCACTGCAGATTATTTGAAAAGCTAGGCTTGTTTGAAGGAAAAGTAGTAGTTTGCTTAAACAGCTCTGCATTATGCGCACAGCCTTGATCACTGGAATGGGTAGTAGTAGTCACTTCAGAAATGGAGCAATATTAAACAGGTAAGTTTTGATTTTTGAGGAAGTAGAGGGTCATCTGACTTTGTTTTGTTTTGGTTGGGGTTTTTTTTTTTGAGTCAAGCAAGTCAGAGGAACCAGATTGATGTGGTAGACATCTCAGTATGCCATAGTGAGAAAGATGTGCTTTGCAGTGCCTTCTGTCACCACAGAGGTTGATAAAGAAGTAGCCCAGGAAGTGGGACTAGTGAATGGGTAATGGTGCATATACAGTGATTTGGCTAGTATGACCCAGTACACTGGGGACACATACACATGACAATCATCTAAATGTTTAGTAATACTACATAGAAAATAATGAATACTTTTTCCCCAGAGCCACTGAGATGGTTCATCAGCGGTAGTGCAAAAGTTTCTCACTGGGATAAGTAGTATGTATGTGGGAATTATTTCCTTCACCTCAAAATAGTGTTATCCCTTAAGATGATGACTAAGATACACTCTACCTCATTTGAAGCAAAAATTGAAGATCAAGTGGTCAAAGGCAGTAGTTGTAGTATAATCATTAGCTACACTCCACCTGCATTTGAAGAATGTGCTATGAGGTTCTAACTGGCTGCAACTGGGTTTTGTCTCATTCTCTAATTACAGTCAGTCAGAACCTCTGCACCATCAGGAAATGTAGCAAGACACCACTTCACTGCTTTGATGCAGTGGTGTTTGGAGTCTACCCAGTCCTTATGAAGCCTTAATGGTTTCTGGTGACCAGTTGTTAAAGGGCTGACTGGCATGGTCCTCCCTAGTTTGTAAAGCTGAACAGGATCATGCCATAAGGATTTAGTAGGAGGAAATTTTTGCCTGTGTACTTAGAAATATGATATTTTTAAACATTGAACAATTTGACTAGCACTGTTACTTTTCTTTTTTACTGTTTAAGGAAGCTTGTGTCTGTGCTGTCTGGAAGCATTTAATTGTTGAAAACAGGAGCATCTACTATATAATGAACTGCAGCTATGATACTAAAATAAATTAATATTTCCTTGTTACCAATTTTACTTTAGATTACAGTCAGGACTAATTGTGTTCATTTTGCTGCAGATCAGTATTTCAAAAGGAAATTGTTCTTCCTTTTCTCTCATTTCTCGTTTGCTTTATGTATTTTTTAAATTTTTTAATAAATAAAATATGCCTGAGCAGACGATGTGTTCTAGTTAGCCATATATAGCTACAGTAAAGATCTGAAAGTTCCCTCGTTAAATGTCTTAAATATTTAATTTCTTGTCTGTATAAGCAATTTTTAAGTTTCGGTTACATGAAGAGTTTCTCATATTTTCTCTTATTATTTTGATTTTTGAAATATTAGATGAGTAAAGCAAAGAGATTCCTTTTCTAGCTGAAGACATGGGATGATGGGAAATGTACAGCTGCTTAATCTGTTTTCAGAAATCAGGCTGGAGAATATAAAAAGTAAATACTGTCAGAAACACTGAAGAAAACATTACTTAAGCCTTTTATGTTCTGGTCAATGCAGATGAAGTAATGTAGATTCTTTTACATAATGTACCCCTTTAATGGTCCTGCTGGAAATTGACTTCTTGGCAGCTGTACAGTGCAGAATGAGATGGATAAAGTTCTATTCCTGTTCCAAAATACTGTGTGAGCATCTAAGAGTTGTACCAAGACAAATTCAGTCTTTTTTTCTTTTCAGTTTTATCCATTTGATGTTAGTTAAACCAACTGTTAATGAGAGCATGTGTGGAAAAAAAACCCCCCATGTTTGAAACACTGCTTCTTAGTACTTTGTGGAGTGGAATTTTCTTTCTCCTCTGGATTCTGGCCCTGCTGAGGAGATAGAAGGGTGTAGCCCTGAGAGTGATGGGTCCATGGTGAGAAACCCCATTTAACTCCTTCATGAAGGCCTTTCTGGGTCTTCAGATCATGTGGCATTCTGCAAGAATCTTAATCCCATGTGTTACATGGGTATTGCACATGCATGTATACTTGTAGCTGTGGGGTCAATTGACGTCTCTTTGGTTCTGGCAAAGCGTATAAGTGTGCTTAATTTCATCCTGGTTAAGCAAAGCATTGAAATTTTATGTGTAGATACTCATGAATTCACTGTGATTCTGTGGTTACAGATGTTCTGAAGTGTTTTACTGAAATGGCACTGCAGTCCCTAATGCAAATCCCCTGTGTTTCCAGTTTCCAGTATGAGTTGACAGCTGGTTAAAAGTCAATTATCATTTGCTATGATTTGTCTTGCACACTTGAAGATTCAAAAGTACTGGAATGTTTGCAAAAGTAACAAGCCAGAACAGCGCACACCACCTTACGTGGCATGACAAAATGACTGAATGGATTGTTTTTTCATCTTAAAGCTTTGCAGATTTGTAGCTACCACGACTTTAATGATGAATAAGAACTACCCACACGAGGAAAGAGATCTAATGGTGGCTGAAGGCAAGCAAAATTGAATATATGCTCCATATAAGGCAATGTGTGGGAGACACATTTGTTACATACTGAGTATCTGAGCAAAACCATGTGTCATGTTTCCTTAGGTTCTCAACAGGAGATGTGTAGAAGCAGCAGTGATGACAGGCCTGGCACTCAACTGCAGCATAAACAAGAAGTCCTTGTTTGACAGAAAACACTATTTCTATGCAGATCTGCCTGTAAGTATGCAGTATAGCCAGTCCCTTTACGGTTCTAGGAAAGGACAAGTCTGGAGTACGGATGGCAATAGGGGATAAGTGAAGAGATGCTTTTTCTGTGTTCAGTCAGTGTTCTGCTCACCCCAACAGGATGCTGTGCTGTGCCCTGATGAATAGACAGCTGTACCCTGGTGCTTGCTGATTGAATATGATTGCTCTGATTGCTGACTCCTTGCTTAGCTGCACGATTCCAGTAGCTTAATGTAATTGAATTGGGAGCTGGAGCTGTTTTGCCCCTTAAGTTCTCCATTCCTGGTGTTTAGTACTAATTGTCTGTTAGGGTAAAAGCAGTCTGATAATAGGCCTTCATTTAAAGTGAATGTATAACAAACACAGGTTCCAGTGGTATAAACATAATAGTGTCTTTTTTTGTTTGTGCTTAGGGACCTAAAAATATTTAATTTCCCTTTAAAACTTTCTCAGTCAGTAGTTCCAATAAATTAAAAAAAAAAACAAACCTGAGAGACTGAGTCTTTGCAGTGTGGTTTGTTGGTAGCTTTCATATTTGGTAGAAGGTGTCACTGGAAGTCACAGGCATTTTGCTGCATTTTGATATGGGTGTAGAAATATTGAAATCAATTAAGGACCTGACTTCCGTCATTGCAACAGGATGCATCAGTTTTTGAGCCTTTTTTCTATTTTAATGAAATTAAACATACTTTTTTTCTGTCAGCTTATTTGTACTGAATGTTCAGTTTAATACTACCCTGTCAAAGGGAGGATACTAGTTTTACTTCCCCGGATTTGGGGATGAAGATCTGATTACTGCATCGAAAGAAAAAATTTGTTCCTGTTTTATCTGAGAAAGATCAGGCATGTTAGCTTATCCTCTCTTTAGGCAAGGTGTCCTGGACATCCAGAGAAGCAGAGGAGATTTCTCATCTCCCAAATTAATGTGTAGAGGTGATGTATTATTAACCAAACTACTTTCTCTCCTGCTCTTTTGTTCAGGCATTGGAAGTATTTTGAAGTTACACAAAACATATTAAAATAGAATTGCTTCCCACCTTAGAGAATTATGTTATAGTTGTCCACTGGAAACCTGGATCTCAGAAGAGATTTCTGTTCTGTTTTCTTCTAGGTTGGGAACTTGTGGCTCTTCTGTGAAGTTGATATAATTACTGATTTGGTTTCTGGGGATAATTTTGCTAACATTTGGGAGCCATTAAGAGGCCCTTTTGTTGGGGGCTCTGTAGTGAGCTACTGGGAATGTGAAATGCAAACCTCAGTTTGAATTGCCAATACGTGGGGGGTTTTTGTTTGTTAAAACTACCTTAAAGCCCATTTCTAGACCTGAAGGAGAAGAAAGTGAAATACCAGAAAATAAAGATGACTTCAAAACTCCTTTATGCATCATAAACACCAAAAACATCACAGACTTGTTTGCAAGGCACCTTTGGTGCTTCTGCTGTTAAACTGAAAACAATCTTTCATACTCTTGTGATGTCTGCTGCTATCAGTCTACTGCATAGAAGCTATATGGAAGAATCTTGTTATAAGAAAGAAACTGCATCCATGTGTTCAGAGAAGAGTGGGGTGGAAGGTGGTATGTAGAGCACCAAGTGGGCTGCCATTGTCTGCAGACATGAGTTACGGGATCCTCTGGTCAGATAAGCATGGAAATTTCGTTGAGGCGATGCTGACACATTTTATTAGCTTGAAACATGTAATTCTGGCTTTCTACTGGCTGACTTCTTCAGTTTAAACACTGAAAATAAACTGCCCGACCTGCATTTCAGAGTGAAACAGTCTAGTCAGGAACCCTGTAATAAGATGCAGAGTTTAGGCTAATGAGCTGTATAGAACAGATAAAATAAATCCAGCTCTTAGGGTCGTTCGACAATAGGATTATTGTTACTCCTGAAAATGGGGCTTTGGATGGGAGATGGGATTCTTGTTATTTATTGTCACTCACTATTTCAGGCTTTAAAAAAATTATTTTAATGAGGCGTTTTAGGAGGTGGGAAGAGCTGTGTGATTAGCATAGGCTGCATAGAGTCAGTTATTTTATTTTTCTTATAGTGATTATGGCTAGAAGGTCATGCACTTCACTGAATATATAAATTGAGCTGTTCGCAGGGCCAGACCATTGTTCTCCGTTCCAATGCACTGTCACCATCTCTACATTTTAGAGTAAGCTTGTCCTCCCTGCAAAATATGCAAATACTCCTACGAATTCATTAAAATCTGGCAGGCTTTTTTTTTAATTCTCACCACTAGGGGCATGAGCAGGCTAGGAAAGGAGGAAGAGGTGGGGACCATACCTCAGAGTAGTTGATTCACTTCTATATTTTTACATCATTGCAGTTGTTCCAATACCTTGTCACTGGCAGCCCCTTTTCTGGCTAGCAGTTTCACCTTTGAGTGGAGTCCCAAACATGAGGTGGCATTTCTCGGCTATGTGCCGTATGTGGGGTTGTAGTGTCTATCTTTTAAACTGCTATGTTAATGAAATTGAGCTTTCTCATTTTCTTGATTTCCACCCCCCTTCCCTCTCTCTCTCCTCCTCTCTAATGAGTAAAGTTCTGAACAGGCAGAGAGGGATATTCAGCCTGATGGGAGGATGAGTGATAGTCCCAGCTTGGGAATGGAGGTATGGTAACTGGCTTCAGACAAGATTTAACGTGATCACGGAACCGCAGGTGTGGAAGAACCTCTTCTAGTCCATTTTCTGCCCCACGGCAGTATCAGTGAAATTTATGTCATCCTTGGCAAGTGGTCGTGCAGTTGATTATTGATTATTTCTGCATTAGTATAGTATCTTACACTTGCCTGGATTGAGGAGTGCTCTTATTTTCTCCAGACCTCCAGCTTCTCACAGTTATGTTGAATTCTAGACCCATCGTCTAGCTTGCCTCTATTCCAGCTAAGCAAAATAACTTCTGAATTTACACGTGCATGTGTTCTCTTATATAGGTCACTATGGAAGATGTTGCATATTTGGTTTTGTTCTTAGTCTGTAATATTTTCACTTGGCCATGCTGCTGCTTTCTGAAAAGTTAATGTTTTATTTGAGTATAAAGCTACTTTTGTTGACAGGCTGGCTATCAAATCACTCAGCAAAGAGTTCCTATTGCGGTGAATGGAAGTCTGTCATACAATCTCTGCATAGACAACAAAATGAGCCAGATGGTGACCAAAACTGTGAGGATTAAACAAATTCAGTTGGAGCAAGACAGTGGAAAGAGTCTCCATGATGACACAAGGAGCCAGACTCTCGTTGACTTGAATAGGGCTGGTAGGCTTGGATTATTTTCTTATTTTTCTTCTCCTTTCTGTGTAAGATGCGTCTTTAAAGGTGACAAGGAACAGGTGAAAAATAAAAACAGCCTGATATCTCTCTCCTTGAACATAAAAATTTGTCAAAATGACCATTACACTTGAAGCAGGGGAATACTTGAGTTTTTTAATGGCCAATGGACCTCTCTTGTTGCTGTTCGTTGATGGCAATTGGCAACAGCAAGTTAGAAATCTGTTGGCTCCAGTTTGCTCAGAACTGTTTGTGTCAGTCATATACAGCCACTCAGCTATTTAAGCTCTTGCCACTGTATGCGTTGTTTACAAAAAAAAAAAAAATATCAGACCTAGTGAATCAAGTCTGTGTATAGAAGGAGCAGCTGTTGGAATTTGTCAGTGCATGAGTCAGACATTTCTTTTAATTATTAGCTTTGAAAAATGCGGATTTTTCTCTTTCAACTTTGAAATTGTAGATGGAATGAACCAAATTAGCACACAACACGGACAGCAACCTGGATGGCCTAGCCTAACTGGGACACAGTGCTTTGGCGTCTATTGAAGTTAGGGGCTGTGGCTGCTGATATTCTTTGAAAGATGGATCCTGAAGCTACAAACTAGACTACATCAGTTTACAGTTCTATCTGTTCCAAAATTAATTTAAGATAAATAAATTTGAATCTGGAATCGGATTGGCTTTAAATGGGAGATCTCCTAGAGAAAGGCAAAAGAGGAATGTGTCCTTTTGATCTGCATGTCATCAAAGAGTGTAGCATTGTCTCTGGTTTGTCTGTTCCTTTAAAAAAAATAGGAGGAAAAGTTTTTATAGCAATCTGCAGCTAGGCCCATAGTGATGGTTACTAAATAATACATGGGGGTTTATTTTTTTCAGAAAAAGCCCAAGTGCTTTCATGTGTTTAGCCAGTTGCACTCTAATATGCCAAGATCAAAAGCTATTGTTGAAAATCTCCTGTCTCTTTCCCTGATAGGAGTCGGCCTCATGGAGGTTGTCATGGAGCCTGATATGTGCTGTGGGGAAGAAGCAGCTGCAGCAGTCAGAGAGCTTCAGCTCATTCTTCAAACACTTGGGAGCAGCCAGGCAGTCATGGCAGGTACAGAAGGGGGAAGGGCTGTTCCCTTGTTAACCGTAATTCTCTGCATTTGCAGGAGTTTTGCAGCTACTGGTTATTTTTCTCTGTGGTTGCTTATAACACATAGCCTTTTCTAGCTGTTGTTTTTACATTCCTCAGAGCCTGTCCTAATGTCTGCTGTGCTTCAGGTGTCCTTATGGGCCTGCCTCTCTCTGCAGAGATTTGCGGTGCTAGATTTTATATACACACAATAATTTTACAGGATAAACCTAGGCAGGAAGGAATGTCCCCAGGGTTCTTGTGGTGTTTCTCCCTGTCTGTCCTTATCTTGCTTGCCACAGTGCTGCAGCACAGAAGATCTGTAGGATTAGTTGCAGAATATGGAAGTTACGGGACAAAGTAGTGGGAGCGTGGACCACCTTGTAAGTTGTGTGTGAGGTCTAGGCTAATCATAAAATAGGTGTAGGCAGTAAACTTGTGCTGATGTCATGGGTGAGATGGAGTAAACAACAGTGCATAGCAGACATGGGTGCTGGGTTTAATTTAAGAACCGACTAGACTGCGGCTTTACCCTACTTGATCATTTCACACCCTTACTCTGTCTCTCCCTCCCCTCCAGCATTATGTTTAGTAGGTCTTCATTTCTCTTCCCACTAGGGAGGTCACTGCTGGTCTGGGGAGGTGAGCCAGAAAATTGTGTTGGTTTGTGCTGTGCAGCAGGCTTGCAGATACCAGTCTCAGATGGTAGAGGCCAAGGTCCCTAGGCATTCCCTTGGATTTGTCTCTGTGTATCTTCCTGATCTTCGGGCTCCTCCCTCACCTCCAGGATCTCTCCAGCCAGGATCACTATTATCTTTCTGAGACCGCTTCCTCTTTTGGGAACCCCTGCTTTTGGCACTGGCTCTTCTTTCTGGAACCCTAAGGTTCCAATTTTCCCAACAGGTGATGTGCAGCACAGCGTGTGATCAGCCTCCTAACTGGTGATTCTGTCTCATGTCTCTCTATTAATTGGAGGATTCAGGTCATGCTATTTTTGCTCAGTCCTAATGTAATCAAAATTTACAACCAGCCCATGGTTACAGCTAGCAAATAGCAGGCTTCTGCTTCACAGTCTAGCAGTACAGTTTTGGGCATTCATCTTCTCCACTCATACACCCAATTATAAGCTACCTATTAGTGTTCACAGTGTAAGCTATTTTTTTGCCTGTGACAGCTGGCCTCACTGTTCTGGCAACAAATTCAGTCCATAGTATAAGTGGATACGTCTCCTAGAGAACTGAGTCAGAGTGGTCCATGTGTCACCCAATAAATGGGATCCTCGCTAGTGATGCAAATCTAATTTAATGTAAGGGGAAATAATAATTGCTAGACATTATATATGCCTCTGAATCTTTTCTTATGCTAGTGTTACACATGTCAAATGGGACACAGTTGTTAATATTAAGCAACCAGTTTGCATGTTTCTTCAAAGGCCTGCGTGGACTTACATATGTAACATCACTTATCACTACCAAGTTTGGCCCTAAGACAGCCATTGGAATTGCATTGTGATATCTTATATTGCAGTGAGATTTCTGACTTTAGAGGAGAATTCCAGTGTTGGGAATATTTTTCCTCCAGTATAGTTGGCTTTAAAAGTGTTTGGGTATTTTTTTCAAAGTGGTGTTTTTAGGAGCTTTCTACTGTGGTTTTGCTGCATTATAATTACTTTCTTTCAAATAAGGGCTTTACATTCTCATGTTTTACCTTCATTCTACTTGTGTGTTCAGTGAAGACAAATGCTTGGTTTTATCAGGTGTTATTTCATTAACAAAAAACGCTGGAAAAGATGATTTCATTGCAAAGTGAAAGGAAAAGAAGCTGGGCTTAAAGTGGGCATAAAGGAAAAAAGCTTTTTTAAGAACTTTGGGGCCTGGCTCTCCGTTCACTTATGCCTGATTAACTTCATTGTCTTTTCACATTGACACCTACATCCAAATAGAAGCAGGTCATGTCTCAAAATGAAGCAAGGGCAGGACAAGACTATTCCTCTTTTGGAACAAGTACTCATTTCACCCCAAAGAGGGACCACATGCAAAACACTTCTCTTGAAAGAGATGTTGGGTTATTCCAGCACCTTTGTCCTTCATTTGCATGTCTGGCAAGACTCTATGAAGACAGAGGAAATTAGTGTGCTATCATCCAGCCTACTTTTACAAAGTGTACCAAGGCCTCTCCAGTCAATTTACATCTATTGACCGGAATGGATTCTGAAGCTGTAGATGTTTTCACAGATTTAACGTTGAGCTATTTTGCGCTCTCTTTAATAATGCTACTGTACCTAAACAGTAAGTGTTTGTTTCTTTTTAACTGTATTTGAAATTATAAAACAAAAAAAAACCCTAAAACCAAAGAGGAAGGCTACAGATGTTCACTGTGCAATATGGGAAAAATGATGTTTCTTTTTAGTACAACCTCTCCTGTTTGTTTATTCCCACCAGTTGAATAACTGTGGCCAGCCTTTTCTTCTCAGAAGGGGATGTCTTCAGAGGGACAAAACTTGCAAAGATACAATTACGAGTTACTTGTGGTTGAGTCGTTAAAGATCTCTAAGGACGTTATTCTATTTTGGACTAGTGCAGGATGCTTTTCTATGTAACTTTGTATTCAGTTTCAGTTTTTGGCAGCCAGGGAAATTTGGGGCAGGAGGGAGACTGCAGTTTCTTGAAGGAGAGAAAGAAAATTACAAAAAAAAAAAAATCCACTACTTCTCACATTTTGTCCTTGAGCTGTAAATTTCCAAGAACACCTTAGTAAATCTGTTCAACATAACTGTAAGTTCTTATGTTCTATGCTAGGATAGTATATATCCATCAAATTGTAATTCCGGAATGTATTTTTATGCTGTTTTTAGAGGAATGGAAGCTCACAGTCCACCACTTTAAATCGCTTGTCTAATTCTGCCCTTTATTTAAGAGCTGTGAATCAGAAGCTTTTTTCACTATGTGGCTTAGAGGACCTGTGCTGCACTGCACGATGCAGTTTTCTCTGAGAGGAATTATGAGCAGTAATTTTTCTAAAAAAGTAGTATTCTCAAAACTTTGAATGATTGGAGGCAGAGTCTTGAGATAGAATCACAAACAGAACGCTATAATGCGGTGATTGTTATTCCTTTCTGAACATATGGAAGTCTGCTATTAATGCTCTGCACATAACACGCAGTTTATTAATGCATGACAAGGTTTTTACTCTAGTTTACAGGGCAGACTATTCTGTTGATGAAGTTTTCTTTCACAGAGGGTCAGCTGAGAGTGGATGCCAACGTTTCTGTGCATCACCCTGGAGAGCCTTATGGAGTGAGGACTGAAGTGAAGAATATCAATAGCATACGATTCCTGGCAAAAGCAGTAGGTAAACGATGGTTACTTCATTACAAGAGCATTGTAGATATTTCATGTGGTCTGACACAAAATAGGTCGGGCTCCTGAGTGCAGTAACGGGCCTTAAATGCCCTGACTAGCTTCATCTGGGTGTCCCATCCATGCACCTTGCCCATGGGTCCAGAAGTTCCATTTAAGCTCAGGCTGCGGCCTCCAGACTTTGCCTGAGGTACATCACAGGTGTGCCAGTTTTCAGTCCTGCCTCCTGATGGACCTTGGACCTGTTCTGTAGTCTTGTTCTCAGTCCTGTCTCTGGACTTACCTCCTGCTGCTTCTGACTGAATTCCCTGCATGGACCCTGGACCCAACTCATCCCCTCATCTTGACTGTCAGTGGATCCTGTTAAGAGCACATGCCTCTGCCCGTGCTCTTCAGACCAGTGGGACTGCACCGGAGAGTGAGGACTCTGCCTGTGCAGTGGTCACCCTCCGCTCCTGGCATGTCCCCCCTTGTGGAGCAGCTCCGCTCTTGCTGCTCGCTGACAGAATAAATCTTAGTATGGGGTACTGTGGGGATAGCATCCGTGTTAGTCTGCAGTTTTCTTGCAGGGGTAACCCTCTGCCTGCAAGAAGAATAAAGCAGATGATTTAATGCCGAACATGTTTAGTACTGAAGTATGTTAGGAGTAGCTGTGTCTTCCAATGTAGATGATTGCTTTCCACTGAGTACGGTAGACAGTGTGTATGAAGTTCAGATGCAGCTTGGGTATGAGGAAGAAAGGATGATTATTACATCTCCAAAAGAAAATTCAACTGCGTAATAGGATGGTCACTAGGAATGTATGGCTTGGCTGCAGTGCCTGGGAGAAAACGTTTTCTATTTAAAGGGAATGAAAGAAGATGAGGAAAACAGGCAAAGAAAGAACCAGTGCTGGAGAGACAGTGACTGATAATTCTGCCTGTAACTAGTGCTGTTTATTTCATTAAGGTTAAAACAACAAACTATTCCATTATTGCATAGCAGTGAAAAATGAAACGGTGGCGTGTACAAAAGCTAATAGTGCAGTATAACAACCTTATTTTTTTCTTTTTTTTCCTGTCAGACTATGAAATACAGAGGCAAATTGAAGAGCTTGAAAATGGAGGAACAATCCTGAATGAAACAAGAGCTTTTGATGCCAAGCTTGGGTGAGTTTTTATTTTGGAGGAACATCAGGAATAGCAGCTTCAGAGTGCCAGGGATACCTAGTGACATGGTCAGGAGAAGTAATGTAGTATTGTTCAACTTCTGCCTTCTAGAACTAATGTTCACAAGCGTAGTCTCCTCACAGGCAGTAATATATTCTTAAAGTCGTGGCTTTTTCACAACAGATTGCATGCTATATCAAGCAGTGTCCGTGTGAAAATGACTGCCTTCTTCCATACATGCGTTCTTTGAAGCGGCCTTAAGGTGCTCTCCTGATCTTCATGAGGCAAAGTTTTTGTTTTGTTTTTGCCATAAAACTAATTCTGTGGTGTACTACTTACCACATCTTACTACTTTTGTTTTTATTCTAGGTGCACTGTACCAATGAGAGACAAAGAAGGAAAACAGGATTATCGGTATTTTTTTTTAAATAAAGTTAACATTCCAAGAACTGAAAGTTTATTTCACTTCTTAAGTATAGTCAGTGTAATGAGCGTATGAAGTTAGCTGGGGTAGTGAGTATGTATTGGAAGTTTACCCTTCACTGGAAGGGGAATAGACCTGTCAAAATCGGTGTTAGTCTGAGCAGTTCAGATCCAGAACTGTGTCTTATCTCAGCTAAAACCCATAGACCTTTCCCAAAAACAGCTGGAGTACCTTAGCTCAACGTGGATGAGTTGGAAGTTTTACTTTGGTGCCCAGTACACATGTATTCTTAAGAATTGCAGACATAAAGTGTAAGAATATTGTAAGTTGAGCATTGCTCCAGCTTTAAGAAAATACCGAGGGAAGTGATTTTCAGATGGCAGGCCCTCCCTTTCCATGCTTAAATTCTGTGATCATAGATAACAATCACTTTTTCACATTTTCAAACGAAAATCCTAACTAATATTGAAAGGTGGCAGCATTCATAGGCAGGCTTCTACCATAAAATCTCTGTAGACCTAACGAAGATGTTACCTTGCTAAGTACTTCTTGCCTTCCACCAGCGTGAGATGACAGCCATCAAACCATAAACAGCCACCCAAGAAGGGTTTAGCCGGAGGGCCAGGTAACAAGGCACGGGTCCTGTTGGGAAGCAGTGCTGCTGGGAACAAGTGCTGAGACAACACTGCAAAGCAGCAGCAGCACAGCTGCTTAGTGCCCCAACACGGGATGTAGTCACAGCGGTGTCTGGATGGGATGGGGAAGAGTGATGCAGCTCAGCAACTGCTGATTGCTCTGGGCACCCCTTCTGCTGCTCTGTGCATGACTGCCTCCTCCCCTGGTTTGGGCCATCTTAGTGCTGATCCTCCCAGTAGCTCCCTAGGTTTGCATCGCAGGGACAGTCCTCCTGTTACTCCCAGAGTTCACTTCCCAGCTGGAGAATTATAGCTCTGCAGGAGAACTTTCAGAGCCTCTTAGCTTTGCCATATCTGTGTTCCTGTTAGATCTACATATATTCTACCACTGATCTTACTAGAGCAGAGCAAGGATTTTGAAAACATCGATTTTTTTTTATTTCATTAAGGTTAAAACAACAAACTAAACCAACAAAAACCAAAACAATTTTGAAAAAATTAAAGAACTTTAAATCTGCTCTTTAAATTATGGTTTGTAGAAATGCAGCAGAAAAGGCAGTGATCATTTTGTGAATTCCTTATTATGGGAAGGGGTGGCATGAGGCTTATTTAACAGGACTAATTGGAACAAAGCAAAAGAAAATTCATGGAAACCTAAGCAAAACTGGTGAGTCTAAGAGTTCAAATAAAGACCAGATATTACTAAGATTAGGATCAGTATTAAACTGTGGGTTTTGGACTTTTTGTAACTTACAGCTGCACATTATACATTAAACTTAAAATCTATGTTTAGGCAGATTTGAAATAGAAATTATTCTATTAAATGTAGAGGGTGTCCAATGTCCTTTATTCTGATATTTTTTTGATTGCCTCATTTGATCATGTAAGAGTAGGGTTTCTGCTTCAATTGCAGGTACTCGAGTGGTTTGAATTGGCCTTCTCTTTAAGGGAGCCTTTTGTTCTGTGATGGCACCCTGCTGAGCACAGTAACTTTGCTTTTAGCACAGCGTGAGATTTCACCAAGATTTTTGAAGTTAGGCTGGAAAAGGTTACAACCTACTCGGATCACTCCTGGCAGTTGGCTGTCAATCTGGGTTTTTCCCTGCCAGTCCACTCCTGGTTTTGTCCAGATCCATAATTCACGCCTGATGCCCAAAGGAGTGGGTTGTTTCCATATCTATTCTTATTGGTTTTGTTGGTTTTTTTAATTATTATTTTGGGTGCAGAAGTGTTAATTACCCCTTTCCTATCATCGACTCTGTGACAATCAGTGGTAAATACTCAAAGAACGAGAACAGAGGCTTTGCAGCAGTTCAGGGGCAGATCTCTTACTACTTAACAGTGATATACTCAGTCACGAATTTTTAATATTTTGTTTAACTGAAATAGTAATACAACTTCCCGGTAAGTACAGACTTGTAATATAAATCATATTCCTTGTTGTTTAGCTTCTGACTGAAGATAATTATAAAGGAGTTTTTCTTAATTTTTACCAGGTTTATGCCAGAGCCAAACCTTCCTCCTTTGATTCTGTACGATGCGAAATCTTTGCCAGCTAATACGAACCATCAGCAAGTGGTAAATATTGATTGGATTCATGAGAGACTACCTGACCTCCCCAGTGTGAAGAGAGCAAAGCTTGTTGAACAGTATGGGATTCTTCCTGAACACAGCTTCGCGTTATTGGTAGGTCTATTGATCAAGTGCTAAAATAAGCCTAGAAACTTCAAAGTTGCACGGTTTTTGAAAAGATTTACAAATGTCATATTAACCAGCTGTCAGTTCTCATGGATGCTTTTTAGTTGGAAATATGTCTAATCATACTTTGTACCTTGGAGCCATATACATAGAATGATGGGGAAAAGAAACCATACACAATGCGCCTAGAAGTGTTTCTCATGCAAGGTGCAGTCAAATAACTATTATTTAATATTGATCTTGTCTATCTACATGTGGATGCACCCGTGACGGACTGCAACAAAGGTACAACTTCCTGCTGACAAAATCCTTGTCTGCAAGTGCCTGCTCTTCTTGTCTGTGGGTCTGCTATGAGGCTGGGCACATCGTCAGTATTTAACAAATTAATAGATGTGTTTTCCTCACTGCAGAAGCAAAACCCAAAGTTTAGATCTTTCAGCTTCAAGTGCCTGTTGATCTGGCTCCCACATTATTTTGAGAGGAAAAAAACCAACCAACAAAACAAACAAACAAACCCAAAACAAACCCAGACTTATTTTTAGGTAAATACACAAAATGGCTATACAACATCAACTTTGACCTCACAATACAATTTACCAGGGATCAGTTCAGAAGAGGGGATGAGAAAGAAATGGATGTGGCAAATAGAGATATAAATAAGGAAGTGACAGAAAAATCTCATAACTTTCAAAATTATTCTAAAGGATTTTGAGCTTCTTAAAAACAAACTGCATCATCTCTGTTTGCTAATGATAACTTTGTGTGGGGGTTAGTACACCCGTGCGAGATGAGACATTTCACATAGCTAGGATGGTGTCCTGCTTTGGTTACCTCTGTGATTAGTGGAGACAGAGGGAAAAGGACTTCTTTAGAGCAAGATTCAGAGCGGAACGATAACTACTTTAAATTGTCCTCTGGAGGAGTTCCTTTCCTTTGACTGAAAATGGAGGGAGAGCAGCGCACCTAATTTAACTACCTAATATTCCTCCTTTGTGTCTGTAATTTAATACACTTGTACAAGAAGCTGGTTCTAGAGGAAAAAAAATGGTTCATTCTTTTGAAGAAAGCTGTTAGGAAAACTGCTTTTGTGGTGGTGTGCCATTTTAACGAGTCGCAGATCTTTTACTGTTTGGTGGGAAGGCGAGTCATAAGTCTCATCAAAGTCATGAGGCTGCAGTGATAGCATCGAGAGGTGTCAGTAGTTCTTACCTTTCTATTTCACTGTATAAGCTGCAAAATGTGGTTTTGCAGTAAGTATTCATGTCCATGCATGCATTTTTTTCACATCAACGTATTTCTCACGTATTAAAATAAACAGAGCTCAGAAGGGTAGATAGGTCCTGAACCCCCTTTTCTGACTTTTTTTTTCCTTCTTTTCCCCCTCTGTGGTGGGTTGACCCTGGTCAGCCGCTAAGCACCACAGCTGCTTGCTCATTCCCCCCACCAGTGTGACAGCGAAGAGAATTTGAAGAGCAAAAGCAAGAAAACCTGTGGTTTGAGATAAAGACACTGAAATAAGTGAAGGAAAGAGGAAGGGGAAAACCCAAAAGTGATGCAAATGCAATCACTTACCACATCCCACAAGCAGACTTATGCCCAACCAGTCTCTGACCAACGACAAAGACTACCTCCCTCAAATCCTCTTCCCTCAGTTTTTCTTGTTGAGCAGGGTGTTATGTGGCATGGACTATCCTCTTGGTCAGTTTGGGTTAGCTGTCCAGGTTGTGTCCCCGCCCGACTTTGTGCCCACCCTCAGCCGACTTGGTGTGGGGGGTCGAGTGGCGAAGAAGAGAAAGTACTGCTCGGCAGTAGCCAAAACACCAGTGTGTTGTCAGCACTGCTTTAGTCACAAATCCAGAACACTTAAGAAAACAAACTCCATCCCAGCCAGACCCAGTACAGCCACTCCTTTCACTTGGCATCAACCCATTTCTTGTGCGTTTCAGTTTTGCTAGTATCGATGGCTTCTGCTGTGTGGTTCTGTCATCTATCAGCTAGCTCTATATATTTGTCTCATCAACTGCCCTTTCTTTCCAGCTGTTCTCTGAAATCCACTATTGCCTTAGCTTTTTCCCTTTTAACTTTTTTCCTTTTTGCAACGTATAAGATAATTAATGAGCTCCAAGCTGAAATTTGGGATTCAGCTTGTAATAAGATAATGCATCCATTTGAATGCATGAAGTGAATGCATTCTTCATTGCGGGTCGTCTTTTATTGTGCATTAGAATGTCAGCATGTATACTCTCCATAAAAGTTGCTTGCCTGTTCACTGGGAGACTAGTTAACCTTAATTCATCTGAAAACGGTATGTCCGTTGCTGCGTTAAGCTTACATCAGGAGTTGCAGAAGATTGCTGATAGGGCCAGATGCACAAATCTAATGAGCATTCTTTCAGGTTAGAGCGCCCAGGAGTGCTCATTAAATAAATGGCAGTGGTAGAGGGATGACTCTAAAATGCAAAATCTCTGTTCTGCGCAAACTTGTTAGAGAAAACATTATGCACCAAAGTTATAATAAAACAATACCGTACTTCAGCATGCAAGTTAGTTCCCGAGCTTGCTTCATGAACTTTATGCTCATATACAGTAGCTGCCTGTACGTACTGCAGGATTGAGAATCTGAGACTCCTGCTTTGCCTAATGACAAGATGTACTGAAATGGAAGAAGAGCATTACCTATTAATATCTTTATATCCGAAATTCCTTAAGTGTAAACTGCTATGTTTTTGACAGTTTTGTATAAATTGCAAAAATAAATGAAGTTTCTGATTGTCTTCATGCAGAACCTTTCTTACTTGTAGAGATACCATTCTTTGAGCCTTGTAGGCTCCGTGGTATTTGGGTACTCAGTTTCTGCGTGCAATTTCTACTTTGCTGTGTAAACTGGTAGGCTGGCAAATACTGCAGTCAAGAGAGATCTCTGACAGCTTCGCCAGTTATGATACTATAGTATTTTTGTCTTGCTTCCTATTGAGTCAAAAAAATAAGATGTATTGGCATAGACATTAATGTGATGCTTTGTTTTCAAAAAGCATGCTGAAGTCCAGGGAGGTCTAACCAAAAAATATATCAGTTGTCACAGTACAGCATTAGAAAAAAGCAGTCTGATCACTTCCTTTCTCATCTGAATTCCAAGTCTTCCTGTGCATTTACTGCTGCTCTACTTACTCAGATAAAAGTGGCCATTCCACTTGGGCTTTGGCTTATTGCTTTGGTGGAACGATTACATTGGTGAATCCTTCAAACAGTCAAAAAAAGTGGGATGCTGTGGAAGTTGGTTTTGACCATTTTGTTTATGACATGCTGTCCTCAAAGATGTTGGTGTGCAAGCGAATGTATGCTTGATTTTAGAACTCAAATCATTTTATAAGAAGCTGTAGGAAAAAGTTTGAACTCTCTTTGACTGCTGTGCTTGTCTGCTTTAATAGGCTAGATTTTATGGGTTTTATCCCTGACAACCTTGCACATTTTTGCAGCAGTTGTTATCTCACAGTTGGTTATTGTGGGAACTGTGATGGTGAAAATGGGAATAAGAAAGCAGAAAATGACATTTTATTTGTGAACATTGATGTAGTTTTCTTCTTCAGTTCTTTGGGAAACATTATTGGTCTTTAAAAGCATAAGTTTACATTGCAGACCCAATGTCCCTGAAGATTGTACCCACGGTATTTTGTAAAATAATGTATTGTTTTAAACTTGTTTAAAAAGCATCTGGAACCACTCCACCACTAGGGTTTTTGATATCTCGGTACTATTAAATGATTGTTTGAAACCATGTTTAAGAAAGAAATTTGCATCTGGTTGAAATACTGGTATGTCAGATTTCATGCCAATGAGACTCTAATGAATAAGTTACAGCATATTTGGTGTGTAATGGGAGCCTGGAATGGGCCTGGATCACAAACATGGTGCTGCAATTCCAGATTTCTGGTTTTCTTTCTATGAAGATTAAAATGTGCTATTCAGAACTAAGTGAGAATAGTCAATTAGCATTCCTGTAAACCGCTATGTTAGAGCGTGCGGTGGTTTTCAGCTCAGATCTATTGCGAGGGGCAGGTGTGTGTATGTTGGGAGTTGGCATGAATTTGGCATGAAGAAAGTTGACCAAAACGCAGAACAAACTAAAGTCGTGCTCAAGTAGCACAGTGTCTAGAAATTGAAGCTAATCAAGTTATGCCTGCATTTTTCTAATATGGCAAGAAAATAAGGAAAATGTTTCATTTCTGTCAGTCATTGTCATGTTTTGACATTCTGCCTTATTCATTTCAGTCTAGCGTTGCTGGGTTTGCCTACTCTTTGGCTACGGAAATTGATAGTTGCTTTCAAAAACCTAAAATGAAATGCAAAGGAATTTTGGGGAATATGTCTAGGTTTTATGTGCACAAGTATTGAGTATGGGGTTCGGTACCTGGTAGCATACCTAAGTCTGAGTATTCCTGGGCTCTTCTGCTTTCGCTGCCTTGAAATCGTCTGATTAAAATGTGAAAACTGGGTATGTTTGTCCTTGATTTTTCCAAGGTCTGGCAGCAGGGTCAGAGCTATCCAGAAATCTGCATGTGCCCACTGCTAGAGGTACGCTCTCTAGCCTATACATGATGAGTGTGTTGGACATGCTGTGTCCGAATTACGTAGCCCCCATTCAGACATGTGGCATCCGCAGACATTTTTTCTGTGTGCATAATGTTGTAGCTAGACCTAATCTGCCTGTGGTGTTTGTAGAACCTTCTGCAGCGTGTGTAAAGAAACCAGCATTTATATGTGCTCACTTTTTCCTACCTAAATTGGACAGGTGTTTTTGTGGAAGGGAACCCGCTGTTTAAATAATCAGTGTTTGTTTGTGCTGTTGAATCCTGAGGTGAATTAGAAAGAGTACAGTATTTAGTAATGCATCATTTTAGTGATTCCACTTAACGCACACGCAGTTTTTAATCAAGTTTACTGTACTTTGGTAATCACATCATTCCTTTACTGTTTCTTTTAAAGCCAAATTTGTTCCTCTAGTCTATTTAGTCTTAGATTTTACATAATTTGATTACAAAGTAACTGCTAGTTAAATTTGTAACAACACCGGAAAAGAAGGGAATTATATCTGTGTGTATTAGATGGATAACTAGGGGGAGTTACAAGGCTTACCTTGGTTCACAAAACATCTCAGTGGCTTTCCTACGCTGCAAACTTGGTTTCTTCGCTCACGGTCTCAAGGTAAAGGGGACGGGTCTGACTTTTGTCACACCAGTTTTACAGCACATCAACCATTAATCTAAGTACGTTTTGTTCTGTTTCACAGAACAGAGAGCAGGAGTCTGCAGTCTTCTCAAAAGCCATACATCATTACCAGTGAAAAATGGGGTATCTAGAGCTGTTGGAAGTTTGTGTTGTGAAAGTTTTGAGGAGGAAAGTCTAAAATTCTGTATTGCTATGGTGATAAATTGCCTTTAAAAACAAGGGCAAATGAGACTGTTTTGATGGGATGTGTTTGAGTGGAAAAGTGAGGCTTTGGTTTAGTGTGTACCTGCACTCTTTCTGCTCGGAACTGTTGGGAGCTCTGGCCGCAGTCAGTATATGTTTGGGAAATGCTTTTGCTGTGATGACAGTATACTTAGAATAGCTCCTTGCCTGTCTCCAAACTGTTACCTCTCAACTTCTGAGAGCTGGCTTGTCCTCCTGTGCGTTTATGCCACACACTGCAGAAGTCCAGTGGCATGCTGGATTTGGATTCCTCCTTGAAAAGGCAGGAGCTGCCACTTACTATCTCTTCTAGCCTTCAGTAGACCTAATGAGTTCTGCGCTACAGTTAAAGATCCAACAATGCCTTGATGACAAACGGCCCAGCATTCAACAGACTGTGCAGTATCTGTTCTTCTAAAAACAATCTCAGATTTCACGTAGGCTATAAATTGAATCCGCTACTGTCATACCTTCTGAGCACTTAGGGTACTGTGGAAAAGCTTATATAGCTTCTCTGAAAAAGCTAGAAAAATAAAACCCTGCTTCTTACAGTATGACCTTTCCATGTCATTGAAGGGTGAATGCAAGCTAAACTTACTCCTTCAATCCAAAATAAATAGAAGTGATTGCAAGATCTAGAGTGAAATATCTGTAGACAGTTTCTGGAAAAATTTCTTCTTGGTAAAAGGTAGCACAACAGCCTGTTAGATGGCAGCATTATGTTTTCTAGCATTATACGTACTTAAAACACATGAGAAGATGAGAAAGCTTCTCCCCAAATGCTAATGTTAGGGAGGAGTTAAGAGAAAAAAGATCGTTCATTTATTGGAAGTTCCATTGAAACAGACAAGCTGGCAGATAAGCTGTATGTACCTATTCTAGGTGTAACCTGGTTTGTTTGCTTTTATGTTAATAAAATTACTCCAAAGTCTTGTGACTTTAGAATGAATTCACAAAACCAAGTTTACTTTAGGATCGAGTATTTATACTCCGAATGTAACTATACGATTAATCGTGCTTGCACTCTGGTATCTTTTTGATGCATTTAACTTTTCTTAAACAGAATGAAGATGGATTAACAGAGTTCTTTGAAAATGTGGTAAAACAGACCCAGATGAAACCAAAGAAAGTGATCGGCTGGATTCTCAATGTCTTGCTCAGTTATTTGAAACAACATTCCCTGACAGTAAAGGAAAGGTCAGGCTTCTTGATTGCTACAGTGGTGAAACAAAAGTGATCCTTTTCTCATGTACCATGAATAGTATCGTGCCACTCTGTTGCTCACTTCTGCTTTAGTTGTTATCTGTGAAGTTTGTTACACTAGGCAGTGATAATGTAAGCCTTGACGCTGTCATGCTGAATGAACTTAACTAAATACCTTGCAGAGAAGAGGACCATGTAGTTAAGAGTAGTAACCGGAGTCTTCCTCCTTTGGAATATGAGAGTGGTAAGGCATAACCAGGCAATCAATACCAAAGTCAAGTGTTAGTGTATCATGAGGAAAAAGACTAGCTTGTCATGCTAAACTCTGATCTTTAGGCAAGCAACAGTAGCCTAGATGAATTACTCGCCTTATTCTCTGAGGTAACTTCTGACTGCTTTTTCCCTAGCCCGGTCAGTTCTTTCCTCCTGGCTGACCTTCTGAACCTTCTAGAAAAAAAAGAAATTTCTTCTACAGCAGCAAAGCAGGTAAGTACCTTTTTGATTTTACCGTATGCTGAATCTGTGGCTGCTTTCTCCATCTGCGTAGCTATTTTATAATCTGTGTGTACCGGTACGTTGGTTGCTTTAAAAGGAAATTATGTAGAGTGTTGATAAGGGATAAATTTTGTATCTACTATATACATAGAATAGATGAAAATGCCTCATGCGTAGATAATTTTACAGATACATCTGCATGTTTAGTGTTAGAAGGCAGCACAAGCCAAACAGTAGATTTAAGCAATGTGAGCTGCAGTCAGTTAAATAGATCCTGCTTCTGAACAGCCCAGACACGATCTCAGTTTCACAGTTCGAGTCAGACCTGAGTGAAAGGTCAGTGGGAGCTAATCCATGACTTGCAGTTAAGCTGTGAGTACCTGTTACTAGGTACTAAGGGACAGTAAGGTCTATGTTCCCAAGCATTAGCATGTGGAAAAGGATATAATTCACCTGAGTGAAGTCACAAAAGAGTTCTGCTTTGGTGTACCCCTGAGTCAAAAGCAGAGAGGTCTAGCCTTTCTTTTATCCTTGCTTCTTTGAGCAAGTGCTATCATGGCCCTCTCAAGCAAGTACTGATGGTAAAGCTAGTTTCTCCCTGTTCTTAAATATCACCTTGCTTGGGACAGTCTGAAAAATCAGCTCTTGATGACTTGCATCTAAAATTGTGAACTGCTTATGGTGGGTATGGTGACTAGACGTAGACAAAATTTGGAAGCTTGTTGTGATAGGGAATAATCTGTCATTCATCTGAAATTATTGCTGGCTCTTTTATGTGGAATGCATTGTCTTTTCAGATTGATTATTATCCTCTAGATAAGTACATTAGATGACTGCTGCTTCTCAGGTGTTCATCAGTGAAACTGTTAATGAATTTAACTTGCACTGAAGATATTTAACTTGCCTTGTCTGCTTTCAAGCTTTTAACACTCTGAAATACACAGGGTGAGTTTCCATCTTCCTAGCACATACTGATTTAATCCAAGTACAACTTTGGAGTAGTACTGAAGTCCGTTCGCTTGTCTTTTGCATCATTATAAACCAAGTGTGTAGCTGTTGCAAATGTGGCTCTTTACCCTGCTTGGAGACGCTTAAACTTCCTGGTTTGTTGTTTTCTTTTTTGGAGATGCTTGTAGTTCCTAATTAAGTTGGTTTTCTTGTTGGTCTGCTTCTGTGAATAGCCAGCTGCATATGACAGGCGTCATAAATAAGGATTTAAGTGACTGACTTTAGGCATGTGCATTTGGAAATTTTGGATTGGAAAAGTAAAAGCTTCAAAAAGGAGATAAAGTATTAATAGGAAAAGCATTGGAATGCAGAGCGGTTCTGTGCCTGCAGGGTTATGGCACACCCATCAGTTTGGGGTCTGCATTTGAAAGGGAAGCTTCAGAACTCGGGTCTTAACTCTGGGCTTCCTTGTGGAGGTAGACACAGGGTACTAATGCTCTCTTCTACGGGAGTTTCTTGCCTTGTGATATATTTGTGTGCCAGCACTTCTGACAGCTTATGAAATGTCAAGAATTTCAGAGATGCTTTTCTTGTTTAATTACCAACTCCTTGTAATGTGCATGTTGTCCTCCGTGTTCTGAAATTGGACACAGAGAAATAACAGTACTGTTTGCCATCACAGAGTGATGCTATCAAACTGCAGAAACCTCGCCACATTTAGAAAAGTATTTTGGTTGCCTGGATGTCGGAAGAATAACAAATGTTTATAACAATTCTCAGCAGTAGGCAGAGATACTGGATGGCCTGAGGGCAGAAAGGGCTATATATACACAACAGCAGATGAATTACAGCACTTGAGGTGGGGGGGAATGAACTGCAGTGGTAGAGACAGATCCAAGGAGAAAGGATGGAAGGGTTCCATGGGGTGAGCGCGCAGACGTGCATACATGTACATGCTCGCTGCAGGAAGCTGTTAACAGTTTAAATTTTTTAAGAGGTTTTGTGTTCGGTCTCTGCTGTATAAGGCACTAAAACACAGACAGATAAAAGCTGTAAGCGCAGATTATAGGCACGGAACATTGTATGGTAGGATGCATATGCCAAGGAAAGGGCACTGTGTGCTTCCATAATTACCACTTAGGTAATTACAGAGCTCACGCCCAACTTGCCATCAAATATAACATCCTACTCCAGAGGTCTCCGAAGCGGTTTGACTGGTGTGCCTGTGCAACGACGAGCAGCTTCCAGCTCTGCCAGTGTGCAGGGCTGTGGGGTGAGTGTGTCCGGGATCAGGGGACCCGCACAGGTGCATGCTGTGGTCCACCCCAGAGGCACCATTTTGAAGCCCACAGCGCAAGGTGCCGTGCTGCTCACCCAGGGCTGAAACCAGTCTGAAACCCAGGCCCAGAGGTGGGCCCTCAGTCCTCATTTGCAGGGCTGGCAGTGGGTGTATCTCTGGCATAAGGGGCCTGCCTTTGAGTTACGGTGTTGCGGGAGGAGGCTGGTTCCTGGGCCAGGGGAGCAGAAACTTGCCCCTGCTGCTGAGAGCCATGCTGGAGCAACTCTGTGTGGACACCCTTGTCACGCATTCATCGGGGGTATGGAGCAGAGCAGACCCCAAGCCTTGTTTGCTTCTGCAGGTCACCCACATAGGAATAACTTCAACAGACCCACTTGGCACCCCTACTTTAAAGTAGATAGCGGGGAAATGAGTACAGTACACAAACCTAAACAGAACCATCTGCTTTGACGATTACGGCTATACCATCTGGAAGGCTGGACCCAGCCTGCCCCTCACTTTTGTCAGCGGCTGAGGGACAACTGCCAGACGTGGAGGCTTTCCATCACTGGAAAGGAGAGATGCCCACAGGACTGACTCGAGTGGTACTGCCTGCTGCTTCCCCCCACCCTTGGCAGCAAATCACTGCAGATAGGGTTTCCAGTTGGAGTGTTCTCAGGCGCAGCAGTCAGCTGGCACGTTCACCAGTTGCAGAATGTTTGATATGATGCCCGTGGCAGCCAGACATGCAAGTCCTGATTAATTCATCTTGACCAATGGTTTGCTGCTATGCCTGTGTAGGTAGAGACAGCAGAACATCATTAAAATCTAATCACACTCCGGCAAGAATCAATAGTAGAAACTACTGAGATTTCAGTAATGGAAATGAGGCCTGAGATTCTCATTTTGGCTCTGGAGACTTCATAATTTGATCCTCCTGTTCTGGTGCAGGCAGTTTGTGTAAATGAGTTGAAATCATTTTTTAAACTGCTTTCTTTAGATTCATACTCCTTGCCAAGTGGAGAAACACATTTTTAAAAGTGCATCTTTGACAGGTCTTGGCCACATCTCTTTCTGCTTTGCTACATACCTGTAAACAAGCAAGGGCCTTGATAATAGTGTTGCTCTACTAGCTAAGTGGAGATGGTTGTTACCAAATTGAAAAGTACACAGGATGCAGATGTCACAGGGAAAATTTGGTGCCTTCAAGGTTTCTAATGGGCGAGCTTTTCTCAGTGCCAGGAGATGTTTGGCACAGGAATAGCAGGGAATCAGAGCTGGATCTCTGACTGTCAAGCTGTCCTGCCCCTGATCTAAGTCAGCCTGATACATGAATTGCTCCTGGGTAACTCTGCTATGGTCGGCTGCTTAGGTTTTGTTTGTTGCAGATTTTCCCCTCCTGCAGCCCATGGCATCCTGCTTGAATACATACAGTCCTAAAAACCACATCTGCCTCTTTCTGGGAGAGCGATATGGATTATTCATTGTCCAGCCCCCGATTTGTGCAGCGCTTCAGACCCTCCAGGGTGGGGTGCTACGGGCTGTGCTGTGCAAAGAGGACAGGGCTCCTTCTGAGGGGTGATGTACCTTCCCAGTACCTCTGGTGGCCTTGAGGACAGAAAGCTTCTTGCCTGGTCCCTCAGGGAAGGGGAGAGGGAGGGGGCTGCCTGGGATAGCAATGGAGTGCAACAAAAAAAAAAAAGGCGAGTGGCTGAAGACAGGTTGAATATCTGTTGGGTGTATTTATTTCTAGGGGTATTCCACGTAGCACCGGCATCATGATTTTTAAGTACTGCACTAGAAGGAAGATCATATACTGCACTGATTTATTTAGATATAAATATCTGAAAGCTTTACTTATAGCAGTTGTAACTCTGGCTGCTTATCAGTAACTTTAATATTGTGATCTGCCTTTAACCATCTTACAGGGGAAAAAACAAGATGTAGCTGCCACAATACAGCTGCGTGTCATTAACCTCTCTCAAGGTCTCCAGCAGAGTGATAAGATCCCATAAAAAGCTCTGGGGTACGGCTGGCAAACAAATCTCCTCTTGCAGGAATTGTGTCAATGCATGGTTCTTAAATACCTGTTGCGGCTACAAAATTGCTTAACTGAAGGTCTTTTGTACCGGAAAATGCTTCATGCTGAAGAAAATTGCTGGCGTAGTTAAGATACTGTCCCAAGTGCTTCATTTTTTCCTAAGCTGTTTTGCTGCCCTGCTAATTATTTAACTTGCAGTTTGAATGTCCCTTCTCGTCTCCCCATCCCAGCCTCTTCTTCATCCTACAGTGAGTATTTAATGCTGAAATTTTGACATGACATCCATTTCCATATTGGTACACAGCAATGGCCCACACATACAATCATATCTTCAGCTCAGGATGGAGCACAAGCAGCTGTTTTAATAATGGTCTTCTTTCTCTCCTCCCACAGCTCTGAAATAAGAGCAAAGGGAATACAGAAAATGACTGCCCAAGGAAATTGGTTTTTTATAAATGTTCTTGTCTCTCAAGTTTATTCCAGGGCGATAGCCCTGCTACGGCGTAGGAAAACACACTAGCATGAACAAGTGATTATTCCGGAGGCCTGGGTTCAGCCAGCATTCCAGTACGTGGAGGTGATGCATAGGTGGGCTGGAGCTGCTGCATTCATTCTGCTCGGCACTATTTTTCTTCTGCTTTGTCATACGTATCCTCATTACAGCTTGCTGATGAGCACTGATAATGGGATGAGTTACCTGGGATTGGACTTGGTACAATAGTCAGCTAATCGTCAGTTCCCGGGCAGAGACATTGCTCATGGAAATGCGTTTTCTCACTGCTCTCAGGCAGTTCTTGTGAATAACGTGCGATGAGCGTGAGGACTGCCTGAGGGACAGCCTTGCAGTCAGGGACAGCGTCTGCTGTGGTGCCCCCCTCTCCCAGTGAGGGAGCAGTGGCTGAATGCAGTGAGGTACACGGGGGCCACGTGAGGCAAACAACAGGTCCCATCACCAGTAGTAACTGGCAAGTCCCAGTACTGCGGTAGGCTGCAGAGGACCGGTTGTGAACAATTAAGCTGCACTCATGCAGTGAGTGAAAATGCTTTGTCTTATTTCAGGATGCAGAAAAAGAGGGAGGGTACAAGAGCTCTTTCAGCGAGGCACAGGTTTAAATCTTGGGTTTGTTCACATTGCTTTAACTGAAATCTGGCTTCTTGGATAGGAACTGAAATACTGCATCTAAACAACATGGATAAGTCGAGACGCTGACCTTCACTACTCATTGTGATTTTCAGGTGCTTGCGGAATTGTGGAAGGGAGAAGGGAAGACTCCTCTTGAAATTGTTAAAGAAAAGAAACTTGAACTGATACAGGATCAAAAAGAGCTTGAACAGATCTGCCAGGCGGTGATTGATGGACAAGAAAATGAGGTGATTATGATGGTGCTGGGAAGCTCGTGCACTGTGGCAGGCTGTGGCACTAAAAAGGGGCTTAAAATGGCCTTTTTTTTTTCCTTTTTGATTGTCATTTGAGCTCTAGAGCAAGTATAGGAGCATTAAAGCCGCTGCTCAGATATTATCAGGCTTTTCTTCTCCTTTCCTATTTTACGAAATGTTTTTTTAGAAATTGAAGCATACACAAAATGATCAGCAGAAGAAATTACCAGTCTGGCTAATGTGCTAAGTCATTCTGAGAGACCATAAAAATTTAATGCAGGAAAGGAAAACCTTGGGGCTCTTTCCCTCTTCAGCTATACTGTCATTAACCTGACCTGACCACCTGGCCACATAACTCTGATTTTTATGTCATCTGTTGTGATATTAGGGCAATGCTGTTAAACTGTTCTGAAGCTGGAGATTGAAGTTACCTGCCAACAAGGCATACATTAGTTAAGGAATTAGAGACTGTATCAGAGCCGGCAAGGCAAAAATTTTACTTGGATCTGTCTCTTCGCCATGTCCCCGTCTCCCTCCACTGCCAAAGAGACGAGTCTAGCTGGCTCTCCTGCATGACAGTGGCTGTGGGGTGGGGAGGGGCCAGAGCCCCGTGGCAGCAGCATTGGTGGCTCCAGCGCTGCTGTCAGCTCTGCTGTTCTGCAGCTGGGCTGTGGCAGCAGTGCAAATGCTGCAGTAGGAAAGATGGGGTTTTGGCTCTTCCCCATCACCTCGGAAGAACACACAGCAGTCTGCATGGCTCGTGGGTCTAACAAGGTCTGAGCTGAGAAAAAGGGGGGGGAAAAAAGCCCTTGTTGATCATGAAGGGGAGGAGCGGGAAGGGATCTTGACAGAGTCTAAAACCTGCTTTATAAAAAGCAAAATGAAAACAAGTGCTTATATGTTCTCTGGAGCAAAAAATGTAAAAGCAGAAGTGAATAGTTTACTTCTAATATAAACATTGTCTAGATACATTTGCCATTTGGAAAAAAACGTTAACATCTTTTGAGAACAATACCACCCACCCCAGATCTCATTGGGGGATGCTAACAGCTCTGCAAGAGCTTTTGATAAAGAAAATGAGCTTGCGGTAGGTCGGCGTGACCTCCATCCGACTGACTCATTTGCAGAGCCTGATAAAAGTGCTGCTGCATTTTCAGACTGGTCCGGAAGCACAAGTGTGGATAGAAAGAACGGATTGGGAAGTGCAGAAGCCGAAAGTCCGTAACTACACTCCCATTTCAATAATAATGCTTTTTCTGAGAATGTAATTCCTCTCTGTTTTTCACTGTTTTAGTCAAGCCAAATGCAGTAGAATGGCCTCACTTCCCTACTTTTTCCAGGTGATCTTTTGCTAAAGCAAAAGCTGCCTTGAAGGCCTGTAATTCATTGCTTTAAATTGCTGCGAGAGCTTACCTTACAAAATAGGTAGCTGAGTACTTGATGGGGAAAAAGAAAAAAAGTCTGCCTTGCTTTTTGATAGTAACTTTCTTTAAAATGAACTAACTTACAAGCAGTTGCTCAAGCTGACACTGAGCGCTTTATGAAAAATGCAGTATCATCTGGATTGTACTGCACTCTGCCTGATACAGGTAATTTCTAGCAGATCAGGAATCCTGAGTCCTTTCCATATTGTGACTTTACAGAGAAGATTTTAGACTGCCAATAATTCAGATACTGTAATGAGTAGCAATATTTGCATTTGTGCTTGGTATTGGCACAGTGGGTGGTTCATATGTTCACAATCCTTCCCTTAATATCTGTAAATATGACATGCTGTTTAATTGAAGCTATCGTGTTTTGTGCAGTAACTCTGACAACGTAGAGAATGTCTTCCCTGCCACACAAACAACATGAAGGCCAGAAGCTTGTCTTTCCACAGTAGCAACTCCTTTAGAAATGATTGAAAGTGAAATTTCTGATGCTTTTTTTCAGTGTCTTTACTTAGCTTTTAAATATGGCCCTTGCTATTTTGCAGGTGATTGTGCATCAAACACTAGCTGTCTGATAGGAGGTTGCACTTCTGATCAGTTAATTAATTGCTATGTTGCAAAGGATTCCTTGCTTAAAGAAAATAACATGCTGTTACAAAAACAACTATGTCTGTGCTTGAAGCACCTCACAAATATTATCAAACAAGATTGTGATTCAATGCAAATTACTTGTTTTAACTGAACAGTATATTGAGTAAAAAGGTAGATCCTATTAGCAAAAAAGAACTTCATCTCATTTTTCTGGCTCTTTTCCAGGAAGTCGCTGTTCAAGTTGCAGACACTGTTAAAATCTCAAAGTGTTTTCTGACTTTTAACAAAAGGAGATCTTTCTATTAGTTGTAAGGCCCTGCTGCTGTAGGGACTTGCTGTTGTCTCATGGGAGCAGAGCAGGAGCTGAAGCTGAAAAGGCAGGTTTTTTTTGCAAAGCTGAAGGCAGTTTTTATAAATAACAGCCCAAAATACAGCTTTCTACAGCAGTGGTCCAAAGGGCAAAAATATTCATACCTTGGCTGCGCATGAGTGAAGATGTCCAGTTTTCATGTTACAGTAGTGTCTGTTTTCTTGTTTTGTTTTTCTTTAAAGGTTATGGCGATAAAGGCAGGAAATCTAAAAGTTCTGAATAAGTTAATTGGCCTGGTACAAAGAGAAACACAAGGACGATCCAATCCTGTTCTGGTGAAGCAATTATTAGAGAAGAAGCTGTCAGAGTAGCCACAAGAGAACAACTGCCCAAGTGTCTACAGAAATCACATGCTTCGTTCTGTCTGGTTCACTGCAAATGAACTTTGGTGCCTCCTTGTGCATCATCAGGATTATTGGTTTACCTCAGACCGCATTACATCCCAGCCTTCCCTGGATGCGTCAGCCAAAGGCAGATGAGCAGAAGAATAGCAGGAGATGAAACAGTCATTTGCATCTCCCTCACTTCTGTGTGGCATTTGGAAATGCGATTTCCACACAGCCAAGGGAAACAAGTTCCCAGGGGTGTCTGTGAGTATGCAGAGAGCTGAAGCTGTATTGGTTAGTGTTGTAATAAAGCAAGTGTAAACTCAGCTTTTCTAGCTGTCTTTTTGTGAGAACGGAAGTTGGCAGACCTTGAATGCAAAGTCTGGTGGTGCTCTCTAACAACTCATTGTAAATTAGTGTGAGCACACTAGTAACAATGATTAAAACACCTTGCAGTAATTAAGAAGATGACGTGTGCCTCCATGCCTAGCAGAATGGAAAAAAAACATTCACTACTATCATTCTTCCTGGTTTCTGAGGGATGGGGAGAAGATGAAGTCGCCAGCTGCTTAAGTCAGTGCCTGAGGCTAGTGCCACAGATGTGCCTACATCTAAGACTTAGTGTCACATTGTTTGCTCACCTTCTCCTTGTTATGTGCCCAAACATCTGCTTTGCCTACTTGCAGCTCTTTCACTTCTGAAGAGCGCCTGACAGAGGGATGCCTGAGCCCTTCCGAGGTTCACGTCCCATTTTGGGCAGTGAGGTTCAGCGTAGCAGACTTCTGCTGCAGTGTGCATTGGCTGGCCCTGCACAACCTCCAGAGGAACAGGTAGTGCCTTTCTCTTAAGCAGTAACTCAGTAAAGGGACCACTTGCTCCAGTTTGGTTTTTTTTTCTCTGCAGACAAGAACTTGACCCTGTGTCTCAAATGCTCCAAGCCCAGGGCTGCACGCTTCTCTGGCAGGTGGCTTTCTCCTGTCACCTGCCACTGCACCACTTTGTGGAAGGAATTGAAGATGCAGCTGGCTTACCAAAGCTGAGCAGGATTCAGCTGGGTTCCAGGGCCTGCTCCACTATTTAATCAGAAGGAGTGTTTTATGCTGGTTTTCTTTTTTTTAATACCTTCCATTTTTCAGCTCTTAGCTTTAAGTACCCGCTGAAATCCAGGGTCCTCGAGTTAACTTCCCAGTCCCAACCCACTTCAGCTGATCAAACCATTAACAGGAAACGCAGCTAGAAGCAGCCTATCAAATTTACATTTACTAGGGAAAAAAATCCGATTTAGTACCAGGGGTTTGAAGTTCTTAAATCCCCTCTGGAGGCTGCTAAGCCATACGTTTTAAAGATCCCATTTATCTCAGCCCTCAGATACTTCTTCAGAATTGTTCTTTAGGATATGCCCGCAGGGCAGATGTCACAGGAGTGCAGCAGGTATGGCCCTGGGACTTCAGTCACCTTTTGCAAATGTGGTGCTTGCAACACTAGTTCAAACTAGGTTGATGGCTGTTCGTTCTCAGGGGCAGTAGTGCTAATGTATGACTCGAGGAGGCCATTTCTGTACAAACTGGCTCATGGTTCAAGTGTGAACTCTTAATTAGAAGGAAAAAACCCTTATGGTTTTCAAATACGTTTAATGAATAAAATGTATACCCATTATTCACATAAAAATAACTTTACAATTCAAAAGTCATACAGCTGACAAAAAGCAGTAACGTGGTTGCAGTCAAAAACTGTGACCCTTAAAAACCAAAAACCAACCCCCCTGAAAACTCCCCAAAAAATCTAAAGCCCCCAACCAACCTCCCCCTGATTTTCACATAACCTGACCTTCACACAAAGGCTTTTACTATCACTTCCCACAACATGAGCAAGTGGTGGGAGTTTCCAGGTAAGTGTTTAGTCAATAAAGGTTTAGATTACGCAGAAAACTTCAAATTTTGGAATTCTGTTTGACTCTTGCCGTAGCAGCAAGAAATGAAAAGGCACAAGGGCTTCTGCATGAGATCTTGAACCTTAATTTAAAGGTACTCCCTCAGTTTAGAAAAAAACAATTGTTTCCAAAAGATGGTCTTCGAAGGTTAATGCTTTTTGTTGCACGGATTGATACTGCTGTGCTGAGTTTCCCCGCTGCTATAGTGGGTGCCTCTTAAAAAAGAGAAAGCAAAACAACGATGTATTGGGAGAGTAGTAATTAAGTGGTATTTAAAAGAAGGAAGGATCTCCACTACTGTAGTATGGCTACTGCTGGTAAATGTCTTTTTAATGGCAGCTACTTTTTAGCCACTCTTTTCCTATGTGATTACACTTTGCTAATACAGTATAAAATCTGTTAAAAATCATGAGCCAAGTTCTAGATGAGTACAGCATTAGATCTTTAAATGGATGTACTGTAAATCTCAATCTATTTTCACCTCCACCTGCCAGACACAATGGATAACAAGAAAGATTAAAAAGGGATAATTGTAATATTCTTCCCCTTCCAGGGAAGGGAAAGAGGAGCTATAGTCTATAAATTCTGCACTATATTATGAAACAGTCACTTCTAAAATTTTTAAAGAAATCTTTTGCAGACACAGACAAAATGTAAATTTCATTCTGACAGAAAAAAGCAGTTTGAGTCAAATGAGATCGAGATGATGAATCTTTTTAACATTTGTGGAGATATGAGCTACCAACTTTGAAGCAGTGGCAGCTGGCAGCGCTAGGACAGAAGGATGAGAGAGCCCAGCAGGGCCAGCTAATAGTGCTGCCAGCGTGGCAGTCCATATTAAGGGGCTCATCACTCACCTTACACCATTTTGATCAAACCAATACAACAAAAACACCAGATCCCTTTTTGCCTGCCAAGGCCCGATACAGCAGCCTAAATACAACCACCACCTTCCTCTGTGTCTTAAATGGAGCTAAAGGCAAATTTAAATACTTCACAAGGAAACTCCGTACTGCACAAAAGAGCTTTGGTTTATATTTGTATAGCAGTAGTCGATGGAGCACATTAAAAGACAGAAGCAGCAGCCTCAAGGAATTTAGTATCTGCTGTTGTAAAGACCAGTGAAAAACCCCACAGGACAGGTGGGTCTGCAAGATAAAAGGCTGAGCCCGACCATGAAGTGTTTGATGTTGGAACGTGTTGCAGACCAGGAGGCTGTTTGAAGCGTGGTTGTATCGAGGGTAGGAACTCAAGAATTAAGATTGAGGCTTTGACCCCAACTTGCAAGTCTTATTTAGCTACAACAGTGCTCCCTGATCTACTGATTGCAGATGCCATCTGTGCGACGGCATTAGGCGGGGTGAATTAAGGACAGTTCCATGCAGATTTTCAGCAGTGACCGTCCACGAACAGACGGCCGAGGAGAATGCTCACAAATTAAAAGCTGACACCAGACACTGTCATGACAATCTCATCTACTCGTTGCTGGAAGTCCTCTAGGAGGTCACTCCTGAGGGTGGAGAGATGATACTTACTATCCTGTATAGCTGAAGTATCCCATATCCGAGGTTGCAGAAGAGGAGAAGAAAGTTGTCTAAAAAGATGCTGGCAATGCTGAAGTAGCGAAGAAAGAATTTCTAGCTCTCAGCCTTGGCTGCGGAGTTTAATTTTAACTGTGTTAAAAATAGAAGCATATGATAGGAACATTAACTAAAAAATTTACAGCTAGAGTATTCATGCTGTGATTTCACTGCAGCCCCTTTCCACTCCACTTCTGTGGTGTGGTGTTGGTGTATTGTAATGTTCTTATTTCTGTTCTGAGCATCTCTCTACCTACACACTTTTACAACCACTGACCTCGGCAGCACCTTCTCAGCGATTTATGGCCTAGTGGGTATGCTCAACACACAGTGTGTGGTTTTTTTCACGTAATGAAAAACAAATTGGGTGTTTACTTAACTCCTTTCTCAAACCGTGAGGGAGAAGCTGGTGGTCTTTTTTGCCCTTGTTGCCTGCATCTTCCTTGCAGTGCTGTTTACAAATATTCCAAAGATCATTGGATTCTGCTTCATGTAATGGCCACACAAAACCAAATTACAGCAGATGGGAAGTCAAGATTTATTGACCCAAATGCTTACAGCTTACCTGCATTAGGTTGGGTGTTCTGTGCAAGTCCTCCCTGTCCCGCCACAAGCTGCAAACTTTCAGTTAACACGTAGATAGAATTCTACTGTTAAACAGTGTGAGAAAGGCAATAAAATAGAAAATCCTAAGTTGTCATGACCTGTGAATTGCTGTGCCTTTTTCTGCCTGTCGCAATAGCAAATTTAAACTCTGTCTAGAAAATGCTTCTAGACCAAGCCAGATCAGTAATTAGGGACGACTGCAGCGGGAACACAAAACCTCCAGGAGTGCTCCTTCTCTTCTAACTCTGCTCCAGCGCACACCCCACATCAGGCCATACATCCTGAATTTTAACTGCAATAAAGCAAACCTATAGAAATGCTCAGGTGCTGCCATGAGGCAACAAAGATGCAAAAGAAGGTAGAGTTTAGTGAGCAGCAGCACAGCTGTGCATGGTCCTAATGAGTACTGACTGACTCTTCCCTCTCAGACTCTGCAAGTCCCAGACCCTTATGAGCTCTCGTAGGGTGTACGGGCAGTTGTCTGCAGCATGTGCTGACCAGTTGTACGTACAGCTGGAGAGGGACCCTGACCTCTGCTGTCTCTCCCCTTTATCTGTGTGAGGTCAAACTCATGACCCTGCAAATTACTCCATCTCACCTGCTGGCTTTTCCCTCCAAAAGGCTGGTGACAGCCGTGCCAGACCCCACATCATCCCAGCACCTACACGGGCAGCTGATAATATATGCCACAGCCACTGCCTTGTCATCGCAGCCTTTGGAGAGAGGCCTAGAGCTGGGTTCAGTACTTAGAGCTGCAGAGGTTGTACTACCATAAGCCAATCCTAACGAGCACTTGAAGGCCAACAGTTTCACTGTAGGGAACGCTCCCTCCGTGCACTGGTGTTTTGTGTAAGCACGATGCAAAAGTTCTCCTGACATACAGTCACATCAACCACAGCTTTAATTATCTAAAGCATTTACACCCACTAAGCTGGCATAACCACCACCAAGTTATATTTTACCGTCTCATTTCTAAAGCTTGAGAGGCCGTATTTTCAGACTGGTCTTAGAGGCCGCTAGGTTTTTCACAGTGAAGCTCAGAAACTGATGTTACGACTCTGGAGTTTTATGACAGACGCTGGTCAGACTTGCCAACACCAAGCTGTGCTTGGACACCGAGAGACACCTCGAGAGACATGAGTCCTTGGCTCAAGCTGCAGCAAGGGATACCGAGACCCTGAGCCGCTCCCTCTCCTTTGAGGATGAGATGGCATTTCGTCTGAGCTCTGGCCAAACTGACACAGCAGCGCCGAGCTGGACACAGTTTAGTTGTCTTGGATTTGACTCATCCACGTTACTTTTTGGTCTAAATCCAAGCCAGTTATTTTTAAAGTACGCAGCTGCTGTGGAATTGGCTTTGTCAGAAATGTAAATTTGCAGGTATTTAGTCCACAATATGTAATTGTATGCGGGCAGTCTGCCGAAGCGCCAGAGAAACTTACTTGGTTGAGAAATGCAGCCTTTGCACAAAAGTTCCGTCAGGGCTTTTAGCCCGGAGACTTCAGTCTTAATTTAATCCAGCTGCCACACAAGAACCATTATAATCAATGAACAAAAAGAAGATTTGCACAGTCAGCAACAAAACGCCACTTTAAGTACCTACATATTTGAGAATCCAAGTAATGCTCCTATTCATAAATAAGAGGCTTCCAGCTGAGCATATAACAAATGAAGTACATTGATGCTGGGCCACAACGTGTTTAGAAAAGCTGGGGGCCCCTAAAAAATAAAGTACATGTAGTCAGAGCTGGGCTTTCACCGCCAACAAAGTCACTGAGATAGCATTGCGTTCTGTGGCTGTCTTCAGTCTGACAACTGGCACCACCATCATTTTAGCTGAATATCTATTTATGCAAGTCTGACACCACCTTAACAAGGAGCAATTTTTACCCTCCTTTGCACAGTTCTGGCCCAAAACATTACATATCAGTGCTACCCACTCAGACAGTTACCACAGGACACTCGTATTAATTTTTCAAGTTTGCTATGAGCTTTTTCTTTCTGGCCCCCGGTAAATCAGAGCAACACAAATATAAATTCTTACCACACTTCACACCGAGGCAAGTGCCCCCTGCTAATGTGCGGTGATTTACCTTTGGGTTTGCTCATTAACGTAAGCAGCCTGAGTGTCATGTACCCTCCATTTCTGCTGATAATGCTCAAAAGGTGCAAAGAAGAACATACTGCAATTATCTAAATCGGATCTGAAGACAGCAGCAACGTTACGGTATTGTGTCAGAGCTATCTGAGTCAAAAGAAAGAGGAAAATCCCAGTATTCTACTCATAACCACAGATGCAGTTTAAATGTTACAAATGTAATAGGAGCCGTCATAAAAACTGCAGGCATGACATAGCAATTTCAGTAAATACAGCACAGTAAATTGCTTATTAAATCAAGCTGCCCTCAAATAGTAGCTGTGGCTACAAATTCAAATGATGCAATGACATAATTTAACTGCATGAAATCATACTGCTCCCATCCTTTTCTTCCTAACCCCGGGATTTTAGAGGAGCTAAAAAACCTTCCTGAAGCACGAAACCTTCTGTGAGGCATAAGCAGAGTGCACAAAAGGGTAGTGAATGCTTACGCGCTGTGCTAGATGGTCTAACTTCTCTCAGTAAATAGAACTTAACCTCTTGAACTTAAACCCTTGGACTCTGCGGGATGCAGTAAGTTTGTTTGCAAATGTTTTTCTCTGAAGGAGTGAACAGACCACTTGGGCATTGTGCCCGGGCCAAAGAGCAATTAGAGTGGCGGTGGTGGCAGAAACGCTGTTCAGGCTTGCTGCCTGTCCACTCCTGTTCCCATTCCAAAGCGCGGCCCCTGCCGATGTCCGAGGCCCACCCCAATCACTCCGTGTTTTCTGCCATTCTAGGAAATTTACTGATCTTACTAAAAAGATCAAATCGCATCTGAAAATCAAATGCACTAAGCAGCACACCACCACTGAATCCATCAGACTTTTTACAAAGCAACAAAGCCCAATGAAAGAGAAAATGAGTGATTTATGAACTGGATGCTCTGAAGGATGTGCCTGGGTGTGCCAGTGGGAGGGACTGCCCATGGCCGCTACTGGGAATTTTCTCATCTCCACAGAATACAGCTGAGAACAGCAGCTCTCATTTCTGTTCTTCCAAACCAAGGTCAGAAGCTACCTGGACAAAAAAGGCAGTGCATCTTTCACATCTGAAACCACAACACCAACAACTTGATCTCATTTGAAATCCCATATTCTTCTTTAGGGCATAAATGGAAAAGATCACATTTAAGAAAAATATCTAGAATACAATAATAAAAATGCAGTACATAGGGACAACGACACAGCACATGAATTGCAACTGACTGTACATGTCCAAAGATCAGCATGTGCAAGGGGTGATGCTGTTTTGAATGAAAGTTGCCACGTGCATTAGACCAATTAATACAAACCCTCTGTGTGTGTGCCGAGAATAATCCACAGGGCATCCAAAAAACCGTTCAAGGTAAAAGAGAATGACCACAACTGTTTTAAGACACAAAGTGTTCACTTTATAGGTAGGTTGCAAGAAAAATAGTAGGTTGAAATTGCCAGAAAGATTTCTTGCTACAGCATAACAACTTAAAAACACACTCAAAGGCTACATCATTGGAAATGTGGCATTTGCAGTTTGAAATATCTAGCAGGAGACTGGAAATTATCTTTGGTATCACTGAGTCACCACCTGCGGGTTTTGGAATAGATCTACCAACCCCAAGACACTTCATTTGTTACTGATGCTGAGACAATGCAGGGAAGAGGGACTGCTCTAGTCCCACACACACGTGAGGGTGGGGAAATCCAGACCACAGTGCACTTTCTTACTCTTGGAAAGAGCAGCATAACGCTGTGTCCACCAGGCACCTACCAGCTGGACCACAGCTTGGACCAGAGGCATATGGGGTTTTTTGGAAAAAGATGTATCATTGGTGAGAGACAGGATAACGCATTATGTAACTGGAGGGAAGAAGCTTATTAAACAAGCATTTGGCTGAAGAACTTACACGCAGAGAGGTAATTAATCTCAAAAGATCAACATTTTCAAGCTGAATAGCACGTTCTGCATTTTGAAGACAGGAAGATGCAATTCCTGCCAATATTTTTTTTGCTGGGTGCTGGACATGGTGCTACTATCACAACTAAGACATAGCTGCACGTCTGATGCAGCT
Source organism: Himantopus leucocephalus (assembly GCA_003993805.1). NCBI lineage: Eukaryota > Metazoa > Chordata > Aves > Charadriiformes > Recurvirostridae > Himantopus > Himantopus leucocephalus. The sequence goes on along the minus strand of RSEF01000004.1, from coordinate 38,798,491 downwards.
CAGGAACTAAGTAACAGAAACTTACATGTATAATCATCATTTTTACAGTCCTGAGCCAGGGTCACTGCACTCACCCACTTCTTCCTTTTGGGGAACTGACAGACAGATTTCCCGTTTACAAGGGGACACTGTGCACAAACACAGTTGTGACCTTTCAGCAAGAAGTTTTCCACACGACTCCAGATTTCAAAGGCTGACTTTATCCTACCACATGTAGAGCGTAAGCTCTACTACAGTTTATGAGGTAAATCCTCCCCTTCCTCAAATTTACAGATGCTTTTTTTGAGCAGTCCACATTTTAAAATCCCCATGTAGCTTAATAGACCTGCTGAGATGAAACAGCCATGGCTTTGTACACTTGTTGAAAACACCAGTTAAAATTAACAATCTTGGAAGAAATCCCTTCTAGCCAGCAAATAAAGATTCTTATTTTAGAATAAAAACAAGGGAAGGGAGCGTTCACTTCATAACCTTACTGCCTTGAGCACTGGTCAGCAAAATTCTTTGTTTTTAACAAAAAAAAAAAAAATTCCTTTTCATTCCTTTTTAAAAAGTCCTTCAAAAAAAGGATTGAATAGCTTCTGCAATTTAGCACTTGTTTCTGAACCACTAAAAGTGAACTGATCACACTCATTTGGTACTTTTTCTTCTGCTCACATAAAGTTCCTGCCAGAAGAGGGGAGGAGCAGAGCAAGCACTGACCCTGCATCCACAGCACTAAAACACTTTCCGCACTCAACAGTGTGAGCACAGCATGAAAGACAGCACTACTGGTAATAGTGGGAGAGGGAATGGGGGAGTGGGGAAGGAACCCACCATGTCCTAGGGCAAGTTTTTAAAAACAAAAAAAAACCCAACCCAACCAACCAAAAAAAAAAAAAAATCTTAATTTGCTCATTGCCCATTTACAACAACAATGCAGGGGAAAAAAGAAAAAGAAAGAGCTCTCTTAAACCTGGATAACTGAGATTTAAGAAAAAACCCACTGCCTCGGCTTCAGCTTCCAAGGAAGCTCATGAGGTGAAACAGGGCCATGTGGAGGTCAGCAGGTGATTTACAGGATGGCCAATGCAAAGGTGCCTAAAAAAATAAACAAGTTAGAAGTGAAAGCAAGCCAGAGAGTCAGCTAGGAAGCAACATGACCCCCAGCCATGATGGAAGTGAAGACTGTACATCAATCAAGTGAAGACAGACCCAGAGAAGTTCTTGAGGTGATTTTGTTAGAGGTACACTTTGGGATTGTTTTTTTCCTTGGAATAGCCTACAGCAGTCTGATGCAATGAATGCATCTCACAGCTTGTAGATTAAAGGTACAACTTTTCAGAAGCATCTAAAGGATTTAGGAACTTAAATCACACTGCAAATTCCACAGGAATTTGATCTGTAATTAATTAGACTCTTCTGGAGTGTCTTTGTTTTTTGTTTTTAAAGTGTTCTTTTCCCTTGCAATCTCTGAGAAAGTGTGTTTCAAAATCAGGATGCGATTAACTGGAGCATCCCACATTACAGAATTACAATGAGCAGGAGAACTAATGTGTTATTTCTGTTTCTTCAGATTTCCTGCAGTCACTTTTAGTTTCTTTCCTGGACAAAGGGGTTTAAGGCTTTCTTGAACTAAGCCCCTCGTTATGTAGCCAGCTACAGCACACTAGAAGCCCAATTATGCTACTAAGATAAGATGAAATGCAGCGGTGATGCACCAATTCATCATGTTTGGGGTTCTTCTAATGAAGCCCATTACTCACAGAAGAGAATTTTCTCAAGCAGTTAGTCACCAGCAGACAGCTTTCCCTGTTACTCCTTCCTCTTCTACAGCTGGTGAATAGTCTGGTCCTCCCCTCACCATCCCAAAAGTGCAATATTAGGAAAAGTCAACACCTAAATTAGAAGTAAACAAACAGTATTTAACTTTCCCTTAACCAAAAACATTAACAATAAACCAGTATAGCTTTCAGGAGCAAGCCAACCTTTTTTGTTTAAAAAGAAAAAAAAAAAGACAACAGAAACAGCCTGCTGTCCTTTTAATACTACTGAAAGATATTAAATACCTTTCTTTAGCTTATTAAAATAAGCATAAAACAACCTACCTACTAATTACAGCTTGCATAGAAACGTTTTGTACTTTGTGCAAATCTTACTAAATAAGGCATGCTTGAGAGTTTAGGTAGCAATGCAGTAGTTATCAAAGAATGCTGCGAAACTGCAAGGAAAATTCCAGGCAGTCTGCAATCCACATCCACTTACACAGTTCATTTGACTTCAAAGACCAACAGCTGATAGCTGCAGATCTGTCTGCAACATAAGGCAATATGGTATGTGTAGGGTCCAGCACCTGCTTTCAGCTAGTCATGGGTTTAATACACATAAGATCACTTGAATTCAAAAAACCTGAGCCACTAGTTAAAAAGAGGGCTGCAGATGTGGATCGGTAAGAACCCCATTTCAGGGAAAAGGAAGGGAATGGGGGAAGAAGACTAAGACGTGAAGAAGCACAGCCCTTCACATAAAGGGGTTTTGTGCAGGTTTTGCGTATACTTTTATACCCTGAACTGTCCCCATGGGACAATGATTTTCCAAACAAACTGTCTTCTAACAAGTTATCCAGAGGAGTATTTCTGGAACAGAGGAAGCTAAAATATTTGCCTCTCTTAGCCAGCCTACAAGTGTCTATTGCAGAAATTCAACAGGAATCAGTGACACTAAAGAAGGAGTAAAGAGGAGGAGATGAAGTAGGAAGCTGCAGTAAGAGCAGTATCAGAAGTCTCTCAAATAAGTTATGTAGCACAGAGGGGAATTATAAGGCCTAACATAAGGTAAGGTGGAATAACATTTTGCCTCCTTCTTCCCCCTTCAAATCAAGTATTTTCAGGAAATATTGAAGTACAACCTTCTTTTGTAAGCAGCTTTGCATTAAAAATCTGTTTAAACTCCAAAAGTTTTTTTTTCAAAACATGTTTAAAAAAACCCACTAATAATAATCCTCAAAATCCCCTAGTATTTTGTAACATAAAATGGAATGTTCCTGGGCAAGTGCTGCCAGCTCCTTCAGGAACTCTGGGAAAAGGGCAGCTGCGAGTACAGCATTCCTCACGTGCGCGGGAAGGCCAGGATGAGCCAGGCCTTTCTTGCCTTTCTGTCCCAGGAAAGGCTGGAGTACAGTCGGGTAAGCTTCAGAGAGGTTCCTTCCTTTCCCTGTGTTGCTGCTGTGCTGGACATTACCTAAAGCCAGGAAGAGAGGAGAGGAAAGAAAAAGAAAAAAAAAAAAAGTAAAAAGACTCAGTATATTAAGCACAGACAGTATTTGTACAGTGTCCAAACCTAGTTTAGAAGGACTGTGTTCAGAGCTGTAGTTTGCAGTACCCAGACCACGTAGGGAGATACTCCACTAATCCAACATTTTAAAGTTCAATGTGGCCTGATTATATTGCATTTTTTATTAGTTATCTTTCCCAAGGTTATATATTATTCAGTTCCAGCTCTGATGAGAGAAATACGTGGGCAGAAGAGGAGTCAAGGGAAAGAGTAATATGGATTTACCTTATGAAATAGCAGATAATATCTATCCATCTAGGCCCAGCATGGTTGTCTCAGTTTAAGTGATCCTGTGCTCCAGCCCTCCCCCAGATCAAAATACTGTTTGGACTTCTCTCTCTTTCTCTATCCTGTCCCCATGAACCACTGTGTAGATGGGTTTGAGGCCAAGCTATCCCATTGCCATGGGAGTTTGAAGCAAGCTAGAAACTAAGGGAAAAAATGCTTGAAAACTTCAGTTTTCTACAGCTGTAACACCACCAACTACGGTTACCTTTAACTCCCTGTGAAGCAACCAAACATTAAAAAAAGAGCAAGTGAAAACCACCGTGTGCTCTGCTATATGATCTCTGCTGCCAGAGTTCAGAGGATCAGGGCTCAAGCATCAGAACGCATGGAATTACACCGACAGCAGCACTTAAGTTTCAATCAATTGCTCCTTGTTTCAACCTGAAGCAGAACTGCACTTTAATTAAATGATAATTAATTTAGTGAAACTAAAAAGGTGACAAAATGTAACACTGATGGAAATAAATACTTTACAAAGAAAAATTAACTTGCAGAACTCACTGCCACAAGATGCCATTGAGGCCAAAAGTGGAGACAGATAAAATCCTGTCTAACTTACAAGTGGATGTTCTCATGAACTGTATAAGTAAATCATTAAAAAAAAAAAAAAAATAAAGGACCGTTATATCAACTCACATACTGCAGATAAGCCAAACGCCACATGGCTGCATTAAGAAGAGGTTTCCCTCGAAGTGCATGCAGTTTATGTTAAAACACCTCAGCCTCAGGTTACACCACCCCTTCTCTGAAACCTCTACAAGTAGTTAAAGCGAGGACCTGTAGGTGAATGCTTCACCCGACACAGCAGAGCAACGCCTCTGTTCAACAGCTCTGCACATTTCTTCCTTTTCCTGTAGTTCTCCTAAGGCACTATGGAATTACTGTAGACTTCAAATACTCAAAAGGAAATTTCATCTTAATCATCTAACAGAGTTGTACTTGTCTTGGGTTTCAAAAAAACCTTTCCAACTCCAGAGTTATCAATCATTCATATTGTTATTCTACAAATTTTTCTCCACTACAGACAGAGCACAAGAATTTCAGTTCTGTAAAAAATTCTGATTGTGGGAGGAAAAACAACTTAAATTATGAATTACAATGAAAAGAAAGTTTTGAGCTTCCCTTGAAGATTTTTTTTAAGATTTTTCTAACGTCAAAATGTTTCATAATTAATATTTTAAGTTTTTTAAATCGTTTAGCCAATATAACCAGAACGCTAGTATACTGTCAACGCTTTTTTTTTTTTAAAAAACCCTCTTCCCTTCAAAAAGCATAGAAATTGATACATTTCCCTAAAAACATTTTGATTTAGATTTAACTGCTTATTGGGAGAAAAAATAAACAAACCACAAAATAAAAAAGCACAGAAAGCAGATCTAGGGATAAAAGATTTTATTTTTTTCTTTGACCAGGATTGTCCACTTCTTTCTAGGGTCAGGATGCAAACTGAATCGTACAATTGAGAAATTGAGAAAATGAGTACTCTGGAGATCTTATCACCAATGCACTGAAAGAAGGTGAGCGTTTCATATGGGATGTACATCATGACAGCTCTACATATCTAACCAGAACCCAAGCGACTGTGTAAGAAAACCACATACTACTGCAAGTAGAAAATAACAAATCATCCATTTCTGCTCAAACACCTTCTGAGACCATCACTGTGTCAAGAGAAAGGAAATGCTCTGGAGTATTCTCGCTTTACATTTGTGTTCCCCACTAAGTCTGGCTTCCATTTTTCAGGTGTGAATTCTGTAGGAGGCCAGTTATGCTCAGACCTGTAGAGAAAACTTTGGGGTTATTCACCATTTCAGTTTGGGGAAAAAACCCTCAGAGAACAACTAATGTGCATGATGCTCAAAGGTGGCATTCAAGCTAATGCAAAGAAATCCTATGGGAGTTCTTCATTTACTTTTTTTTTTCCCCCCCATTTACCATTATTGTAGCAGTTCCTACCATGCACTTCTTAATCAATATAATGAACTACCGTGGGCTGATGGACTACTGAGTCAACTTGCCCCAAGAATTACAGTTTGATTACTTGCATCACCAGCCTTGTTGGGAACCAAGTCTGCAGTTATCCAGACACTTATTTACTCTCCATCTATTTGTCAAGAGGTGCCTTCTTTGCAGGAGTTGCCACAACACAGAAGAAAATGTACCAACAGGGTGACTAAGCAGCCTTGTTTCAAATTCCTAAATAATGACCAGCATGAGTCAACCCTGCAAATTCTGAAGCCCACAGAAGAAAAGTGACGTAAAATAGGAAGCATAAATAAATGCCATTCGGAATGCATTATATAAAAGTTCTTACTGCCAGCAGCTGAAAAAAAGGACACTAAATGCTGCCTCCTAATCGCATCTCCCACATGCTAGCTACAATGCCATCTAATTGTAAGGCTTTCTAATCCATGGCACCAGAATGTAGAGCCTAAAATGCTACCGACATTTGCAGTACACAGCTCCTTTACAGCAGGCACCTTCCACAGCCTAATTCTTTGAGAAGCAGCCTTAGCAAGATCATAATTTTATGGACTAGATGTACTGCAAACCTTAGAAACACATACCATGCTGCCTAGAAACTAGGTAAATTATTATTCAGCGCCTTGAAAAATGAAAACACAATGAAAATGGCACATAAAAAGTCCTGCACCTCTGGAAATCTAAAAAAAAGCATCAACAACTTCAGAGGTATAGGCAGAGTGGGTGATTATTAATGACTCCCAGTGATGAGTAAGCACACACCTGTAAATATTCAGCCTCTCTTGAACCCTGTTGCTGAGTCAGCTCTTAATCACTGCGGTCACTGCTCTCACCAAATTCGACACATTCCCATCACGTGGGAAGCTGGCTTTTACGGGAGAACAAGCACGTCCCCAGGGCAGGGCCCCAACTCTACCAGTTGCCTGGCTGTATCTGGAAAGTTCTTAGTTAGAATATTGTTAGAATGTTAGAACATTATAGAACATTAGACTCTTCTTTTTGCTTATTTTCCCTTGTGTCAGTGTAAATACTGGTAACTGTCAAGACAGGTGTAGCCTGCACTGTGCTTGAGAAGCAGCAGATGTTACAGAAGTCCCCTGGAAAGCTGGCTTGTTGGGACGATAGCTCTTTAAATCCGCACTGCTCTCAAAGTGTCCTGGCTTTTATACCCCCCACCCAACCCTTTTTATTTTGTTTTGGTTGGGTTTTCATTCAAGAAAGCACAGTTTTCTGCCTAATATCTATCTCCTTCAGTAGTAGCCCAAACCATGATATGAAGCCTTATTCAATTGTGGCAGAAACCAATTCATTCCGGACTTCTGTCCTCCCTAACATTTATCAAAAAAGAACCAATGACTAGCTGAAGGTCAGGCTAAAAATAAAATGAAATCATGCACATATGCCATCTCACCTCATGCCTTGAAAGCAAGTTTGTTTACGGCCAAATTGACAGTGAGCCAAGAGCTGATTTTGTTACTCCTTTAAACAGATATTTTCTGTAGCAAATAAAAGCTTCTAAAGAGCAAAGAATATCCAAATAGATCCATATACTGTGGCCTACTGAGCATCATCAGTTTCAAGTCAGAAAGGTACATCTGGTTAATGATATTCACAACGCACCACACCTACTTTTAATCATGCTGTAGAAAACGAGAAAGGTAACTGGTGAGTCATTCCACCCAGCACTCCTCTGAGTGTGGTTAACATTTACCTTTGGTTAGCAATTCTTCCGCAGCATCAGACATGTCCACACGAAAAAGCAAGTACTGTTGGGCCTCCAGGAGAAGACCTGGGAAGTCTTTTTCAATGGAAGCAAAATGTTCAATTTTATTTTTCACAGATGCCAGCACCTGCCAAAACAACAGTAACAATTACTTCTTCCTCCCTTGGTCCCAGTGCAGCCACAGACTCGGGCTTTCTCTAGGCGCATTAAAATAGAGTTATGACAAAAGTTATGGTCATACAGAATTTCCAGTTCTTTGCACAAATGTAATTAAAACATCGAAATGAGATGAGAGGCTCTCAGACAGGTGGGAAAGCAACAGGTGGAACTGAAAAGAGCTACCGTAAGGTTTAACGAGACACCAAAAATACTGTTTCAATAGGCATGACTAACGCTTGTGGTCAAATACCTGATAAAGTGACCGCACGCTAGGCTGAAACACCATGTTGGTGTTGAGCAGAAAGGAGCGAAGAAGAGGCTGTGGATAGCTTGCCAGCTGAGTAATAATCCCAATAAGCAGCAAATTTACATGCAAGGAATTCTCCAGCATGTTCTCCAGCTTCGACAACACTACGCTGATGAACGGTCCTGCAAGAAAAGAAGGAGGAACCAATGCTTTTGTTTTCACAGAATAAAAATCCTAAGAGCTAGGAAATAGGCATTTAAAAGGAATTTTGATCATCATAACCAACCAAATCAGACCTCCCACACGCTAATTAAAGCCAGCAGAGAGAAAACCCAAACTGTATCTGAACAGATAAAACAGACTTAACAGAGGTGTTAAAAGCTTTTGTGAGTAGAAGCACTTTCGCTAGCTAGCCAGTGAGTTTACATTAATGGTATATTTAACATGTCATTTAACTATTCTACTTTACATGTGCCAATAAGGATTTAGCCTAGTATGTTATGGGCTACTGATCTATTCCCCTTGGAGTTAATCAGAATGGTATCACTAGTTCCAATGCAAACAGAATCTGCCCTTTTTATGCTTGTTGTGCCTAATTTCTATGCAAGGACTGGGCAAAGTAAATTATAGCTAGCTTTCTTGTCGTATCAAAAACCTGTGCTGTTCTAAAGAAAATATGAAAATGCTACTCTAAACATAAAAATCAAGACCTGTGATAGTTCACAGCACAAGAAGGCATTTTCAGTACTGCAAACAGTCACACAAAGCAAGGAAGACATTAAAATAGATTTATAAGCAAAATTATTGGTAGATGTAGGCTTTATCATATAAATGTCACCAGTAAATAATAGCTCTAGTTTGTGTATTCATGCTGCGGGATAACCACTGAAATACAGACGCATTTACCATGAAAGTACATAAACCCTTAGTGTTCAAGTTTAAGAAACCTTTGCAAGGCTGAGCATGACTTTAACCAAATAATAGGTATTGTTAGGTGGTACAGCTGGTAAGATGCTTCAGGCAGTCTGTAAGAGTCACCTAATCACAAGCAAAGTCTTCGAAACATCCCTCATCCCACAGCCAGTCCCCCCACACTGTGTAAAAGCTAGGGAGTCCACACATAACAACTCCTGGGTGACACGGTTACAGCACTGCTGACTTTGAACATCCCACCCTAGTCCCCGACACAAGATGCACACCATGGGCGTTTCCAGAGTCAAGCAGGTGGCCATAATCCAATCCCATTCCAGGTACCCTCAGCTAGCAAATGGCTGCCATTCGAGCTACCTGGGCAGAGTTTAGCCCAGTTTAATACACCTGCTGTAAACTCTATGGTGGAGGCTAAAGCAATTCTGGGCCAGTGCAACAGTAAGGATCAAATCAGAAGTGCCTACATTGCCACTTCACCTAATAGAGCATCACTAAAGGTTACAGTCTATCACATTTTATAGCGACCATGAGTACAAAGCAAGCACTCCCTCGAAACTCATCTATCATGGTTAATGCCAGCACAGCTCCACTCCAAGAGGAAAGGTAGGAGGGCCAGTGTTGACAAGGCTTTTTGTGGCTGCTGCCTTTCAACCACCATGTGAGCCATTGGAGTGAAGGTTGGTATCACATCCTGCATGAATCCTCCCTTTCTGGGTACCCAGTGGAGCAGCCCCAAAACCTTTTGTTGAGATACAGTTTCTCCTGTCGCAACATAACCTACTGCTTCCCCTCTCATGTTCATGGAGACATTTTCACAGAGCTCCTGAGGACAGCAGTGCAGTGGGAGCTCTACTGTATCAAGAGGGATTGTAGGAGAGGAGTCAAGATATATCACTGCTTTTCTCCTCTGGGTCAGACTTCAAAGCTGCGTAGGTAAAGCTGAAGCTAGTACTTGTTACACGTGCTGTATGCCACCGCAAGAGAGGTTACCAAGATAAATTAAAAAATTTCTTAGCGGTAGAGAGACTTCTTCCCCCCAAGAAATTACTGGAATGACAATCGGAGGAACTAAGCGGTGTTTGCAGGCCTTGTAAGAAACAGAGTAAACAGACAAGAAGTAAAAAAATTATTCCTTTCTGACTGTGCATCTCTATGTGGCACTTATGGCAGGGGGGGGACAGGGCAGAATATAAATTCCTGTTCCCGAACACTGCATTCTTTCTTGCTCAGGGGAAAACAGGGATGATAGTGTTCAATGCTTTTAAATTGGACATAGACACCAATAAGACATTTTCTTCATAGATCCATAGGCCTGAAGAGAACATCTTTGCAGTGCTGACACTTACGGGTGTGGGAGACTGTCTGGTTATTCGATTCTGCAGAGAGAAGCCCCATCCCATGACAGCATCCCAAAAGAGTGAAAGCAACCAAAAATCCTTATCACACACATCAACAAACATAATATAGCATTCCAAATTAAATATATTATTATATTTGAAAGACACTGCAATCTCAACATTACTGAGGTATTGTTATGAGCACCTCCTTACTTGCAATCACTAAGATCTCTGTTAAAGCAAGGTAAACAGTCTAAGAGTAAAACATATTGTGGATAGGGAGCAAACAGCAAGCCTTTTTCTGCGAGCTTCTTTTTTCCTTTCTTTTGCTCAGTTGCGATGGTTTTTGGGTTGGGGGGGGATTTTTTGGGAGGTGGTGGTTTTGGTGTGGGTTTTTTGGAAAGGAACAAATGGAGGGAGGGACTAGATGAAGAATGAGAGACAGGGACAACATTTTTGAGCTACATTTGACAGCAGATAATGGGAAACAGAAAGGTTTGAATGTGATTAGTTTCTGGTACAAGGAAATTGCCACCACAGCAAAAATAGCAAATTGATTGAAAAACAGGCTGAATTTTTCAATTAAGAAACAATGCCAGGCATGCTGGCCACAGCTGACCAGAAAGGGCTGCATTTCAATGGGCACAAATTAATGTTTTCCCCTGGCTTTCAAATGAATGCGACGCCATTTTATAGAGGTTTTGTTTTGGATATGGAAACCTAGATATATAATTATTTTTTATTATTTGCATTACTGTGGTATCTAGGAGACCTAATTAAAGATCAGGAGGCTGCAGTGCAAGGAGCTGTACAAGTACAGATCAAAATCCCCCTCTAACCTCCGCTTGCACTGTCATTCCTGAATGGCTTGGACAGTCCTGCAGAGACCAAGCTTAAATTGCTGCCTGGCACAAGACAGAAAAGCATACCAACAGCGAGGGCAGACCTGATACCGGAGGAACAGGATGCCAGGGCAGAGCATGGAGACAGGCACGTACCGACATGGCACCAGTGCTGCCACCTCGTGCTAAAACGTGAAATAGCAGAGAGGAAAAAAAATGGCAACATGATACCACATCCATAGCGTCAAGATGAAAGCCACCAGAAAAACAAATTATTTACCTACACTCTGTATATTAGCACAGTTACTCCAATCCCCTTTCAACTGCAAAAGCTTTCTCTAGGAATGATGGAGCTCTCACATATAAACAACACAACCCCTGCTCAAGATCTTAAACAATTACAAAACACAAGCAGCCAAAAAAAAAACCAAAAAACCCTGAGCAACCATCGTTTGCTGTCACCATGCTGACTGTTCTACTCTGCTTTCACGTTGGATCTCTCACTCTCCTTGGACTGGTCTCAGCTATTTGGGCTATACCCTCTGTAGTGCCAGCACTGTTCCTTGCTCTATGCTTGCTCTGTGTGCTGCACAGTGTGATCTCATTTGGCCACCTTTAATCACTGTGCCTTCCTGTATTTGGTATGTATGTAATTGACAGGACATTCCACCTGTAAATGGAGCACTGTGGCTCCTAGCAGCGTGCTTGGGAGAGACATCCTCCTTTGGTCCAAAGGGAGATGAAATGCTCTCTGCAGAAGGGGTGTCTGCTGAGAAATTCTCAAAGTCCTCCTCCTCTTCTGCAGGAGAGACAGGGTCAGAAGTATCCAACTTCTGCTCTTCCAAGCTTGCACTGTTTGGATCCAGTTCCTTAATAATTTTGTCATACTGTGCAATGAAATCCTCACCATCTGTGCTCAGCAGTCTTACACTTAAGTTACGATCTGCCTCCTGAGGAGAAAGCTTCAGCTCTAAGTCTGGCTGTGGATCAATCTCCATCATTTTCTGATTTATTTGTTCTTTCATTACACCTTGAGTCAAGCTTGAATTTCTCTCACTGTGCTCATCCAAGTCCATTTCCAGCTGGCTCTTTGCAAGAGGCCCATTGACTACAGTCTGGCTTTGGACCTCATGTTCTCTGGCTACATTTAAAGTTTTCTCCTTGGAGTTGTCCTCATCTTGAGTATCCTTCTGGGCACATAACCTGTAAACCATAACATCATCCTGAAAGTCTGATTCCTCTATGTAAGATCCTTTGATGAGCATGATGGCATTTTTTTTCATTTCTTGAATGTGTTTTGGTGGCTCTGCAGGTGGCTGCATCTCGGTGCTTCCCACATCATCATACGGTTGTGGTGAGCTCACATCAGAACCAGGAGAAATCCCTGTGTCATAGCTATCATCCCATTCTAGCTCCAACTGCATCTTCTCACCAAATGGGGTTACTTGAGAGGAGCTACACGTGCTGGGTGTCCTTTGCTGCAGCCGAAACATGGGGTTTTCCACATCTGTACTATTCTCTTCAGCAAGCGTTTGGATAAAGGTGTCTGGATCAGGATTTACTCCATCATACAAGGCAGACCAAACCTTACAATCTTTCAGACACTGGAGGATGGCTTCTTGAGCTTCCCCCAAGTACTGCAAGTAGCTGATGTCCACAGCTCTTCCATATTCCACAATGCAAGTAGATTCAGAAGACCGTCTACCAGAATCTGAAAGTAAGGAAGATTACTCATACCATGACATAATAAAACAACTCAAAAGTTCTCTAGCAAAGCAGCCAGTAAGACATGGCAGGTAGAGTCTTTAGTCCCAGCCATCCAATAAGGTGGGAAGATTAAAGCATAAAGATTAAGAGATTTGCTCATAAACATGCATGACTTATTTCTGTTGCCAAGACAGAGCTGCAACTCAGGATTTCCGAGAGAGCAGCCTGTATTCAAACCTTAAAACAACAGCAACCACTCTGAAGCAGCAGGAGTTGCAGTCATGTATCTGTACATTACTTTCATGAATGCATATTCAATTTGAATAGCTGTTAAAATAAGGTTTCAATAGACCTGGACACATGGAAGGTATTCCATAAGCTTTCCAGTTCAGGCTTGCTCAGTTTATTGCTGCCCACCACTTTTCCTCCCCCTCGCATCCTTGCCCACCTCCTCCCATGAGCTGCTACCAAATCAAACTCAGTTCATGATCTGGTCTTCCCCTGAGTACTAATTACCTTTAGTTTGTGCTGTTTTTGTCCATAGAATATAATCTTTTCCTTGGCTTTCAAGTGTCAAGGTGATCCCAGTGGAGCAGCAGACTGGTGTCAGGGCGAGCAGTTTTGCAGCAGATACAGAGTAACAGTCTCTCTCTTTCACAGCCCACCGCTGGCTCACCATCATGTGGTTACATGGGATCAGATACCTGAAACAGCAGTGTCTAGCATTACCTCATTTCAGGTTAGAGAAAGCAATCAGATACAGAATTCCCGTCCCACCTTCCTGCCCTCTCCAAATTAAAAAAAACAGTAACAATAACCTTGACAGTGATCCATATTCTAAACCTCTCAAGGGCATGAAACCCTGACTCTTTATATTGTGAAGCTACAGTTTGATTGAGGAACTGTCAAGATAAGTAGAGATAGGAGGAGGTCAGTTGCATCAGAACAGGGAAGTGAACAATCCTTCGCAGGTCAGAGCAAACTTGCTGTAAGAAGGGATGGAGGAAGTGTGGGATAGGCAGATGTCAACAGCCAGCAGGGTGGTTTGGTCCCACCATGAATGAGTTCTGTCTCAGAATTCTTAATTTATTTGTTTTCCTGGGAAATCAGAGGGAACAAGTTTACATGTACCAGGCAAGCAGCTAGCAAAAAGGAGGCAAGGGTCATCAAGGTGTTCTACTGCACTAGCTAAAGACTGAGCTCTCAGGCAGAGGAGGGAATAAGCTATGGGGAATACAAGGAATAGAGGAAGCACAGTCTTCTTTAGAGCAACTTTTTACGAGCACTTTATTAAGAGCCTCTGTGTTAACTGGACTGATGGTTTTCCATTTAAAATGCAAACAAATTCTAAAGGATTCCCTAAATAAACAAAAAGATTAAATACAGCGCCGCTGTTAGAGTGGCAACATACTTGATTTCACAGAGGTCCTAACAGCCTTCCCAGGCACAACAGCCAGAGCTATAGGGAATTTCACCTTAACGCCTGGGGGTGGAGGGACAGACAGTATCTGAAACGTTCATGTGATCTACGGTGCTAAAAGCCCAATTTAGTTACACCAATATTTTCAAATAAATAATCAATTCTCATCTAATACACACACCAAAATTATAAGTGAGTATTCTGAAGCAATGCATAGAACCATCAGTTAAAAGCAAAAATAATCAATGCATTTAGTACATCACATAACAATCTATCTACAACAGTTCGGGAACCTGCAGTATTCTCAGTGAGAGAGGAATCAAAGAGGTGGAAAACAACAAGAAAGAAGGCAGAAGCTGCAAACGAGTATATAGCTCTGTATCAGTATATAATACACTAGAGAAAACATACAGGAGAGAAGAATTATACATTTAGAAGCAGGGAATAAGCAGTTTGGAGGTGATAAATATATTCTTAGCTTCTCTTCTCTCACTTTTATAGAAATAAATCACAAGAAAAATCTCTTGCTCCTGAAGATCACAGGAGGTAAATCACACTTCTTCAGGTCTGGTAGACTTTTGTCAGGATCATAAATATTCTTATCTCTGTAGTTGCTTGGGTTTCTGCTCTCTTGGAGTGCTCTCACCCAGCTCTGCATCCATAGGCAGAGACTGTATGTCCCAGAATTAGGATGAAGAGCGGAAAAAGGAGTTTGGGCTTTACCTTAAAACCAGCTGTAACATCACATCTTCACAATGCAAGCCAATGAGCGTTCTGAACAATGCCAAGGAGACGACACAGAGCTGGAAAATGATAAATGATGTCAGCTTTTCATCTGGAAATTGTACCTTTCCGATCTTCCCTGCATACTACATTACAAAATGGCTCTGCCAGAACATCATGCTTTATAAGGCACTGTTAGTATGATATTTCATTTTGTCAACACCCCTACGGGATTTTTTTTTTTGAAGTTGTCTAGAGCTATACACATAACATTTTACATTTTAACAAAATACAATCCAGAGTTTTCCTTCAAATAAGCTATTAAAAGAAAAAAAGGCAGCAGTTTACCAGTCTTTAATATTATTCAAATGTATTAATTTAATTTAATTCAGGATGATGTGAACCCTGTAACTTCCAAGATAGTGTGTTAGTTTTTAATTCTGATGTAGAACTTGAACCAACTAAAGGTCTTTTTTGGAAAAGTTATAAACCACCTCAAGTTTCTGTTGCTTTAAGTATAAGGAATTATTAGTGTTCTACACATTAAGAAACTGAATGCTTCTACACATATAGCTTAATGTACTGACATAGATCAGGACTAAACAAGTCATGTTTATCAGAACCTACTCCATATGGAGTGTTCACAACCCCTTCACTACAGGTCACTTGAATTGTTGGGAACCATAGCAAAGTGCAAAGATCCTTCCTGCGAGATCAGGAGAAAGGAAAGAAAAATAGGATTCCTCATTGGAATTGCATGCTTGCCTTTTTGGCAAAGGTCTGATCAAATATACCCATAACTAGGTACTTCACTAGTAACACTCAGCAGATACAAAAATCATGCCCATTCTGTGACAGGCATCCACTTTCACACTGGCTTTAGGACAGACTAGAACCATGGACTTCTACAGGCTTTTTTTGGTCACTAATTAGATGTACAACACTTTCAAAGCTATCATACAGTACATTTCTACCTGCCAGATACTTGCTAGACCACACAGTTATGTCCAAAATGGTAGAAGCATGAGCTGTAAGCTTTCATGGGTTTTCATGGACCGCAGCACCATCATCTCCCTGCCTTTCAACCCATATTTCCTCGGACACATTCTCCTGCACTGCTCTCTCCTAGAAACAGTATCTCACAGCTGGCTTAGACTCCAGGACCAGGCTGACTCTTGTCAGAATTATTTAGCTTAAGTTGATCCTCTGCTAGAGTTTCAAGTTGGTGTTTAAATCTTGCCTCTTCCTATATGAATTATGTAAACTCAAATAATTAATATATGAAGTTAATTGCACTCTTCAGTAGCTAACAAAAGAAGCAGATTAGGACAAAATAAAGAAAAAGCTGCAGGTATTTCTCTACCTCATTTTTTCAGTCACTGAACATCCTTTGTAATTCATTCCATATTAAATCCAGCATCCAGCCTGGCCATGGCTTCTCCTCCACACTATGGAATTTCCTCCTCTTCTCTGCAGCCCCTTCCCTTACTCCCACTGTTAAAACACTCTATCCTAGCTCTGCAGCAGCACATCGCTATGTTCCTCTCTCCAGCCCATGCTTTCTCAAGAACATCAACTTAAAGACTCCTTGTTTCACCATTTCCAGTTGTCTCTTTCAGATGAGCGACTCAGCTCCCTGACAATATGATTGGCTGCCCACGATGACCAAGACCAGATGAATACGTATATTTCTTGAAAAATATATATACTTACATGTATTTTCCCTTACTTGGTAGCTATGTCTGTGGAACAGTTAAACAGCAAAGTTCAAATGAACCTCACTTGATAGCATCTGAAAAGCAGAAGTTTCTTTGATTGCCTTCCCTAGTTTGATCATTGAACTAACACTCAGAGAAGAACAAAAGAAAAGGAAAAGGCAGAGAGAAGGGAACCGGGGAACGCTCATGAGCTGGCTTGCAGTGAAGCAAAGCAGAGCTCAAACTTGTTGCCCTGCCACCACTGCCCACTGCTTGTATTAGAAGCCAACAGGAAGGTGCTAGTTAGTCTAAGACCTCGTGTCTACAGAAATAGATGGAGAAAGTAAAAGGGCAAGAGAAGAAGAAATAGCCATAATTGGAGTTCTTAATAGGAATAGGAGTTGAAGAGCTTCACAACATGCTTTTGGAAGAAGCCAGATCCTTGCATGAAAGATATGTTTTAGCCAGGGGACAGGGGGAAATTCTCATTTCCTCTGTGAAATTTACTGAGAGCCAAGTCCAACTTTTCTTCATATTGTGAAAGTTCAAAAAAACCTGCTACTGCCTTAAGTTTTCCTGTATTTAGGAAATTTCAGTTTACACAGAAACATTTCTTACTTGTCTTTGCAATCATATTGCAAATCAGGAATCATCTGAATAAGTAAAGCTAGTCTATTTTTGTATTTTGCAAAAAGAAAAGATTTAATATATGCTCAGAAGACAAGGAGAATAGCATTTTTACAAGTCCTTTTGGCTACCTGTCTGCACATAAGTTTAACCCTGTGAATTATTAATAAGTATTTTCATCAATAATAATGTATGCAGCTTTTGTGCTATAGAAACACAGAAGACTGCAGTTCTGGCTTTTGCACTTGGCCAAGCTATACTGCAGAAAACTCATTTAGCATCACAGAACCATTTTGGCTGAGATCCTGAGTTGCTCAGGGCTGCAGAATTCTTTACAATTCCCATCTCGTTTGCCTATGGAACAGTAATTAATGATTAGCAGAGACAACAGCATTTGCATTTTTGTCGACAGAAGCTGTTTCAGTTTTCAGAGTTAATCCATCTTAGACATGCAGTAACAGCAGCATATATCCATATTTGCATGCACTCACATTTCAAAACAGATTTCAGATGAAGCTACTGTCCCTAATACACAAATTTAATGCACATGCTGGTGTTCTGGCTTCTTTTGTACCTGCACTAAAACAATATCCTTTATTTCATCCATGGTGCTGTGCATCACACAAGATTCAGCCAAGACTGCCAGTCAAACAAGGCTCAGAAGTGTAGTCCAGCGCAACATGTAGTCATTTTTTCTGCCAGAAGATCCAACTGTTAGCAAAGGTTACTCTACTATCTCTGTCAGCTAGCTCTCTCCAGCCACTGTGGTGCATTGTGCCGAGGCTGAAAAGGGGCTCACTGCAAATTTGAGATAAACCTTACTACACAGGGGAGTGAAGGCAAAGAACAGGAAGCAGCAATCTGATCACTTCAGCAAGAAAGCTCCTTCTTTTAATCAAAGAAAAAGCAGGCAACATCACAGTTAAGCAAACATGCTACAACAATACAGACTTCATTCTTGAGCAATATATTGGCAATACTGCAATTCACAACTTGGATCAATTTGGAGATATCCTTATAGGGCTCCCATCATCTCCACAAGGACTATTTGAAAATGCTCATTGTTTGGCAAAACTCCAAAGATCAAAAATGCTCCTCACCACAAGTATATTTCTAAGTCCCTGGGTGAGTTATCTATGGCAGCACAAACTCAGAAGTATCCAGAATAAAAACGTTGCCAAATTTACCTTTAGTCTTCTAACAGAATCCAGACTTCCAGAAGCCCTCATCTCCCTCTATCTCATTTCCTGTATGTGTGAAACCACCTCACATATTTATCAACTTAGTATAGTGGTAGCTAAATGTCATCACACACACATAAAATTGAGGGGGTGGTGAAATCACGCATTGCAGGGGCAGGGCAGAAAATTCCTAGTTAAACAGATACCCACTGAATATATGGAATCTCCTGTTTAAATATTTAACCTACATCCACGTTGAATACCTGAACTTACTTCCTGCTTGTCTTACCCGGAATGGTGTGTTGATTCTGCTAGTAAGTGTATCTAGGATATGCACATTCTCATGTCGGTGCAGCAAAATAAAACGGAGGAAAATCTTGAGGAGGGCTGGCTCTGAAACACTACGCAAAAAGAGATCCAGATATGCAGTAGTAGTCATCACTTCTTCCACAGTCACCTACAAGCAAAAATAATGGAAATGCAAAGATACTGCACACACAAAATATCCATCCATCCATCCATCCATCCTCTGCAACTGTATACCTGGCAAACACTCTAAGGTCTTCATACATAACACTGCCACAAAACCATTGACATCTTTGCTCTTAAATTTGCAAAAAGCATGCTTCTGAATGACTCACAGGCATTTTGAACCGATTTCTGTCTTGCTTCCCCATGAAAAAAGAACCCTCCCCCAAACTGACACCCCAAATCTCACACATACTGAAATACAAAGAGCCAAACCAAGTTAGAAGCTCCCCACCACCTTTCTGCCCACATCAGCTCGTTTACATCACACTTTTTTCATCCTTCAGAAGCATTTTCAGATGCTGTGAATACCTCCATCTACCACTTTATTAAAAATAAATGACAGAGCACAATCAAAGCACGGTACAAACTACATTTGGTTATAGAGCTTTAAAGAAAAAATCCCCATAGCTATCCAGAATTTTGCCACAATTTTCCTTCTTTTTATTTTCTCACAGCAGAATTCCTCATCTCACTCAATTTTTAAAAGGAGTGTGTATATACATACATACACACACAAACCAAAACCCAAAATCTTTGCTACTTTGTCCATCAAAACACAATTCAAACACCCATGCAATACTTGCATACCATAACCCACACTGCTCTGCTTATGGCAATCCTTTGGAGCTTATTTATTCACAGTATGCACTGGCAAAGCACAGAAAATTCCAGAGGCCACCTCTGCACCCTGCACTGCTGTTGCAAAGTCAGCTTTTTAAAAATAGTTACCCAGGAACCTAATAAGCTTAAGTGCACAAAGATAAACCCTTAAATACAAGAATCTGCCTATATGAAAGGAAGTATTAAACATCTTTTGTTTACCAAACTTAGCTGGATAAATGAAAAGACTGATTTTATTAAAAAAAAAAGAATCAAAGCTGTCACTTAAGAGCTAAGAGGATTTGGAAAATACTCAGAAGGGCAGCATTTACGTAACATGCTGTAAATATTAAAATCCTTGTTCCATTATGCTGCATGTTAGCCACGTCCACAGTAATGTCATGCTGCAAACATTCTCTTTAAAGCATTTAAGATCACAGGCTGCTTCTGGCTGGTTACACAGAACATAGGAATGCTGTATGCAGCCTGCAGACCTTATGGAGAGGGGGCACCAATGAGGAGAGCACAGAGAAGCTCTAAAATTAAGGTCATTGATTCACTCTCATTCTGAGGCTTTATTCTAATAATCAGCTACGTCCTCCTCAATGCAAACAGTGGGCTACTAGCTCATTTTGGCACTTGAAACAAAGCACCAGTGAAGTAGCAGCAGTCAAATTTTTCACCAGGATGGGAAATAAGTTCACCTTCTTGGTTTACTGCAATAGGGTTGGTCAAAATCAAGCATTAAAACATAACAATGAAAGGAAAGGAATGACACACACTTTTACAGGATCTGTGAACTTTGCAAGGCTAAGCAAGCAACAGCTAGACATATTTTCTAGACCTAAAGTTGTATGTTCAGTGCTATCAAAACCAGAAATGAGAATATAGTTCTTTCACAAAATAGTATCTATTAACACATACTCCAACTCAGAATACAGTTTATGAATTCATTCCTCCTTCCCCCACAAGTGTCAAGTGAAAAAAAAAAAAAAAATTTACTAGGTTAAGCACCCCAAAGTTACAAATTGCCAGAATTAGCACTGTGGCTACAGCCTTAACTCAAATTCTGTATTACTGTACATAGGATAAAGAAAAAAATGTGCTAATGCCCATACACACGCTTTTCTATAGGACTACTGCCACATTTCAACCACCAAAAGACCTGCTCAGAGAACGAACCAGGGCTGTGAAACAAAGGAAATTGTTCCCAGTTGGAGCCAAGACTCTTTTGTCTTTTTGCAACAGTCAAAAGGTGTGGGGACTTGTGGGGTTAAAAAAGAATGGCTTTCTGATGAAAGCTGTTGACTGTTGCCCTGAGAAGTGGCTTTTTTGTTTTGTTTTTTTTATAGCAGCAAACTGTAAAAAGCAAAGCCCAAGAAATCCATCATGTGACATCATTATGATAGCATACAGTTCATCGAAGAGCTTAAAGCCTCTGCCAAGTAAAGGCCAGAGAGAAGTAATAAATCATTATGTCTGTGTCACTTCTCCTTCATCCTTTATGGGGAAAAGGAAGCACGTTCTTGGCCCGTGGGTTTCACAGATGTTCACTGACAGGAGAGGAATGGGCTATGTATATGTATAAAATACTGAAGCTACAAATGAAAGCAAGAAAAGCCAGCAGATTCACAAGGGCAGTGACCTTTTTCTGAAACGGATGCTCTTTGGACAACTCATCCTACATTTGCATCATATGCTTTTCAGAGTGCGTATCATGAATGAAACAAAGAGCAGAAGAAAGCCACCTAGAGACTACTTCAGAAAAGAAATGTTCCATTCTGAGAGCATGATCAGTGCTCCTAACAGCTTGAGAACTAGACAAAAAAAGAAATCATGTTTACCATCGCCAACACTTCACTGATACCACTAAACTGAGCTAGAAAGACCAACCAATGATTAATGAAGCCCGAACAGTTCACAGAGGAGTTACTTACAACCTTGTTAAATCTTGTTTGAATCGAGGTTTTCTGTGCAGGGTGCCATATTACACTTAATTTCTAGTTATTCTTGGGAAAGAAGTTGCTGGATCTGCTTAACCATTTTCTGAGAAAGAGGGAAGACGACTAACTTTTGTCAAAACTTAAATGGATTTCTAAGAATCTTTTTTCATTTTTCAACGAAAATGCACTGCCTTATCCACAACACTCCTTCAAATTTTCACAATAAGTGAAGCTAGGATCTATTTCACAGGTCACTCTACAACACTCAAAAAGCAGGCAAGTTAACACTGTACAAGCAATTTTAATGCTATTGTGGTCTAGAAGTTACAGTGCTCTGTCAGTGCGTCTTTGTGCACAACTTGCCCTTACAAACCAGCATAGAGACCATCCTTCTGTTTCCTCACAAGAGGGAATCAAACAAAAATACTGCTTTTTGGCATTTGAAATGAAAGTCACGTATGCAGCTTAGGAAAAAGATCAATTAACCTGGCAAGCAGACATCTGTGCTTTTACAATTATATCTTATTTTGCCACCTTGCGTTCTGGGTTTGCTTCTCCCTTTTACCATATCTGACAATAAGTGTAACTTCTGAAGATTTGAGGCACCTAGAGAAGTATTCAAAAAGGCTAATTTTAGCTCCATGAGGCTAATTTTCCTTTTACTCAACGGGATACATTAGCCTGCTCTAAATGAGCCTCTGGAGAGCTCACTTTTTTTTTGCAATTAACTAGAGAAGGACGTTGGAGAAATCAGTTACACTAGGCAAAATCCAGCCTTAGCAAAACCCCTTTAACTCTGTAAACCTATTCTACAGATTGCATTATACATAATACATTGAGTGTTGAAAGTGAGGCTCATTCAATTTGTGCAGTTATTATGGAAAATCTCTGTTTTCTAAGATAACAAAGCTACAATATTAAGCTTCATTCAGACTACCTGCTGGTTGTCTCTCCTTAAACTAATGCCTCATGAGACAGATTTGGGGAAAGTAGGGAAATCCATTCTAATAAATTCAAATCAGTAAACAACAAATTTCTAATAAATTCAAATTAGGTAAACAACAAAAGAGCAAACCTCCCCAGAGAACAAAACGTTTACTAACCATGTCAAGCATGTCCACTACAGTCAGATCCTGAGGCAGTTTACAAAAACTTTATATCATTGTAAACATTGATTACAGTAAATTTGTCCAAGTAAGCTTTTAGCTAGCCCTCAGAATTGAACATCTTTGAAAGGATGATAAAAAACAAGCTAAAATCTCCACACATCCACAAATATGATATTTAATTTGAAAATTCTTCACCTCTGATAATTCAAGTATCAAGAAAAATACCATTACAAAGGGAGATTAATAAAATTAAGACATGGCAATTTTCTAGAAAAGCCCTTTGTTAAGTAAGCAAATTTCAAGCTATGTTTTTGATAAAGATATTTCAGCAATATTAAAATCTACCACTGCCACAAAAAGCAAAAATAAAAACCCACCAGCAGCATCCCTTGCATTAGATCCCTTCTACTAATGCTAAAGACCAGGGATAATCTCTGCTCCTAAGATAAAATTGTAGGACTGGAAATGAAAACCAGGAAAAATCCATATTCATTGCATTAATCAGACTGGTATTCTACAATTTCTATTTTCATTATCCACAGTGGTAACAATTAAAAGTTGTTGGATTTTTTTTTTTTCAATATACATGTAAATTTAAAGTGTCTGTCTAAAGATACCATTTAAAAACTTCATCCACATGTTTTTCTATATAATAATCGGTTGTCACAGATATTTTTTAAGATGTAACCTGCTGCAAGAGGGACTACCTGAGAGTCTTCATAGCCAGACGGATATTTGATTAGAGATTATTGAAAACAGAAAGCCACTTTTAGCCTTGTAATACCCTTCTCTAATGATGTAATAATTTTTCGCAAATCTTTTCTTGCCTCCTCTGATGACTGATTAGATGGTGAGGCAGAACACTGTAAAGAGATGCAGCTTTTACAAGTCATTGTGCCAAGTAATAGCAAAAGCCAGAAATTACTGTCGTTGTGAGTTCAGTTTAATATATTACACTCACTAAGTTAGACCAATTGCACTGATTCTTTATTACTGGCTATTTTCCCTTGGGAGCCACACAATATATTTTCTAATTTACAGCTTCATGCCCTCTTACACGAATATGGCTATCATGATTCCTCCTTTCCCTTCACTTTTCCCTTCCTTACAAGGATTTGTATGAAGAGACCATGAACGTCCTTATTAGAGCTTATCTTCTAGATCCATGAGCAGTTTAAACTTGAATAAGCCCACCTCACTGATAAAAACCCCCCAACCATTTGCATTCTCTTCTCCTTTCTCTTCATTTTCAGCTTCTTGCCCACTGCTTATACTGGCAGAAGGGTTCATGGTTCAATTCACTGCATAGTGAATTGGCTTAGGGAATTGATTCAGGTTAAAACTACCCAGGAAGTAAAGGTGAGTTTTAACCTCAGTCAGTCTCCCATAATGGAACAGTTGTCCTGGCAAAAGACAGGGTTGACATATGGGATGAGGGACAGAGGAAGTTTGCACACTGGGGGAACCAGAAAACCAGAGCTGCTTCAACTCGCCTCAGCTTACATTTATAAACTGCTTCAGTTTATATCAGGTCAAAATTCAACTCAACTGCAGTGTTTGATGCAAAAAGTGAAAGGCACCTTTCACATAGATCCACTCCGTAGCCAGTAAAATTGTTTCGTAGCTATTGACGGGCTTGTCCAAAGCGTAAGACTATTCGAAGTTTCCCAGTAACACTTGGTTTATACCTAATACAGCAGCTGTCCAAATGTTTTTTCCGTAAGGTGAAAGATGGTATTATTTCTAAACGGGAACCGACAGTCTTGTAGGATATTTATAAAGATGCTCCTTCTAATCTGTGGGGTATAATTTACAGGTCATTTCCCCCTAGCTGAGCTGAGTAATCATCAAGCAAGCATTATTGAATTATCACAGTAGCACACCATGTTAGAGGTTTTCGTTTAGACGGGTTAGTGCGCAATATAACTGAGGTCCATTTGACAGAGCTTATTTGACAGGACCATGCCAGTGCTTCCACAGAGCAGTTCTGTTCACTTGGCCAACAGCAACGTTTTACACTAAAGAGCTGGTACAATTTTCCATTATTCAGATTAAAACAAGCCTTCCAAGCAGAAAAATAATTATATCATAGTTAGCAATTAAATGCCATGTAGTATAGCAGTAAATGCTAAGACATTAAAAATTTGCCTTTCTAATTTGTCAAATTTTTAGCACTATCTTCAATAAATTGAAATAACACAAATTACATAAACACTCAAGATGGTCTGAATAACTATCTTCGTCACCCAAATTCTCTGAATGCCAAATTAAAATTAAATTTTAATTTAATTTAACACTTACAGGAAAGACAGTTGTATCAAATGTAGCTGTATCAAATATGAGCTGTATCAAAGGTAGCATAATATTTATATATACCACAGTGTGGCTCCTAATTATCTGATTTTGATTGCAAAATATATACATATTAAAGGCCTTCTGGAAAGGATTTCATTGATCAGATTTCTACAAAAGTGCTGCAACTACCTAAAAGAGTAAGGTAAATAAGCACTTTTTACTACCAAATACATAAAGACTAAAGCAAGCCGATATGGCCTCTAGCAGAACTTAAGACTGCTAATATAACGTAGGGTTATTCTGGAGTCACCCTGGGATTTCAACTAGGTTTCAACTGAAGAAAAAATTAGCCTTATTTAATTACTTGGACCCTTGTACAGTTTGGCCCCAGAAGACGTCATGTTTTTTTGATAGATCTCCAAAAATTCGGTTTTGAAATTGAAGCAAGAAACAGCCAATGCAATGCGTCACAGAAATTTAACGGTATGGCTCTGTGCCTGAGCAGAATTATAGGTTCTCACAAGTATTTTTTACCTAAGTACCAAAACTTAGGGAAGAATGCATAGAATTGCATAATTTAAAGTTGTAACTGACGTGCCATCAAAAAATACCAGTCTTAAATTAATAACAGATTCTGCCAGATAGTCTTAATTTTCTCAAATCCCAGACTTACACCAGAAAGAATAAAATATGGTTTGGGCAAAAATTTAGATCATGGATTGTTACTGCAAAAAGAAAACCACCAAATTAACCTTTTCTTCAGCTCTGCATGTTTACGGACAAAATATTTTATTCCTTCTGTTTTTAACAGAAGTTATGTCCTTGCATAAAGATAAACCTCCCTGAATAATGTCATCGAATCACTTTTTTCAATGTCTCAAGACACTCAGATGTCAGAAGTAAGGGAGGAAACTGTTTTGTAAAAAGCACAATAAAATCCAGACAACCAAAGGCCAAGACAGGGCTACCCAGCACAGCCAGTCAATGCATATCCCTACCTACATGATACAAATCTGGGCTCTGTCTACCCATTCGGCGATGTGCAGCTTCTGAGGTATGAACATATTTGTCAGTTGCTCATTACATGTGTAGGTGGTATAATCCACACAAAGTGACAACAGACTAGTACAGACCAGGTATAAATTAGGCTAGAAGAACACGCTATATTTAGGATACTTATCTTTAACAAATGAAGTTAGGGAGTCATAAACTTGAGAATGTTTGGGTTATTTAAGCACGTTGCAGTTAATGTGCTACATAAATAACCTTCGCAGAGCTCACTGTGAAAAACAGGTTATTTCAAGCTAGCTAGCTAGCCCAAATCAATTTGAAACTTCCTTAACTGGAAAAAAAACCCTGAACTAGTGAATTCTTTTTTCAACTCCATACTAGCTTCCCCAGATATAGCCACAAAAATCACACCAAGCAAAATATGTTGGTCTCCCCACCCCCCGACTTTTTCATAGAAACACATCTCTATCCTCAACACTCTTGTTGTGTTTCATTCACACACTGAACTGTGTACATAGTAAGGGTGTACAGGGAGACAAGCTGCAAAAATTAAAAAAAAAAGGCAGAGCTTACTACATAGTTCCATAAATGTTACAGATATTTCAAGATCACACATATACATATCTCAAAGCTTTGGACCACATACTGAAACTCTGAACTATTTTTACTGAAATTCTACTTACTGAAACTCTGATGCTACTTTTACCAAAAGTCTTGTCTGATAGGCTGATGTTTTAAGTTGGGAGAAGAGAAGGAAGTCAAGGAAAGGAAACAGAAGGTTGGCATGGATGAACTAGGAGCTCCTAACAAAACTGAAACATAAAAAGCAGGAGACGGAAGCAGGGACAGGTGACCCAGGTGGAATATGGAAAAACTGCCTAAGTGTGCAGGGAAAGGATTAGGAAAGCCAAAGCCCAGCTGGAGGTGAAGAAGGGCTTCAACAGCAAAAGGAAGGCTATGAAAAATGTGTGTCTGCTGCTGAATAGGATGGGGGACGTAGTGACAAAACACATGGAAAAAGCCACAGTACTCTATGCCTTCCTCACCTTGGTCTGTACTGGCAAGATTTGCCTTCGGTAATCCCAGGTCCCTAAGATTAAAGTAGAAGTCTGGAGCAAGGAAGACTTACCCTTAGAGGAGGGAGATCAGGTTAGGGAATATTTAAACATACATAAGTCCATGGGACCTGACAGGTTGCATCCCCAACTGTTGAGGCCACTCTTGGTTTTTGAAAGGTTATGGCTACCAGAGGAGGCTTCTGAGGACCAGAAGCAAGCAAATGTCACTCCAGTCTTCAAGGACGATCCAGAGAACTACAGACTGGTCAGCCTCACATCGATCCCTGGAAAGAGGATGGAATAAAACCTCGTGGAGGCTATTTCCAAACATATTAAAGAGAATGTGGTGACTGGGAGTAGTCAGTGTGGATTTAAAAAGGGGAAATCAAGCCTGACCAACCTAACAGCCATCTACAATAAGACGACTGGCTCGATGGATAAATGGAGAGCAGTTGATATTATGTATCTTGCAAGGCTTTCGAGACTGTCTCTTGTACAACATCCTCACAGACAAAATTATGAAAAATGCACCGGATAAGTGGACAGTGAAGTAGACCAAAAACCAGTCAAACTGCTGGGCTGAAAGGGTTGTGATCAGCAATGCAAAGACCAGCTAGAGCCCAGTGATGTGTAGTCTGCACTGGGGCCAATACTGTTTAATATCTTCATTAATGACCAAGATGATGAGATGGAGTGCCCCCTCATTCAAGTTTGTAGATACTACAAAACCGGGAGGAGTAGTTGATAGACTGGACAGCTGTGCTGCCATTCAGAGGGACCTTGACAGTCTGAAGAAAGAGGCAAACAGGAACCTCATGAAGTTCAATAACAGAAACGCAAAGCCCTGTGCCTGGGGAAGACTAACACAGGCACAAGTACACACCGCGGACCTACTGGCTGGAAAGCAGCTTTGCAAGAAAGAACCTGCAGGTCCTTGTGGACAAAAAATTGGCCATGAACCAGCAATGCATCCTTGTGGCGATGACCCACAGCCTCCTGGGCTACATTAAGAGTATTTCTAGCAGGTCGGTGGGGGGCACTGGTAAGACGCACCTAGAGTGCTGGGCTCCCCAGTACAAGAGATGCACTGACACACTGGAGCAAGTCCAGCAAAGACCTACAAAGATGATTATGGGATGGGAGCATCTATCATACGAGGAGAGGCTGAAAGATATGGGAATGTTCAACCTGGAGAAGGGCAGGCTCAGGCAGGATTTTATCCATGTGTGCAAACACCTGCTGAGACGGAGCAGAGAAGATGGAGCCAAACTCTTCTCATTGGTGCCCATTGAAAGGACAAGAAGCAATGGGCCACAAACTGAAATCCAGGAAACTCCAACTGGACATCAGGAAAAAAAAAAAGCAAACAAAGACCACATACTTTTCTACTGCAAGGGTGGTCAAACACTGGACCAGTGCTGCCCACAGAAGTTATGCCATCTACAGCTTTGGATATATTCAGCACCCAACTGGACACGTCCCTGAGCAACCAGCTCTAGCTGACCCTGCTCTGAGCAGCGGCGTGGGACAGGACAATCTCCAGAGATGCCTGCCAGCCTCAGCCATTCTGTGATTCTGTGAAGAGACAGAAGGAAGGAAGAGACTGGCCAGAACCTATCATCTACAATATAGGCTTAGCTTTAATCCAAAAGTGAGTAAACATCCTCATACCAAACATTTTGCTCATACCTGATTTTATCAGTTGCAAAGGCAAATTGATGTTGCTGTTACTCCACGAGGGATTAATAGCTAATAAGACTATTAGCTAGACAATTTATCTAATAGTACTTATACAACTGTTTGGCTTATTTTATTTTATATACTTGAATCAACTAAATTTGATTTGGTGGTCAGACAGGAAGTCATGTTAACATGATTTGTTTACGTTGCTGCTGTCGTTTTAAACAGAAATAAAGTTCTGTCACATTGAGAACAGAAAAGATTGAAGACTTCTTTCCTAGATGTCTACATTCTTGATTGGAGCTGTCTTTCCAAAAACAATAAATGCAAGTCTGTGTCTTGCTGTAGAGCAATTTTTTCGTCAAAACATTACTTCTTGAAGAAAAATTAGAATATAGTACAGAGAGAACAGGTCTGAAGTAGTATGCCTATACAATAGTCATTCAAGAGCAGAGCCAGAAGTTCATCTCCCCTCCGATTTTTGCATTAAGGTAGAACCGTGGGTGCCAGATTGGATATGGGATGTTAAGGCTTGAATGCTGCGTGAGGTCTGGACTCCCTTCCTTCCTTCCATGTCTATCACCAAGAGTTATGAGAAGCAGATGTTAAATACAAGTTAAACTTTAGAAATAAGATTTATAGGAACACCTTAGGAAGATGGACCAATAATTATCATCTCTTCCTACCACCCCTCCTTTTAACCTTCCACAGATCTGTCTTCCTAATCAGGTATTTATACCATGCTCCATTATTCATTGTATTTGAACTCATAAGCCAGAACGAGTCAGAACAACCCTAACTGAATGACTGGATAAACGCTAAAATCTTCAGCCGCAAGTAGACTTTAGGACACCAAACCAACTTCATTGAGTTTAAAAGGAAGGAGAAAAAGAA
>RSEF01000004.1:38719190-38769094 GCA_003993805.1 Himantopus leucocephalus | reverse complement strand
AAAAATCAAGATTCATTTAGTATTGCATTCAATGAAAAAAATTCTGTTTTAAAAACTACCACGGTGCATCTGGCCTTTCTCTCATTTTGGCCCTTCACAATTTTTTCTTAACCTAAAGGTTAATTACAACACTTAAGTCCCCAAATGGATGATACAGTTTTCAAAGCCCACTACTCAACTTAGCATGAATGTTTTCAATGGCAACTAGAAATTATTTTAATGTATGGAAAAGCTGTTACAGCATATTTATCTGTCTTAGCGCATAAAAATCTGTCCCAAAAGCAAAGACACAAAATATTTATTTTCTGTTAAATTAATGTGGGGCACAGCACACAAAGACTTGAGAGGTCAAATGTGTCTCTGCTTACTTGTTCTATGGAGTTGCGGTCTCACATATGTGAGAGCCTTGTATCAGATCCACTAGATGGTGCAATCCATCTTCTCCATTAAATGCATTTGAAGTTTATACACACAAGTAAATTTTTAAAGGGGAAAAAGTCAAACTTAATGCTAATCAAGGAAAGGTTTATTACTAGAACAAAACACCAAATAGAATGTCAGGGTTCAGGAGAGACCTAGGCTTGAAACTCACGTATGTTAGCAGCCAACATCTCCATTTTCGAGGCAAATATGATTTCACCCAATTTTGGAGTATATAAATGAGGTTCAACAAAACTTCCATCACATGAAAAAAAAAAAATAACCAGAACAGCACGCTTTAAGTGATTTAAGTAACATCAATAGGGAAATAATCAACTCAATATGCGGTTAGTAGATTTACTGACCAGTAAGAATGGCCTTCAGCAGCATGGTAGTATTCAAAACAACCTAAAATTTCTCTTAAGGTAAAAACAGCACCCACCAAGACCAGAATCCCACAGCTACATTCCGATATCTCCCTTTTTATCCATAACCTTGACCTAAAGCTGGTTAGCTTTTCACTTCTGATTCTAATTCCCAGTCTTGGTAAGGAATTAAGTCAAGATACAGAAATAGAAGAAATTACTCCCAGGTAAGGAGGTGAACTCAATGACAGACTACAGCCTTGATCTGGATTGCAGCCATATTTTATTTCAGCCCTTGACAAGTTCCCAAATGTCCGAGGTTTGTCAAATAATTGAAGAAGATTCTATACTGTTTAATACTTTCTTGGTAAGTGACTACTTACCACAAAGAATCATTTGCACTGTCAAGACAAGTCCTAGACTAGAAAGCAGGGTACAGTGTTTCACTGGCCTCTCAGAAAATGGAACAGGTGGAGTGCTTTCTGCTTGGTAGGCTTAGTAAAAATTAGTAAACCTTCAAAAAGTAATTTATTAGTCCTCTCCTGGCAGTTTTTGGTGGATTTTTACTCTCAGCAATTCCTACTTTTTCCTCCTCAAACAAGGTATTCTTTTTACAGGGTAATGAAGACTGTTAATCAACATATTCTGCAACAGTTGGAAATACAGTTTCCTGCAGCCTAACAAAAAAAATAATTAAGTAATTCACCAACATCAGTGACGTATTTTGCAAAGAATAACCCCTAATATTCAAAGAAAAAATGATTTTTTTTTTCTTGAAAGCAACATAAATTGCACCCTAATTCATCACAAAATTGATACCAAACTCAATTTCTTCTTCACTTTACGAAAATAGCTCTACCAACTGTGATAAGGAAGTACCAAACAATACCAACTTTGCCAAAATTAGCGTACTATTTCTTGACTGAACATTTTCCTTGTGGGTATTCTCCTTTTGGAAAATGTTCATTTGGAAAAATAAAATCCTCAAGGAAACATGTCTGCCATGATGAAATGTCAAAAAGGTCACTGCTTTTCTGATGATATGTCAGCCTAGCACAACAAAAATATTTTGGTTCTTCATTTCACTTAAGAATTTTAAACTTTTTCAGAAATGCCTATATCTGGCTTAATAATCTGTAGAGTGCAAATAGAAAGTATTGAAGGAAAAGATGGAAAGTTAGCCTAGAAACTTACTCAATTATGTGGAAGTCACTACTGACAGTACATTTAACAGTATCTTCTACACAGAGATCATCCATAATGCATTTGACCAGTATTATTTTGTGTCATGCTGGCATACACCACTGACCTTATGGAGTGCAGGAGCCATTACTGGCACCAAAAATCCATTGTAAATGTAATTCACAAGCTGGTTACGTATCAAGGGATGTGCCACCTAAGAGGGTAGGGGAGAGAAAGACACAGAACAGTTCCAGTGAGATTTAAAACAAGATGGGGAACAGACTACTATTATCCACGACCAAAACTGTTTCCCATTTAACAAGACATGTTCGTTTGTCCTTCTTACCAGCATTTGCTATGATTCAGGTTCTTAAAGATTTTTCCTTCTTCAAAGAAATACAGAAACTATGTTTAATTACAGTAAACCTGCCAACTTTAAAGAACAGGGCTTTTCAATCTCCCCACATGCTGACAAAGACGAATGGATGGACAGAAATGCGTGTATACCCATGCATCAAAGGAAGATTTGAGATTATAAATTTAGCTCCTGCAACCTCGTCAGGGTCACTTTAAAGTGGATTTGCCATTGTTAACTTGTCCTCTTATACAAGAAGAAAAAGCAGAACAGCTGTTTTCCTATGGTTCAAGAGTAGGTAAACCCAAGCGCTCTCTAGCTATGCAGTAAGAACATACTGTTCACATGCCCTTCTCCCAACCACTGTAAAAGAAACAGAAATGAAAATAAAACCTATGTTGCTCATTCAATAGGTTGGTTAGGAGCTTTAAAAAAATAACTCGTATTAGAAGCCAAAAATCTACTTTTATAATGAAGCATTCATTTTGTTTTCACAAAGAAAACGTATTATCAATTCATGCATTTAAAAGAAATCTGATAAAAGCAAAAAAAAAATTCCATTCGGAATCATTTTAAGTTGTTATATTCTGTTTGAAGTTCACACAGAGACTGGAATATCACAGCCTACATGTGGCCACAAATACATTCTCCCACTTGCAATTCTTCTCAGACTTTAATTTGTAACCCTTACTCTGGAAAGGGGAAGAAAAAGGGTTCCCCTTCCTCTGCTGTGATCCAGGGAAAAAGTAGTAAATGGCAAGAGGTCCTGGCTACACTGTCCCTTTTTAATCTCTGGCCAAAGTTTTTGGGTCAACACAGAACAAACCACACCACAAAAAAAAACATTCCATGCACAGAGCAAAAATTCATGCAGTAATTGAGCTTTCAATTCAGCTGAAGAAAGACTATAAGACACAATTAAGCAGCAGTCAGAAACTGCTTTTTCTGCATGTCAGCTGAAGATCCTTAACCATTCTGAGTTTATTTAAAAGGCAGTTTTAAAATAATATGCTCCTCTTTGTCTGCGGTAACCTTTGTATCAATTTTTTTAAAAAAGGTGTCAAATATGACCTCCTGCAGATGTAGATCTGTAGAAAAATCCTGCTTAGACACCAAAATGAATATTGTCTCCTTTTAACATTTAAACATGCATGTTAAAAATCTTGTATATTGCATTTAAAGAATGACAGCTACTATTATTTTCACTTGTTCAATGCTTTAATAGTCAATCAGTTGCTTTACTGTAATTTTGCACGTCTCACTAAAACATATCTTTTATTTAACAGTAAATGTGACTAAATTATCAATCCTATTCAGTACATTTCTTCAAGTAACACATAAATCCACAGTTTCTGTAGAATTTATATCATGCTTAATAAAATACTGGAGAAGGGTTCTGTAGGGTTTTCTAGCCTTAAAAACAATATAAGAAGACAAA
The DNA here is from genome assembly GCA_003993805.1 of Himantopus leucocephalus. Lineage (NCBI taxonomy): Eukaryota > Metazoa > Chordata > Aves > Charadriiformes > Recurvirostridae > Himantopus > Himantopus leucocephalus. Next base: position 38,765,334 of record RSEF01000004.1, on the reverse strand, counting down.
AATCTCATTTTAATTTTAGATCAGAGGAAAAAAAATAGTAAGGGATCAAAGCCAGAAAAAAAATCTAACAAAGAAATAATCATTAAGAACAGAGAGTGGATTCAAAACAGGCCAATCTAAAATGAAATTATGTTTCTAGGAAGATACCTAAATTCTGCTTGGAAAGCTTTCTTTATGCAGTACTCACCAACAGGCAAAACAGACTTTTTTTTTTTTGTATGCTATTACGAGAGCTTAGACAAGGACAGAATGTTTTTCAGTGCTTAAATATATAAAGACTACATTTTCCCACATGTAGAGGCATTCAATTTACTTTTAGTTACAACAGTGGTGTTAAAATACAATAAACATTTATTTAAAACAAAAAATCCTCCCAATTACATAATGAAATATCAAGTCACTACAAAATTCTACTGCTTTCATTGGAAACATTTGTCACCTGAAAACTAAAACCATATTGATTCATCCTTATAAACCAGGACAAACAGCAAAAAGCATTCATTTTATAAGCAACTAATTTTAGTGTAACTTAAAAATTCCATGCCATTAATAGAATAAACTCTATAATTTACAAACTTCTGCAGAATATACAAAAATCTACTACTTCAAAAGGACAGGACAACTATGCTCCATTACCTGTATCACAGCATTGCAAAATTCAAGGGAATTCATGAATTGTACAAGGGCTGGTGACAAGAGCCAGTCATCTTTCAGCAGACAGTGCCACTCTTCTCCTTTTTCTTCCAGCTTTGTAGGCAAAGATGAATAGAGGCCACTTAGTCCTGTTGCTAGCACCTGTATTTCAAAAACAGAAGAGAAATAAGTTGACTTTCCAACTGTCCATCTGCTTGAATGGCAATGCCTCACATCGTTTCTCTTACTAGTTTTAGTAACATAAGAAAGTGTTGAGATTAATTTAATTTCCTTTTGAAAGATTCCTGTGGCAGAAAGACATGAATATTTTAAAGAGTCTTCCATATAATACCCTTCTTTCAAGAGCTGATATTTAGGAGAAAGTGATGGGGAAAAGCAGGTTGGGGTTTTTTTGGTTTTTCTTTTTAGTCTGAAGTCATATTTTCTTTTTAAATACTTGTAAAATAATTTTACAATTTCCTTCAGTCCCTTCTGGAAGAAGCCATCATTGTCATCTATCTATAGCTTGTCCTTCGTTGGTGATTTAAATGTTACTGCTTACACATGCCTATATGAAGTGATTCCACTCAGAAATATGAAACATTAGAAATGGAGGGGGAAAGTGCCTCCATCAAGAAAAATGAAGTTCAGCCTCACACAGACCACAGATATAAGTTGACTTTCATTCCCAGGCACTTGAACACAGCTGTATCCACTTAAAAAAATAATTCTAGCTGTTCATAATTTCTCATTTTTCTTTCTTATTTATTTGGAAGGGAAAAAATAAAAAAGCCCGAAGTAAGTTATTGTATAGACATTGTTTCCAGTCAGAGTAAGGCTTACAGACAATTCATGTAGAATATAACACTGAAGCACAAGATTGTCTTTTTAGTTACAATTTAAAAAGCATATTTCCAAAAAGGTTTTTTAAATTTTACTGAATATATCTAGAGTATTGGTAGTTTCAGATCAAGATTTTAATTATTAAAGTTATTTGAAGCTGTAAACTTTCTAAATATTATTTACTATTCTCACCCTTCTGACACGATTTTATACAACTCCAGGATATTTTTTAAGATGATCTTCATTTTAATGCAATCATTAAGACTCCGTCTGATGGAAATCTTTTATTTTTCATTCAACAGACTCTCATAAGAATTTTTCCTCTTTCTACAAAGGGCTACTTGGCATCTACAGTCCTAGACAGTCGAAGCTCAGATGAAACACAACTGTTTTATCTATTAGGAAACAAACAGCTGATAATGCGCAGGTCAAAGACCAAGAGTTCAGGGAAGGGGATTCAGGTTTTGATCATACACAAGCGTAACCAATTAGAATTGCTAACCCATTCAGTCAGACAAAGGCTGTCTTTCTGAATGCTTTCCATTCCTTAATCACATAATTTTGAAGATGGATTTATTCTGGCATATGTAATTAAGCCTAATATTAAGGGGAGGGGGAATACTGTGGAAAATTCACTGCTTTAGCACACTGTGCTACTTTTTTTATACACATATATACATAGATATATAAAGATAGATGCTGGAGATATGTTAAAAAACTAAGAAGCTAAAGCCATTGAAGCAAAGCTTTACTTATACAATCAGATTCTTCTGTAACCAGAATCTTTTTTGCTTTTTCTCTCTCTCACATTAGAAGAGCTCAAAGGAAAAAGTTAGGAAGATCTTACTAGGCCTATAGACCTACCTAAGCGTAACCCACACACACACTTAACCTCACAAACCCTGGCTACAGACAATTCTAGGAAGGAAAAAATTCTGAAGAGAGAACTTGAGTTTCTTTTGACTTGCAGCCTGTTAATTAACGCGCACTTGATTTTCCGTTGTCTGCTTAAAATTTAACTGCTATTCATAAATTCATACTTACACTCTCAGTAAACAATCTGATTTTCAGAGCTGTGTACTATCCACAATTCTTCTTCATATGGAAGCTTAGTTCTTAAGCACAAGAAATCGACCTTGAGCAAAACATACTACTCTCCACTAAAAGAAGCAGTGAACTCACAATCAGTCAATGTCTTGAAGTGAAGAACTCTTTAGTTTGTCTGACTTACTGAAGTAAGAAGTGACAGAAGTAGCTGCTAAAATCTGTAAAGTTTGAAAACATCTTATTTTTGCTATGAAGTACAACACAAATGGCTCTATGTGATATTATGTTTCTAAATCACTGAGACAGAATAGCCACTGGAAGCAATTTCATCTCTTTAGGTGAAAAAACATCTGAAAATTTTCATAGAAGCATATGGTATAAAACATGATTACCATTTGAAATAACTAACAGAACTCTACACATTCTATAAGCAGGCATATAGAATAATGCATACATATAGACTACATTATGGAGTTTTAATTGGCAAAATGATAAACATCAATAATAAAAATCTGAAAGGGAAAGAAATTAATGAGTTGACGTCCTGGGACCACAAGATTGGTTTTATTTTTTGTTTTACCCAGAGCAGCATTCTTTTAAAGTTCTCCCAACATTTGTCAAGTCAACCCTACGTGCTCATGTAGTTTTACAAATACCTCCAGCAGTTTCTTTCTCACCATTGTCATGGGTCTCTCTGCAAACGAGTCTCCTTGATTTATTTACTTTCCCTTGACTCACAGAAGACACTGACTGAGTACATGATTTGTTATCTCAGACACATTATATGATTAAAAAGTGCTGTTAATACATAATCAATTGCTATCTGCCCAATTCCTTCCCTTTAATAATTCCCTTTCCTCACACATCCACAGTCTTTCTATCGTTGTGCAGGCTCAACTTTTCAAGGACATTGCAGAGCCATACCTCTTCCTGCTTTAATACTTAATACCATGGTCAACCTAGTCTTAAATAGCTGCTAAACAAAGTTAGCTCAAAAAATAGTATCAAGAAAGCCTTCAGGTTCACTTTGGCACAGATCTAACACTGATTTGAGTATAGGAGGCAGCACAGATTTATGGCCAGACCCCATCCCAGAGCACGTCTATACTATGCAATAAGGCATGGTAAGGAAAACCCTACATGTTGCTGATCAGCTCTGCCCCAGAACCAGAGACAGCATCAACACAGTGCCACCCAAATGCCACTCCTATCAGCACAGGACTGCGCTAGCTGTTTTGCAGAGTAGCTGAGGCCACATACAGCAATGCCACTGACACCTACAGAAACTTCCACCAGAGCAAAATCTTCAGTGCATCACACTCAAATTCAAAAAAGATTTTGTGCTAGTGAGCTAATTCTATGGCACCGCAATAAAGTTTTATTATAGACTTAGGCCAGTCTCATTACTGTTCAGAAAAGTCTGATTTTAGCACATTTTGACAAGAAGCCTTCCTAATTAGAATGATTGTCAATCATGGCTCCCTGCTGTTTGAAGGTTAATATAGCTGGCTTTTATCTTCAGTGTAAAAAGGCTGCTTTTTTTTTTTTTAATTAATTGGAAGATGTAATTATGGAAGTTATAGCACAGATCCAATAATGGCATCTGTCTCAGGGACAGCGTGAGAATCAAGTTCATATTCTTTAGCAGCATCTATTAAACAAGGTCAACTGGAGTCTCTCCGCACAAGAAATTCGATGCAATATTTACAACTGACAAAGGAAAACATTTAGAAGTTTTGTTTTGGAATTTGTAGGCCTCCTCCAGCCTGCTAACCTGGCTCTACCCTACTACTCAAAGGACATAACAATCTCAGAGTAAATGGAAACCTATGACTAGAATAGCTGTCATGCATTAACGCTTAAGGCAGGGATTGTAGCGCTCTCTGCTCTAAAGCTCTCTGCTTTAGTAGCTACGTGAGGTTCCCCTCCATTTTTTCTGGCATTTATTAAACTAAAATGCAAGCCACGCAGAAGATAAAATAATCAGTCCAAAAAACTGGTACACAAGAGCAACTTTTCTACAGAGTGATATCTGGTTTTGAACCCAACCATTACAGATCTCAAAGTGATTTTTGTCATAGGCATGAAGAAGCAGGTGTTGTCACATCCATTTTGTTTTAGCTTTAAAACTGCAGTAGGGCAGCTCTGTTTCTTAGATTATTTACTTGTTTAACAGCAAAGGTTTTCTGTTCAGGTAGTAAGAGTGATTTGCCAGATCTAACGATGCAACACCACTACCAAGTTTTGTAACAGACTACAACATAGCAAAATGGTGGTTTGCCTGACACAGCCATAGAAATGTCCAATTCTGTGACAAAGAGCAAGTCTCCCTTTTATCTCATAAAAATATTAGGTTTCTATTACACTCGCACTACTGTCACACTTATTTTTTTGAACTGTTGAACTGATGTTACAGCATGGCAATCATAGCCTGCGTAAGCTAGCAGTGTCACCACAAACAACAGCCTTAGAATACCTTGCTTCCATTGCTCACTCCCTTCACCCCCAGAATCTCACAGGGGCCTCACAGTGAGACAGAACAGGTTACCCTCCCACCAAGTTCTGCCATAACATCCATCAGTTTCCCAATTCAATTCACAGCACGACTGCAAAAACACTCATGTGGGCCCAAAAGCACAAGACACTGGTATGGAAACAAGGAGCAAGACTGCGTTTGGCAGTAGGGCTGGCTTAAACAGTATTACAATTTGTGAAATAGCTGTTAGCAGAAATAAATGTGTTACAACACATCTTTATCAAAAATTACAGAAGAGGATGAGAAAAATACAGGGGAGACAGTTAGTTTAGCATTGAAGATCAGGCAAACCAGGAACAACTTACTGGGCAAAAATAGGTGTTTTCTGCTATGTGGTTTGCAACAACGTTGTTTTCGGCAGACAAAGACATTATGAAAAGCAGCGCATCACGGGCCTGTTGGCCAACTGTTCCTTCTCGATGGATGAAGGGAATCAGCAGGGAAAATATGAGGAAATTGGCAGCTCCTTGGTCCTCGCTGGTGTGGAAAAACAGTTCTAAAATGGAGGGATCTTTGGCTATTATAGAGCAGAGCTGGTTCAAGAGGACAACCAACTCTGTTTCCACTGTTGGAGTGGCTGTTCCCGAGCAGGAACTCAGCAACATCATCAAAGGCTTCAAGATGGGCTTGTGATGTAGCAAAGGCTGATGAGACTGGGTCACTAGCATTTCATACATTTTGAGTTGCTCGATTTTTGTCTCATCGGTGAACTCTCGACGTAGGCTCCAAAGAAAAAGCTTCTCCATGATGTTTTCTGAGACCACAAACTCCAGAATAGGCCCCATTGAGGCATCCTTTGCTTGCTCTTCGATTAATAAGAAAAGCATGTGCTCCACATAATTCTGAACAGTGCTAGCCTCATCAGCTGAAATTGTCCCATACTTTGCCTGAGTGTTTTTCAAAGGATCGTGCTTCTCTAAGATTTTCAGAACCTAAAGAGAAACAAATGCAGATCAATTATTTGAACATATTTTTTAAAATATGCACTTATCCCTATAAGGAAAAAAACATCAAAATTCTTGACACAAAAAGCCCAAACTCTTTATGCTTTTAGTTTTGGTCTGTCAAGCTTCCTAAATTTAAAAGTTTCACACTTGGCATGTACGAGGCCAAAGTGTAATGCTTTTGTTCTCTTTTATAAGCACCTATATTTGGCACTTGTCCTATTGCTGAAAACTTGGGGTTCTCTGGAGTATGGATAAACTAGGTTCCCTTAGTCTTCAGAAACTGGGTTTCAATGATGCTTCCAATAAGTTTCTTCGTCACAGAGGACTGAAATTAAACAGCCTGCTCTTCAGCCCGATTAACTGTGCTCAGAACAATCAATGTCATGAGATAACTTGCAGTAGTGTGCAGAAACCCACAGGGCTGATCTTTCCTTGCCATATCTTACATGATACCAAAGGGCAACTGATGCCTACATACTCTTGCAACGTTCAATATAGATTAAGGATCGAGTAACGATTGTCATCCCAGCACTTATACCCCTGAATTAAATTCTGTTCTGCATGCAATCAATAGAGCTCCTTGTCTGTGAAACAACCACTGTCTTTAGCCCTTTTGTGGAGGATAATTGCTACAAACCCACACAGGAACAGCAGCTCCCCTAGCATGACAGCATCACTAGAGTTAAGTGAGAAAAGGTGGCTCTTGAACAATGGTTCCTCTGACACTGGAAACATCTCAGAAACACCAGCATTTGTCTGGCTTGCTGCTCAGGATAGCCAAAAATCAGCAAAAGCAGCAGTACAGAAATCAATTTTACATAAACTGTTAGTTATTCATATGACTGCAGCAAATAAGACCTTATATTATGGTGCTTGGAGCAAAACATCTTCATCTAAAAGCAATTATAATCCTGATGACATTCAAACAATTTTTAGAATATGCTGAAGTGCATAATCTACATCTATCCATAATAAACAACACTGCATACAGCTTTGCACCATGCATCTAATATACTTTGCAAAAGCTAGGCAAGCCTTACCCAGCACAAGGAAAGCAAGCACAGAAGTTTGCAACAAGGTCCAAGCCACGGTGAATCACTAGGAAAGCCAGTAATAAGATCCAGGCCTTCCAAAAGATATCACCACGTCCTACCACTTTGCTTTTAGATGCAAATCTGGAGTTCAAAGTGTGATTAGTAAAGGCTAACCATACCTTAAAAGGTCAATTACGTTTGTGTTTTAAAATGTTTCAATGTCATCTACTACATTCTGCATGAAAGACGCTTGTTCCTGAGCAATTCAGGATTTTCCTGAAAGTAAGAATGAAGCAAGTTCCTATTAACGCAGCCTACTTCAAATCAATAAGTCTAATTAACATTACCTGTGCCCAGTGTGTTCTAAACACTATCATGCATGTTTCTGGGTCAACACCCTGCAGGTTCGGAGCCTGCCGATTTTTGCTGATACTGGTTCCAGAGGACATTATAAATTTTCCAAAGGTCAAGCCAACTAGGCCATGCTGGATTTCTTTTGAAAATCCTGTAGTTAGCTACAGATGTTCAAGCATCATGATGAGATCGATACTGTATTTTGAGCTTTGGTATCCACAGAAATCTGTTTAAAAAAACAAAAACAAAACACACATATACCTATGCACATCAAATTATAGTATATAATGAAAAAGAATATGCTTAAAGAAAACACTGAAACCATTTTTCTTTTAATTCAGTTTGAAGATAGAATTTTTTAAAGCACGTTATATGGGACCATAATCGTTTCTAATGCTCAAACTTCTGAGATCAGCGACTCAATTAAGGTGCTACAGAAATAAATAAGCATAACAGAAGCTCATGCAGTAAACATTTTATGCATATGCCACTACATTTTTAATTTTTCATTGTATTTTTGTTGTTTGACCATGTCTCTTTTTAGAGTTGCTTAGTAACTAATGTTGCACAGGCTATATAGGTGAAAAAAAAGTACGGGAATTTTTATATATATATATTTTAAACAAATTTTTAATTAATAGATATAATTAAAAATACTTAAAGTTTTCTGTCAGAAAGCATATCATAAACACTTGAAAACATCTGAGGAACACTGTATGTAAGTAGAAGGATGCCTCTGTAACAATACCAAAGTAACCAAAACCAAACAACATAAAAGATAAAACCTTCTTGTATCCAAAGTCAAATAAATTGAGATGTCATATTAAAGGACTGTGAGAATAAGACCAAACGTTGAAACATTCTTTTCATCCATTATTTAATATCCTAGATATCTAGAGTATCAAAGTAGTTGCACACCTGCAGGGGAAAGTTAAAATGAAACAAAGGCAGATATCTTCCAGATACTTGAGAGGCTTAAGCAAACATATTATTCCCTCAAGCACCAATATCTAAGTCACACAGTCCCCCTTTTTCTTTTTTTTTTTCCTCCATGAGCTGTACATTTTTATTCTCCTTTTTGCAAACCAACTAGGCTTTTAATTTAATTCAATTTTGGGCCATNTTGGGCCAAAAAAAAAAAAAAAAAAAAAAGTCACACAAAAAAATGTCCCAAAAACCGCACACCAAAAAAACCCACCCCCAAACCCACCCAAACCTCCACAATACCAACATACAAAGAGTTTAGGAAGACAAGAAATGCACTACAGGTTCCAACAGCTCATGTAAATCATACTAGATTTTTATTTTCATTAGAGACTGCATTTTGAACTGCCTTCCATTTCTCCAGTCTTCATTATGATCTCAGGGCCCCTGAACATTCATTGGCTTAGTGAAATACATGAGGAAATTTCTGTACCGTAAGTTGCCACAGCCCATATAGAAATTCTTTGCCAGTACAGTAGGTATTTCTCTGCTTACATCTTAAAAATCTTTTCTCTATAGTGGATGTCTCTGCTCCCCGCATGTGTGCTTGGCTTATATTCTTGAAACTGGTAGCACAGCAAAGCATAGTCTGTCTCAAAAGTAGCAGCAATTTTTGCCATTTTCAAAATGTCCAAAGATATAAAGGGTACAATTTCAAGATTTCTGAAGCAAGCAAAAAGCAAAAGATGGTTATGCATTCCCCTGTATCTATGTATGCAGAATTCATATGTTCAAGATTCAACTGCACGATCAGAGTCTCCCCCCTCCATCCCAACCCCTGTTTCTTACAGCACATAAGATGCATTTCCTATGCATTTTCTAAACACTCTCACACAATACAATTAACATGATCTAGTTCACCTTTTTTGCAGATAAAACAGTCCATATATGGAGAAGCCAGCATAAATCCTGCACGGTTTACCTGTTTGAGTACCACTACTTCCAGAAGGAAGCTGGCACTCCATACAAGCTGCTCTCCAGATAATAACCCACCTGGAACCAGATACACTAGAGAGCATTGTGCAAAACCAGTGCAAATTAGCTCATGAGAGCCTGCCAACACTGGGAACAGAAGTAATCCCTTATAAAATATTATCAAAGTCTCTCTATTCCTTGCCCCCCTACTCCACTCACACTTCTCACCTGTCTACCTCTTCCGTGCCCACACTGGCGTTACACTTTCAAGTACTCTCCTTCCCAACAGTTTGCTTCATATGCTCATTTACTTGAAGGCACCTACTAGTATACTGCTATGTCACAAACAGTCCTGTAAAAATGAATAGTACTACTTCAACATTACTGATATTCCTGCACAGGAGAAAATAAAATAAAATTAAAAAAAAAACCCACAGAGATCTAAGTAGCAAGTGGATTTGAGAACCCAACTTTAGAGGCCTAGGAGCTGTTGTTTTTTGTTTTGTTTTGTTTTTTTTCCCCTAATCGTTACTAACTTAAGTAGGTACCACTATATGTTCAATGCACAGCTTCTGATGACTTCTGCTTGCAGCTCCAGAGCGCTCAACATTTCTACCAAAAAACACTCAGAAAACAAGATCCACGCTTAGAGACTATTTAGAAAAATAGTTTGCCTAATACCATACCTAATAATCTAAACCCGTCCACTTTCTGCCAGTTCCCTCCTTGTCAGCCCTCTCCTTCAAAAAGCAATTTTCCCATTTCTGTAAAAGTTCCACAGACTCCTCCAGGGAAAAGTGTCCTTCACTGCACAGCCCTGATCCACCCTTTGAGCAGATCTGTCCTGTGCATGAAGTGAAGCAAGCAGCTTTGGAAAAACTAATGTGATTGTGTAATTAAAGATGGTATCATAGGGTGCAGCAAGAGAACTTAATTAACAAAGCAGAGGCAAGCTCAATTCTGGAATTTACAAGTTGCTTGACTTTGTAACTTAGAGGTTGTTTCAATGTAGACTTTGCATGCTATTTAGGAATTTAAATAAAAGAAACTGACATTATCATAGAATCATAGTATCATAGAATATCATAGATTTTATCATAGAATCATCACGAGTGTGCCCGTCCAAGCCATGAGCAGCTAGTTTCTCCAGGAGAATGCTGTGGGAAACGGTGTCAAGTATTACACATCTAGATATCGCATGAAAAATTCTGTCACCAGTACGATACCAAGAGTAGAACTGGAAACTTCAGATCAGCCTCCACTATTTAAACAACAGTAACAGAGATTATGGCTTTCTTCAAGAATATTGATAAAAATTAAAGATCAGCCATGTAAGACTCTTGAGATGAATGCAGAGCTCTAGGATGTACCACACACAAGGTGTGTGTACAAGGGTGACTTAACCTGTCACGTTGTCTTCTCCTCTAATCTGTTCTAATTCTCTGTCCTCCCTAGCCTTCACAATTTTCTTTATTCTGCACGCATCTTTCCTATCCCAGCCCCAGACTCTACTCCACAAACTTCAAGACAGTACTCATTCCCTCCCCATCAGACCCTCCTTTAAATACGTCTATCTTGTAGCTCTCTAAATATACTTTTTGGGGGTAGAGGTTCCATACTGCTGTTTCGGTCATTACAGACTCCTGAAATATTTCCCTACTTCTCTGCAGCTGTGAGAAGGCCTAAAGTGAACAGAAATGGTACACCTCTCACCACACATTCAAAAAACAGCAAGATGCCAAGAGATCCAGTGACGGAGTCACTGTTATATGTCTGTGTGTCCAGTAGGAAAGCTCTTTCCATGAAAATGCCAGTTATTGACATTTATGTAAGAATTTATAACCACCAGTATGTTATTGAACACTCAAGTCCTGCCTCTATTAACAGTTTACTGCCTAAGTAGATGACCGCTACAGTCTGCATTTGTAGTATGGACATCTCTTCCTACACAAGGGTATTTTAAGTCTAGACACCATATATAAAGAACAGACATAGCCCCAGTGAAAGAATTCTTCAAGACAAGCTGGTGTGTTCCCTCATCTGCTGCATAAAGTCCCTTAAGATCCTATTTATCAAAGACATTTAAGAGCTTCTTGCTATTTCCAAGTCCCAGTTTGGGCACACTCAAATTACAACACTGGGAGTTCTAAGATATGCAGGTCATTAACAACCGCCAGCATTTTGATTCAAATTGGGTCTTTTTCAGAGTTAGATGACACTAGAACAGAACAGCAAGTGCTTTCAGTGTTGCTAACTCTGGAAATGACTGTGATACCAACCACAGAAAAGTTTTAGGAAGGTTCCCTTGAGCTGATGTTGCATGCATCCTGCCTAGTTCATTTACTAGATTTGTTAGTACAGATACAAACACTACCCCATTGCTTTATAAAGATCTTTGGGAGTATGTGATTGGTAAACTGTAAAACAGCAATTTTATCTCCAGCATTTATGTACTCTAATTAAAACCTGCACCTAACAGTATACTGCACATACATACAATCACAAGATTAAAGCCACTTACATCTTTAATAACAAAGAATCACAAAAAAGATCATTCATCCCTTGGTGACAAGAAATAACATCTCAGTAAAATTCAGCCTAATGGTTCATTCTGAATGTTCACTCCTACTGCACAAAGTCATCACAAACAGACTATACAAAGCATCAAATGAAAAACAAAAATATCAAATTTAAATCATTAGCTGAAACCAACTTGCCTGCAGCAAACATTAAGTTGATGAGGGCTAAGTTCACTTGCATCTAGCCCAGCTATTGGATCAGAAACCCAAGAGTAGTGTGAGAACACAGACATTGTCCTCACAGCAGCAAATACTATGGCTTTTTAATCATATTTAATTTAAAAGTAACAAGACAGCAACAAGCAGACTGCAATGTGCAATAATATTTCTAAGATCAAATCAATTCCCTTAAGGAAGCAAATATTTCCAGTTTGGAAAGCATCTTGGGATACTGGGACTTCCTTGGTAATACAAAACACTAATAGATTGTGTAGGTTTTAAAGACTTCAAACTCTGTAATAGTGTTCCAAACAGCATACAAAGCTTTTGACAACTTAAGTGGTCACAGAGCAGATCCTAAAAACAGCACACCTATTTAAAAAAGGAAAGTAATTGAATTGGAAGAGATACAATCTTTTAAGATACACATCAATCTAAAGTTAGCATGCTCTAGTTATAGCAGCAGTAGAAAGAATATATTCATTATATTTGTGGTAAGCATATTTTGTTACTAGACTAGTAGATAAGTAGGTTTTCTTGATTATTTTGCAAGACCAAGTATGCCACAGTAACTGCAACATCACATTATTCCCTGTAAAACTCCAATTAAACAGGACAAATAACCTGACCGTATTGAGTACAAAGGTGAGAAAATAAATTAATTTATAAAACATTGATTCATGGAGGAAGGGGCAGAAGTGAACTTGGGAGCCACTAACAACAAAAGTAACAGTTTATTTTAATGAGTTCATGGTTAAAATTTTACAATAATTTAGCCTTTCCTTCTTGCTAAATCCTGATCAAGGTATTACTCCATCATTTCATAGTCCTGACAAGTGCAAATACACCTCTCCTGCAGTCCATTCACAATTCTACTTCCAAAAACCACCGCTCAGTTTAATACTTTGACCCTGCCACACCAGAACAAAACCTTTTTGGCAAGCAAATCTTTCTGTAATTCAACCGTATCTTATCTATCAGTCATTTAACCCTATTACAAGGCCAAGTCCACTTACGTATGCCTTCCACAGCTATTTCAGTTGCCTACACTGATAACACTTTTGTTTCTAATCCCTCCTCTCATACACAAGGTATCTGCCCCTACTGCCGAGGGTTTATACTTTTAACAATCCCCATGTGGAACAAGAAGCACAGGCATACACATCACATCACCCATGAGGAACTGAGGTTCAAAGAGACAAGTCACTATCTCCCCTAAGATTTTCCTATATTCTCTGTGTGACTGGACAACAGCTTTTGAAATCAGGCAACTAATTTGCACATACATAAACTTTGTTGATTTCATATTAAATACCTTTCAATGTAGGCTTGGTTAGTTAGTTGGGATATTTTTCCTGAAAATCTGGTCAAATGTTGCATATACAAACACGTTAACAACCACCTGTCTCTCCCTAAGCAGCATCAAAGTTACACAGTCACGTACATAGGTCTGTAACAGTGTCTGTGCAGTCTCTGGTAAGCGAATGAGGGTGGAAGAGAGCAGAAAACTTTAGCACAATTCAAGCTATTTCCAGTTTTTAAAAAAAAAGCAGCAGTCCACAACTGCAGAGTAGCTTTAGATTAATGATGAGATTGAGAGCCAGTCATTGGACTCATGGAGGATATCTGCTTTCAGTTTTCCTTCAGAAGTCTGTAAATCATCAACCCTTTTTCCACAGCTGATTACAGGGCTGAACTCCCCAATCAACAGAAGTACTTATTTTAGTGCAAAGTACACTGGAAGAACAGCCTAGTGGAGAATCCCTTGTGAAGTCTGCTCCCACTGGAGTGTCTCTCTTCAAAAGTTTCACTTTTGAATTTAAAAAAGTAGCACAGAACTTTGCAGCATTGGGGCTTCCCAGGCAATGCACAACATACAAACAAAAGACACTGCCTAATACAGTAAGGTAGACGCAAAATATGCGGCAAGACTCTGCAATTTGATTATCAAGGTTGTCTTCTGTTGAAATGCAAAGATGCTGTGTTCTCTAACTGTTCTCAAACACAAGTGTTATCAGATACTGTAAGCTTTTGCTTTACTGGCCAAAGCATTCCACTCTCCTCAGTCCAGGTACACGAAAGACAACAGAGAGATGGATAAGAAGCCTCGATGGCAGTGAAAGAAACAGCATATATCAAAACATTTTCATGGATCAGTGTGGCATAAAGGGGCTTGAAATTAGACAACTTCAAAGAAGGAGAGGGAAATTACATGGTCTTATACATAGCTATGCAATCATGTCTCTGCAGTCTCTGATAAGTGGATGAGGGAGGGCAGGAGAAAAACGAGTGGCAAATTTTAGCATGCCTCAACTTAGTTCCAGCTTAAAAGGGATCTTGTTCAGGGTTTGTTTAGTTTTGATTTAAAAGAAGGCCTTCTGCATAAATTTATCAGCTTTTCTTTAGGGACTATGATCAGGGAGAGGGTTTAAATTTTATTAACAAGAGTGTTTCAAAGGAAGACATCAATCCTTTCAAAGGAAAGGATTCATCCCTCTTGTGGTAAGTTTTGCTACAAAAGCAAAGCCTATGAGGAACAGTCACATCCCCACCCTTAATGATCCTATACATTCACCACCAGAATGCAAAAGGATTACAGCTTGCTCACTGGAGAGCAGTAGGTCTGTGGTAGGCAACTGAGAAAATGTCAGTGGTTAAAAGCCACTGCATCAGAGGATGCTCTTTTTGGTTAAGTACTATTCACCTTCAGAAGCTCCAATAGCAAGAAAGCTGCTGCAGATCACTAGAGGAACGGTTTAAGCAACATGAACAATTATCCTCCTCCTTCATTTGTTCTTTCATGTTTCAATGCTGCAGTTCACCAATTGTCCTGTCCTTTGTCTACCTAAAGCAAACATTTCACATTTAGCCAGCTTTCTCCAATCTATCTTTTCTACCCAGTATCTGCAAAGACACTATGCCTCCCGTGTGTGGGTGGGAGAATGTATGTTTTACACTGATAAAGCTATCTGCTTAAAAGCCTAACAGAGAACAAGTCACCACAAATTGCAAAGCAATGTACTTAATCAAAGTATCAATCTGTTCTCATCAAGCACAATTTAATCCAACCTGCTAACATGAAAGTAAGAACGTCTTGTGACTTGTCCCCACAGAGACTGCCTAACAAGATCTATCCCAAGAGAGAAACTACACGCAATATGTTTTATAACGAGACAAAAATCTTACTGTCCTATCTACAGTGAGCCTGCTGCAGTTAAAAAACACAATTCATCTTTTCTCAAATCTCCAGGGAGCTACACTACTCACATGTTTATTGTAGATTTACATTGGCTCAGACAAATAATTGGGGTATCACTAACCTCTTCATGTGATCTACGTAACCCTGCGGTACATTAGGAGATTCAGGCAAAAGGCCCACCTGACAGCCCCAGTTCAGCAGTGCTGCAATGGCAGAAATGTGCACGCTTCAAGGGCAAGCAACGGGATCAACTCACACTGGGGGCCTGTGCACTGGGACACAGGCTAAGCCAAATCCCAAGCCTTCAGAGACTTCTGCTGTGTGGGTCAGCTGAAATGAAAGAATAGAGAGGCCAGTTAGGCAGTATCGCCCAAAATGCATTGATGGGTTAGACTAAAATTATACACAGTGGGTCTAGGAAGGTATACGGCCAACCAGCAAAGACAGTTCATCAAAGGTCGTATTACCAAAGCAAGAGAAATGGCAATGATTGCTCAAGAAAACAGTAATTAAACAAAGCAGAATAGTCAACAGAGACCTTGACCTCCTCAAGGAGGACTCTATTTCCCTGATACACCACAGGGCATGTTCATCTACCACATGCATTTGCACATAGGCAATTTCACTGGAACTCAAGAGCATACAATCAAGGAAGTCACTCTTGCAAAGTCCCAGGAGGAATGAACTACACGTTCATATCCCTAGGTTATAAACCTGAAGCTAAGGAGGGAAAAAATAAGGTTGCAATTCTAGTGGTATGACTTGTTCCTTTTAGAAAGAGATAAAGAATATAATAAACCTGTTTCTCTGTTGTATTTGATCTCCTCACATTTGGCCTACTACAGAAAGGCAACAACTCAGTAACAATCAGTGGTTCAAAACACAGATTATGTTGGTTAAAAACTTAAGAATAAAATAGCAGCTAGGGTTCTTAAAATCCAAGATAGATATCTCTTTATTCTTAGTAGCACTCAGGCACAGTGTGACAGGTATCTTGTCTGCTACTAGCAGACAACTGCTGCAAAAGGGATATTAAAACCTTAAACTAAACTGAAAAAAAACCCCACAACTTAAAAACAGCACCTCAGAAAAGTTCATTTCTACCTATATACTGAAAAAGGCAGATATCTTGGAACTGAAATCAATTCAAAGGCTTTAACTTTGATTCCCAAATCACCACCAAAATTGCTGACCCAAGAAAAGCATGTTTCCATAGAAAACCAAGTCATTAAAACGTCTGAGGCCCACAGACCAAAGTGTTTAGTGTTGTACTGTGTGAAACAGGCATTATAAGCAACACAAGCAAAACAAAACTCAGTCTAAAACTTTGTTCTGTGAATACGCTTTCATAACAAGTTTCAAAGAGAAAGAGAACAACCCCAAAGGGCATAGCACACGTCACTGAATCAAAGCTACCTTCCATTCCTTGATTTATAGAGAAATTGCAGATATCGGCTGCTGTGCCTACACTAGTAATTTTGTTTTGTCATAATTGAAGTGAATTATTTGGAAAAAAATAGTTATTGCCAACCTCCTGATCTCTACTGAGAATTTGTACAGGGTTTGTTTCAAAATTTATCACTATTCGGGAATGGGAGGGAGCAATACATCATAAAGCAGACATTTAACAAAACCTACTTTATGTTCTGGTTATGCAAGTGGAAGAAAGAAATCAAAATGATCCACGCAATCTGCAACATTGATTTTGCTTTCCAAGATAATTCTGACAGCTGTGTGACATACAAATTTGGCCCCAACATGCTCATAATTTAGGAAAATCACATGCTTCTTGAAGTTGTGATGCTGAAGTGAATGGAAATTCTTTTTTTTTTAAGGTTTTTTTTGAGAAAGGTAAAGCAGTATCTATATCTGAAATAGATATATCTATATCTATAAAATATAAAATAAATTCACAGGAAATGATTAAGTTACATATCTAGAAAACCTTCCTGACAGGAAGATGAATGAGACCAGCAAACCAGTAGAAGACTATACTCTGAAGATTTAAAACTATTTTCAGAACACTAGCATACAGAATAGGAAATACTACCTTCCCGAGAAAAAGATGGTCTAGGAAAAAGTTATCAATATACCTGTAATTATCATAGGTAGATTACAGAAAACTAAATTAAGCTATATATTTTATGGCTAAGCAATAATATGTAGGATAATTTTTCAAGTGATTTGTATAACATGTCAAACTACTCATTATAATAAGCATAAGAAGCCCAAGAATAAAGTTCTCAAGTCTACAAAGTGACATTAGACATGTGTGTGCTTTCAGCGCTAATCCACAATAAAATGCAAATACACATATATTCTAAACATTCCACGTTTCATGATAAAGAAGCCATAAACTTTTTTTTTTATTTCCAAACTCAGATGATTGTGCAGGTTCTAAATACAGTCCAAGCACAAGAATCAGTAGTAAAACACCAGTAAGATTATCCCGATTACTTGATCAATAAACCAACCAACAGTCTTCCCCAGAGGATTGTCACCAAGTTTTCACCAAGGAAAGAACTTCCACTTTGCAAATGGAATTCCTCTCTTTTGTCCACATGCACATGATACTTTTCTTTATCTGTCTCTCTCAAATTAAAAGCTCTGGAAAAGGATACAATATGCCATAAAAATCAAAACTGTTAGGTATAGAATGGATATTGCGTAGTTGTTAACATAATACTTACTCTAGATGCATATTTATTTCTCCTCCCAGGGCTTCATTCACAATACAAAGGTTTTGTTTTTCCTGGAAAAACAATGGTTTTATAACCATATATAAATTTAGGTAGCTATCTATCACACAATAAAAGCCTCTCCTACTTCTCAATATGTTCATTATAGTACATGGACTATAATATTTGACTAGATAACTTGAATCTGTCATTTATCTTTCTGTACGTGATTAACTGAAACTACTCATTTTAGAGAGAATTAACACCCCAAGATACTTACCCACCAAGTCAATGTTATTACCTGCACTCTGAAGTGATAACCTGTTAGTGATGTGATGAACTAATGAATGAAGGGAATGAGCAAAAGCATATCATTACACAGCTTCAGGACAACTGTTTCATTGCACTGTAGGATGGCAGAAGCCCATCACAAATTACTTCTCAAACCTAGTAAACTTAACGAGCTACTAAAATCTGAAAGATCGTTTTCATATCTCACCCTGTGTACTGTATCGCTTGACATTAGGTAGGGGGTTCTGATAAAATGTTATATTTAACGGATTGACAATTTTGAATGTAAATGTACTTTTGTGGTCTTTTTTTCCCTTCTTTTAAAAAATAAAAACAGAAAGAACAGAACACTGTGTGAACCAACATTGTTTGCCTCAGACATTTGCAATTTATCTTGGAGAAACCTCCAGAAGATAGTGAACTCCCTTTGGCCTAAAATTATGTTCCAGGCTTGGCAAAGAGAAAAGCAGTTGCAAAATCCTTTTTCATTTCCTTTTTATGACTATCAATCACCAAATTTGAGGAAAACCATTGAATAAAAATTACTGTTTAATACGAGACCCACAAATCACTGGTCACTGAAGAACAAGGATAAGGAAGAAGAAGAAGAAAAGAAAAGGAAAAAAAGGCAAAACAAACACTCCTTACAAAATTGTGTCCCATCCCTCCAGCTCCCCATTCCCATAACGCACAAAACCCCATGTATTTAGTCTCATAGGAAACTGTACAGAAATGCTGCTCCCCCTCTCTCTTTCTATTCCAACTCAGAGCATACAAGCAGAAGTTGAAGATTTATTTTACATTAATTCCTATTGCAAAGTCAAGAACCTCAATAAAATAACACTTCCCACATCTGTGAGCACAGATCCAGGAAGAAAAACCACCTCCCCTCCCGCAGTGATACCCTTATTTAAAAATAAGTTTGCAAGTTGAGTGGACATTGACAGATTATGGCTTTCTAGATGTATGTTGAATTATTTGCTTTTAATACACACGATAGTAAACAGCAAAATCCAAAGTGGATTGTTGGCATTTTTATTATGTTTAGTGCATAAAAAGCCAGATCAAAGAAAAATCCCCATGTTATTGAATTTATAGTTCCATTTCTATTAAGTTTCATTGCATTTTATACAGGTGGTAGATGTTTTTCCCTCTCAGCTTCTCCAGCTTTCCTAGGAATAAAATTATTTGTGTTATGTAAACAGTGTTAAGTTGCCCACTATGCAGAGTAGAAATTCATTCTTCATCTCTGATCTCATAACACAAGTCTACTCTACTATGAAAATATGTTACACTCTTACACTGCCTAGTCTTCTGCAACTGGAAACTGAATGACAGTACAGCATCTTCCATTCTTCTGACTGCCTTTGGCTGGATAATAAGGCATATGAATACACTGGCAAAAAATAAATTTATATAGTCTATACAACACTTGTCTTAGACATGTTGCCAGCATGCAAAAAAGAAACTGCTAAGTAATCAAGGGAACAATTTAAAAAAAAAAAATAAAAATCCAGGTAATCTGACACTTCCGTAACAATTCTGTATAATTTTTTTTTTCAGTCTTGCCTTTGAACCTTTAGGAAAACATGAATAGAAAAACAGATGTCTTTCTAGTCTAGGGAGGAATGAAGATAAACTAGCAACTTTCACACCCTGGAGGGTAAAAGAAGGTAAATAATAGGCCTTTCTGAATTGCAAATGAAGACTATACCTCTTACAAAGGGAGTGCTCTGGAAAACAGGGAACCTCACAAATTTTGTGGGAGAACAGTATCCACTAAAAGGTGGTGTAAATACCAGAAGCTAGTAAACTTAAAATTTAATTACTATTTAAACTTTTTAACACTCGGAATGATCGATACTGAAAGCCGAGTAAAGAAGACCATTGGGTGTCAGCCGTAGCAGGAATGCTTCGCAGTACAGATAACCGAAAGTCAAAGCACAGCCTCTCCCTCCTAATTTTGTAACACCTAAGGAGACTTCTACAGACGTGGGAAAGCACAGGTTCCACCCACCAACAGGTTGCTGTTATTCCTGCCTGAACACCACCAAAAGTAGGGAGTGTCTGTGTATGTCTCTGGGAACCCTGCTGCTTCTCACCTCTACTACCGTCCTTCCATCTGATGCTGTCAGTGCCACAGAAGCTACAGCACACCAATACTTTTTTTTGTTGTTTTGTTTTGGGTTTTTTTAAGTATTTGGGGTGTACTCTTATCTCTCATGCCTGAAATCCAGCACGTCTCCTCTCACATTTCCCCTCATTCCAAATTTTTCAATTCACCTTTACAATCTTCCTAAAAATTGGCAATAGATGTGCTATCTAAAATTGCAAACTCAGCCTTATGCAAAGTCACATGCAACATACCAACCCTCACAGAGCTCCAACGGGGAGGCACAAACTGAAGGAACAGTTTGAATAAGCATGAGAAAGTCTGTGTGTGTGTGCAGTCCTTGAATGCTAGTTGGTTGTAACCACGTTTGGAAGTAATATCTCCAACTTTATATTTATAGGACTATTATCTATGGGACATGGTTCTTGACACTGAATTACAAAGTTATGATTTTTTTCCAACCCCTCATTTAGAAGGGGAAATAGGCTATGAGAATTAGAAAGCATATGTCAAATCAATTTTTTTTGTTTTATCAGTTATGAAAGTACTTTAATGCCTGCAAAACTAGTACATAGTTTACCAGTTATCCCCGTGCTGAAACAAAACAGGATTTCTACT
Organism: Himantopus leucocephalus; assembly: GCA_003993805.1. Taxonomy (NCBI): domain Eukaryota; kingdom Metazoa; phylum Chordata; class Aves; order Charadriiformes; family Recurvirostridae; genus Himantopus; species Himantopus leucocephalus. The sequence goes on along the minus strand of RSEF01000004.1, from coordinate 38,744,404 downwards.
GTCATCGCATATATTGCCATCTCTGTACTCTGTTTTATGTTTTTCCACATTTTACTGTTTTATCTTCAAGTCCACCTTTCCCCACAGACACTATTTTACTTGCATCGTAATTCATGCCATGGGCACTCCGACAATAAAGCACTTCAACACTGTTTCGGAATATGCCGTCTCTCCGCTAGTCAGCATTCAGATATCCCTGCTGTTCTCAAGCATACTTGTACTCTGAAGGACATTAACCTCCAGTGCTGAGCATCGTGTAATGTCCCAGGAAGCTCTTCATTGACTTTATGGGAGAATTTGCATAAAATCAAGCATCTGCACTGAAAAACTAACTGCAAATAAACAGTGTTATTAATAAGTCACCACTAAACCAAACATACATGACTAATGACAAATTAACGATGGATGGTAGAAAAGCTCTCTTCAGGAGCGCCCATACTAAAAGCACATCCACCTGCAATTAAGCATACCACAACAATCAACCTAATTGGAAAGGACGAGTCCCCTAAGTTGCCAACACTTGAAAATTCAAACCCACTAGATTCAGCGTGTACAAATGGGGTTGTGGCAATGCCTCTCCATCCTCTAATTCAGCAGGACTGGGAGCCAAGATCTGCAGTTTTCTCTGACAAGGGAAAAACTGAGTTAGCTACCAACTCAACCATCAATAAGATCAATGCAAAAAATAAAACACAGTACTGTGATGGATGACTACTAACATAGTAAACCTACTACCAGTTAATGGGCTCTATGGACCCACGAGGGCTGTAGCTACTGCTATTAAAATACAGTGCTACAGCAGCTGTCCCATCTCACATCCCTCAGAGTACTACAAAGGGGTTTAAGTATCAATTTAACACGGAACGGTAAGAAAAGAGATTCACCTTGCACCTCTAGCAAACATTTAAACAACAGATTCTCTCATGATAGACCATTTCAGGTATCTGAAGTATTATTTTAATGTTGCTCTAGAAAGAGGTGCAATCATTAAAGAACTCAACTTGAGAAGATTGGTGTAAATTTTTCAAAATAAAGACCATATGGTAGCAAACCTGAACAAAATCAGTTTATAATTGTAATGATTGAGCTTTGTTGCCTCAGACACCAGAACCAACCATGTTCACTCACAATCACTGAATCTTACAAACATTTATTGGGAAACCTTCAAAGCTTTAAAGTTTCTAGATGGATTGAACAAGTTTCTTTGGACTTAGACAAGTTTGTATGAGCAATATAGTGGGGAAAAGTATTAACTAGACTTGCCAGAAGAATTCTCTCAGATCTGTTAAATTCCCTCTGAATAGGATGCTGGGTCACAATCATCTTCACAAGCTACTGTGGCAACTGCATACATGCAAGAGTTCAAGCCAGGAGACTTAACGCTCTCCTCCATTTCTCTTCCCTTTTATGTGAGCCTAAGGCAAATCACTCAGCTCAGTTTCTCCCATAAGATGAGAGCAACAGACTTTTGGAGAGCTCTGATTATTATTAAAGCATCAAGTCATCATTATTCAGTTGACAGCCTGACTGTTTTAACTGCCCAGAAAACTCTGAGTCCTTACGCACTACACTCAGACAACACACTTAGACTTATGGCCCCCATCAGAAACTCCTACTTGGCAAAATGTTTCCAAGCCCAGGACCTACTAGTAATGAATTCTCATCTTACCTTCATTTCTATGTTTTGGCATTGTGCAGAAAAGATAAGACACAATCAAGGCCCTCTAAATGAAGAAAAAAATACATTAAGTGTTTCAGAACACCAGTGGGAAGACTGCATGCAATGTATTGCTATTATTAGAGTGCTATTTTGCTTAGCAGATCAGAGGATATAATCAGCAGATGATGCAGCCATGATTTGCGAAGCACAGCCTTATTAAAGACTAATGAGATAAACGAGTTAAAATTTACATTTTGCTCCACTGATAAGGTTCATTGGCACACTTATCTCCAATAACATGGTCTGAATATTAAACCCACTTATTAATGTCTAGTAAAGCTAATTATAATGCTGAGTGGCATTAAAGTATAATAACCAAGCAGCATGTTAGAATCACATCCTTTAGCATTACTGTAGCTCTGAGTTAAGTGTTCTGCATCTGGAAATAAACACCTGTTGAGTTCAGGCTGTGAGAAAGCACTAGCTTTCTATGCCTTTTTCCTGACCCTTCTGAAATCCCAAAGCCTTGTTCTAACAATGCAGCAGGCAGGTAAATATTGTTCATTACTATGATTTCAACAGTGTCTGTCTGTCTTATTGCAGTAACAGTAAGGATTAAGTGACAAGTATTTTTGTATCTACAAAATATTACATTACACTTGGCATATACTCTCTAATCCCTAACAGAAAAAGCACTGAGGTACTGACAAAATTAACAACAGAAGCCTGGAGACCATATTTGTTTGTTTTTACTTGCCTTTTTCTCATAAACTTCTCATATTACTATAAAACACCCACCACTTACTGTAAAGGATACTGAAAATAAAAGATATTTTTATATAGGCCCTATATATTTTTATTCCACATCTATCTAATGTGACCACTTAAATGGACAACAATCATTTTTAAGGATAACATAAGAGGACAAGAGCCATAACATTCTTTCCATTTTAATCTCCGCAATGTATCTGTACTGTGACAGCAATGAAAAGAAAGCAAGACGGGGGATAATTAAGTGCCAGCTATCCATCGATCAGCAGTAACCCATGTCAGGACTCGCATGTGCCAGTCCAAAAAGAATTTCGGGTAAGCACAAGCTTAAGATGCACAGTTCCTCTGGGAGCTCCCCATCCCAACGCAAGAGCGGCACCAGCTCTCCTTCCGTGAGGAGAGCCATGGAAGGTACAGGACTGCTCAGCAGCCATCATTACCTTTCCAAAGTAAAACATAGAAAAAGAATGACAACAAAAAGCATAAAACCACTATAGATAAAACAACTCCACTTCTTATTTGTAAGGTAATACTCAAAAGCAAATATTCATTATGCACATAAAAAAGGCATTGCAGAACTACCAGAATTTTTTCTTCTGTGGGGAAAAGTGAAAAGGCACTTAAAGTGTGACAATAAAAGAAACTAGCTGAGCAAATCATGTGTGAAGCATTAAATGCAACTGCTTTTTGGAAAGCACTTTTGTTCTTTTCGATTTATCACATGATTTAAACATTCAGCTTGTAATACAATCCATTCCACTTTTTTCAGCCCAGCTTTAAAATACAGGCATGCCATATTTCAGCAGTACAAGCAAAGAAACGCAGTGGAGCTCAGAAACAGAAGATGAGGTATATGGCTTGATGTGAAGCATTCCACTGCATCTCTGGTTACAGGAATCCATGGGTATACACTAGTATCCACAAGGCTGTCCTGTAGCCAGGCACAAAAAAAAAAGGACAGCAGTGGCAGGTTCTAGTGCCACAGAACCACCAAGCCAGATAAGCTCCACCAGACCCTTTCAGCACAAGTTATGTCAAACAAACCCCTGCGTACTTTTCACACGGTTCCTATGCCACACATCAGGTCCTGAAACCAAACCTGGAAAGGAGCATTTGTTGAGCACTCAGAGGATCCCTCCCAACAATCTGTCTTGAAAATGGATACTTGTGACTTTGGAAAAGCAGAAACATCAAGCCTCTTTCCCTAAGGGAAAATCCTGCCAGCCTGATCCCACAGGAGCTCCTCTCTAACACAGGTTCTTCCCACAGAGGAGAAAGCAGCTCTGCAGTCTTTTTCCCCCTCAATAAATTGCAGTAGATGTGGTTTTTCCCAAGCCACTTTATGAGTATGGTTTGTTTGCTAAAAGAATGATCAGAGAAGCTGCTCCAATTACTCTTTCAACTATGCTAATACCTGATAGGTATTCTGAATCCAAATGCTTCAGTACTTCCCTGCCCCTATAAACAACAGATGCATCCAAAGCATATTATATTTTTAAAAGAGACAGCCAGCAGCACAGTATTCCCACAGGCAGCCTCGTCAGAAAAGCTCTAAGTGGTAAATAATTAATTTTCCTAGGTTAACTTGAATTCCAGACTAGCATTTGTGAGCAACAGAGCCATGGAAAGGTAACTAACAACTCTAGTTTGTATTCCTGTCCAGTAAGGAGCTTTACCTTACATGCAAGCACTGACAGCAAAAGTTTTATCATCTCAAAGAGAGGAAAAATAAAGAACACTTATGCAAGTCCAGCAAAGACTCCTCTGTGAAATACACAGAAGTCTGTGCTTGGCTACTACTGTATTTTTTATTATTTCATTTTTTGACAGTTAATGGGCAAAACACAGATAGGTGCTGAGCACTGATGTCAGACTACAGCACACAGAACCCTCCAGTATCATCTACCCTACAAATAATTAAAGATGCTGTTCACTGCTTGCTATGCTTTTTCCCCCTGCATTACAGATGTTTGACAGGAAGGTTGGGGACAATTCTAAACTTGGGGGGGATGGTGGACACGGGGGACCCAGCGCATTCCAGCCAAATCTTCTTTTCAAAATTAATCTTAAGTTAAGCAGTTTACCAAGTGAAGGTTTAAAACAGTACATAAAATGTTATGAATAGTACTGGTGTACATTCAGTATTTGTGATGTGAAGTGACTTAAGTTTTATATAGACTATCAACTGATGAATTGTGATGCTGTATCACACTTAGAAAAGGTGAATGATCTAATTCTTTTACCACTTCTATTTGTTGTCTCAAAAGTGCTGGCAGATCATAACAGACAAGGAATAGTTCATACAATCAGGAATAAGCTGGCCTTTGAGACAAGACTTTGTAGAAGGTAGTTTCTTTTCCTGGAAATGGTCTACAAGAACGGACTAGAAAAACATCTAGATAAACATTTAAGAAACAAACTTCATTAACATGTTATTGCTTACACATTCATTTTCTGACAAATGAGGAGTTTCTTAAGTAATTCTATACCTGGTAGTACCCATAAAGGGGACGGAAGGGCCTCTTACACTTAGCTTCATTTTCAAGCCATGGAACTAGATCTAATACCCCAGGATTTTTTCTTCCAAGTCTGATTTTATTTCTTGTGCTTCTAGAACTGCCTTGACACTGTGACCAAGAGCAAAGTTGACGGACCTCAAGATCCTATTTCCTTTCAGTCGGGTGAATTTTTAGAGTATCAGAATACAGTCATATATTTCTTTATAATAGAGCTGCCTTACAACCATGATAAAGAAATGGGAGAAATGTTCTGCTCTGTTCATTACAATCAATAGATTATGTAGCTCAGTCAGAAAGCAGAAGGAATTATGAAAAAAGAAAGTAATCTTTAAACTATTAATATTTCCAGAACAACTTTTCTTTCAGATACGCAGATTCCCACCTCCCAAACACAGCTACTAATGTCAGAAGCTCTGAGATTCATATGGTCAGAATGACTAATATTTACATTAAGCAAATGTATTGCCATAGTAACATAGACACCACAGAGCCATCTACCTGCCACAGCTCACTAAATTATTTAGCATGCCAATACTACAGTGACACTGTGTAAATGATCACATTCATTAAGAGCAGAGTATGTGCTGAAAAACTGAATGTCAGACAGCTATATTTATTGCCGTGAAAAAAACCCAACAGCACCAGTACTGAAAAAAAGCAGAAAAGCTGAAAAAAAAGCAGAGGAAAGCTACAGCCTGGCAGAACAATGCACCTTGAAAAGTTTCATTTAAAAAACACGTCCATGTCCACAACCTCACCCCAGTCCCTGTGCAAAGCAGCACAAAATATAATCCCACTTATGGGGCATAAGTCTGACCTGCTGTGGCCAGAATAAACTGAGATATTAGTTACTTCCCACATTCTGTTTTTGGGATAATCATTAAATTTGTTTAACATGCATCTTACGTTCCCAAAATGTATTCTATATTGTGGTATTGTAAGAGCTAGTGCACATGAAATATTCAGAAGTAACCAGGACACACTTTCAGAAATCTGTAATTCTTCAACAGTCAACACATTTATAGTTAGGAGAGAAGTGCAATATTCTGGGTGATGGTCTGCCATGTCCTCCAAGTGACAGATGACAGCAGGGACCTGAGTGGTTCATATAAGTCGCCATCCTCAACCTGAGTTAAAGCAGTTTGGAAACCTCAATCATTTCCTGCACTATACATATTTTCCCCTCATCATGTGCAACAGCAGAATCAATGACAGGTCAAGAAAACGAAGGGACAGCTCAGGTCGGCTCTTGGGACCAGACGGATTTCTTCCTAATTTTTGGCAGCTGTAGCCTCTTCTTTTATTGGACACAAATAATGATTTTTCACATCTCTTTTTGAACTCAAATCAACCAAGAGGAAACCTCAGAGTCATAGCACAAAGATCCAGACACAAAACTAACCCAGCCCAGCTCTAACCAATTCCTGTTCTCTGATCTTTTTAATGCTTCGTAGGCTCAATTTACAGAATTTCAATGCAAGAGAAAGCTTTAAATAATCTCTTCTACTACATTTTTATGGAAAATAAGTCTGGCATACACCCTTCTCCACCCTCATGCTTGTATTATTTATTCATTTGGATGGAAATGCCATAAAGTCTTACTTAAAGACATTTTTATAGTACTAGCAATAATTAAATCCAACCTCAAAACAATAGATTACCATAACAGAGACTCATGTAGAATTTGATCTTCAGAGACCAGCTTTTTGAAATATTGCAATGTTTGGGCCATACTGTTCTCCAGAGAGAATACTACTTAAAAAACAAGAGTCTGCTTTTCTTAAGCAAGATATTTTAATTAAGAATTATTCAAGAACTGACTTGATCCTCCACAGGAGAATGTCAGGAAAGTATGGAGAACAGCACCATGGTTTGAAAGCAGTTTTAGGAAGTAGCCTCATGGGACATACCAATAAAATCCAGATTACGTTCCACTCTACTAAATATTTTAGATCCTTGGAATACACTCTGTACTGTAAGACAATGTGATGTGCATAACCGATTGGTTTTAACTCATTCAAACAATGAGTGGCATTGCATACTTCACTGTCACATGAATTAAATCCTCCCTAAATGCTCCATCTGTATAGCCTCAGTCTTTCCCTCCATTCACCAGCTGAATCTTATTTCTGAGATAAAACAAAGATACCCATACCAAAGTANCCCAAAACAAAAAAAAAAAAAAACCCACACCACCACAACAAAACCCCACAAACTTTTCATTCCATTTTCTTTAGAAGATGACACTAATAAAATTATTATTTTGAAACATGCTGTTGACAATCAGCTTCATTCTGCTTGTCATCTCAAAGATCCTCTCTCCTACTGGAATCTGCTATAGGAACCATTTCTACAAATACACTTTTTTTTCAATAGACAATATAAACAATTCATGCAGTTATTTAGTGACTTCTTGTACCCAAGAAGTAGACAGAACTATAGCTAGTGGCATATCATACTGGAACAATTTTCCTGACATCCTGACAATTCTTACAGCTGAGAACATAAGATTTGGCACTTCAAATTAACTAAAGCATCTTCCAATGCTAAGTAGAACATCAGCATTACTGTTACTAGTAATTTTAGCCAAGCTTCTCGCTATCCTAGATTTATTGCAGGAGCTTAATTTGCAAGATTGCCATAATCAGACAAGAGGTATCAAGGGGGTTGAATGACGTGAAGTAAGAGAAATTTAAGGGAAAAAAAAAAAAGGAATCGGGTATCTTTACCTCTATGTCCTTTCCATTCCTCTGTAGCCATGCTATAGAAATGTATTGCAAGATCAAAACAGGGTTCTGAAAGCTACGAACAAACTAGGTACAACTACAGAAAGACAAAAGCATCCACTTAGCTGTGACTACACAGACAGCTTCCCAACATTCAGACCAGAGAAGGGTGCCTCAAATACTGGTATTGGAGAGCACAGGTGTGGTGAAGAATGCCAAAAAGTTGACTGCTTACGGAAGTCAGTTAATCTTCCTAAAGTATTTAGGCAGTGAACCTCTTACACAGAGACTCCACTCAGTATCCAACTTGAGATTATGAGTTTAAACAGAGTGTCTGCTGGCTTTAGGGAAATATCTTAGTCTGTGAAAGATGAATACTGCTGATAAGACTGTCCAAATATAAATTGATCAGATGAGAAGCAACTGACTAGTGGACTAATTAGCAGCAAGCAACAGAATTACGCAAAGCCTCTAAACTCCAGGCAGAGGTATCAATTACATTTACATGTTACAAATCACCTTTCTGATAAAGTGCAAGCTGAAAATAGGAAGTTACCTTCAAGTATTCAGCATCTTAAAGCACATTGGCAATGGAGCCAGTGGGGATATCTGCTCGGTTCATTGGAGTAATTTAAAATGTGCACTAATACTTGAAATGTTTCTATGACGATTGAGCATCCAGCTAAAGTGGCTGAGATAAGCCTTTGACAATTCTAGATAAGAAACACTAAGCAATTAAGGGAGGTATCCAAACACTAACCTTAAATTCCACTTCGGTTGAATTTTCTCCTGCAACTTCCATCTTTCAAGCTTACAACTGAAAGCACTAGAAAAGTCAGTCCTGCTACACAAGCCACGATTAATTCTAAACACAAAACCCGTATTTTGTTTTCAAGCTAACAGTGAGTAGATGAACCCAAAAAGCAACAGCAGTTCACAGGAATACTGGCTTAATTTTATTAGACTTGGCTCAGCACCACTACTACTGGATCCAAACTGTCTCCTGCAGAACAATTTAAGCAATGGCAATGCAAAACGCTTTGCTCCAACAGGAGTACTTTACATACCAGATGTGGTCTTGTTCCCAAACCAAGTCCACATTTTTGCATGGTGCTATATTATGCGATAACAAATCTTCTCAAAACCTAATACTAAGCAAGCTTTACACGATATCAGCTTACATACAGCAGAATGAGAACTAACAATGACTGCAGATGAAGCTGAGCTGACTTCAGGCAGATTGGAAGCATCTGTGCTGAGCCACCCAATGCTTCCCATTCCAGGAACATACATCCAAGGTGGTTCTGTACAGCAACCATTTATTAACTTTGGTTCTGTGTCAGGCAAAACCGGTTGCACCATCACCAGAGACAAACTGACTTTGGAAACATTAAAGCCAGGTTTTCTGTAGTGCTGTGCCATGCTGTGCCAACTCCAACACACCTAAACTATTTTTGGACCTACAGCATGGTTAGTCCACAGTCCGGATAATCTGGCTACATACAATTGTGGGTTGACATTACACAGGCACGGTCAATATGGATTACAAAAACTGTGCAAAGTACAAATTATGAAATTATATAATCAGACATAAAGCATACTGCACAATAAGCAAGATTTCTTTTAGGCTTTCCCAGTGATCAAATAGAACTGCTACTTGAACTCCCTTAACCAGCACACCAAGTAAGAGGTTCAGAAGAAAAGCAAAGTATGACATTTCATTATCGGTTACTTTTAAAAGATGATTTTACAGCAAAATGCTTTTATTGTATAAAAGATGACTCAAATCAGAATCTTTTTTTACTCTGCATATACAATAAAATCTGACCCATTATAAGGGGTTTTGCATCCAGATTGTAAATAGACCTATCATGCACATCCACAGGTAAATTAAGATGGATAGCTAGAAACTCATATGTGTACCCAATTTTAATTTCTGGATGACCAAACCTGTACTGTGTCAGCAAGGCAAACTTAAGCCTGCAGAGCATTACTGGGTAGTCCTCTACTACAGTTGTGTATGCATACATGTGTGCATATGTGCTAACTGTAGCTCATTTGGACAGCTCAGAAAGTACCCTGAGAATAAGAACAAAAAAGTCAAAATACACCATTTCTCTGGCTCAGTTAAATTTAAAAGTCAGACTAAAGCAGGTATAGAAATTGAACGGCAGCTCTACTGCAGTTTCACATATTAAGGTTAACAAGCAGCAAGTAGGCTAGCTGACAAGGACATAATTGGCATTGAAGGCAACAGCAGCACATCTAATTTCCAGTGTTACAGTCAGTAACTCAAGAGTGTTTTGTTAACACTGAAGTATCAGTGACTATACAACTAGAATATCTTACATCAATGTTTTTACTTTTAACATATTGAAGAATCCTGTGGTGCATTTTGTTACTTTCTCATGCGTTATTCTGATAGGAGGCTTGGTCTCACCCAGTGCAATGTGTCCTGTTCAGTTTAATGGCATCTTGATTGCCATTTCTTAAAGCAGAATAGAAGAACTGTAAAAGGTTCATTTTTATTATTATTTGTTACTATTGCCCTTCTTTCCAGACTCTCCCTTCAAACCCAATTTTTCAAGCGGTACACTCTAACACCAACAGCTTCAAAGCCCTGCAACCTGACAGGCCAACAAAGAAAAGGCAACCACGTGTTTAACACAGTCCTCAAACTGATGTAGAACCCCCAGGCTTGCAGATGTGAGCACGTTTGCTGGACCAAGGCCAACTCAGCACTTTGCAGGACTAAGCCCCAAAAGAGCAAGAAGTCTGGAAAAAAGAATCAAATCCAGGCTTTCCATATGGTATAAAAGAGCATTAACTGACACAGGGCTGGCCTATATTTGGTCAAATTGCAATTTGTTTGGGTTTATCCACTGATGTATTGGCATGCTAAAGCAGGCTCAAAGAGGTCACTGAACATGAGGAGCTCCAGAGACTTTTTGCTTAGTGGTTTAGAATCCAAAATTTGAAGACAGAGTCAGGGGGCAGAGAAGACCCCAAAACTCAAGTACCTCTCATCCTCATTTCCACATCTTAGTCCTCCAACCACTTAATTTTAATGAAAGTACCAAAATCCTAGTTCTGCAGAGCATTTTGCTGAAGAACCAAATCATTTCAGACAAAACAGAGCTAAGACCTGGTACCGAGGTTTTTGTTTGTTTTTGAGGTGTTGCAGTACCTGGCTAAATGCAACTTGCACAAACATACTAAGTTTTCAAATGACTCATCAAAATCCACAGGAAACCACCAGAGCAAAGAATCTGTAGTTATAGCTGGGGAGTGGGAACTGCTTTTATTTTTACTAACCCAGAAAAACTCCTTCCGCGTTGTGCTGTCCTTCTCAGCCAGGATGGGAACAAAGCCCTTTGTCAGGGTTAGCTTAGCCAGCAGCCTCAGTCATGCTGGCTGCTGCTTTTATACATAGCAGGGAGACTGAAGAGGTAGAGCAAAGCTTATCATTATCAGCTCAAGCCCAGGATTTTAAAAGGAACAGAGTCTTTTGCATACCACAACAACTCAAAAAACTCCCTGGGGTGCAGTGAACTATGCCCTTTTCCCCTTCCATTCTGCCCCCACAATGAAAAAGTATCTTTGCCGTGTTTTCTAACTGGCAGAAACTTCCAGTCCAGACTCACCAAACAGGATTAATGCAGATATACTCTGCACATAGCTGAGATCCTGTCTTTTTAGTCATGATTTACTCATACCTATGCATTTCTCCCTCTCTTTCAAAACTACCTGTAACAACAATCAGGGCAATTTTCTTATAGTAATTCTTGTATATCTAGAATAATGTTTTTAGTTGTTCAGTGGTTTGGTGTCAGCTGATCTCCCACAGACAACCTGCCATATGGCTGAAGGAATTGTGTGAGTGATAAAAATACAATGGGTAAAATCAAAAGCAGTGTGTAAAGGAACAGACCAGGCAGAAGTAATCAAAGTTTTTTTTCAGCCCCTCCTCCCTGCACACACACCCACCTCCGCAAAAACCCCACAAACATTTCAAATTCCATGACTAAAGCCACAGTTGGCAGCAGTGGCACTGGGATGGGACAATACCAGAGCGCTCAGTAAAGTAAGGAGCAGCAGCTATCTAAAATTTTTCAGTTAGAACAAGAGAGGCCCTCTCACCACAGATACCCATGCACCATCGACGGAAGGTCTTACATGAATTCAATAAATGTAGAATTCGTACACGTTTTGGTACAACAGAAGTCAACGAACAGCAGAACCACCAGCACAATGTCTCTGATTTAACAAAAGCAAGCAGAAATTGGGTGGACAAACCTGTAAGAACCTGAACAGATTGCCTAACTAACATAACCTTTACTTAGACCCTACCTCCTAATTCTGCTTGTGAAAAATAGTCTGTGCCATTCATCCCAAATTCCCTTCCACCTTGTCTACTTAACCTGAGGTAAGAGTAGAACAAGCATTGCAAGCAGGGAGGCAGACACGCACAAGGATCCTCTTCAATTCAAAGTTAGATTATTAAGATGACTATATTAAACACAATTTTATCAAGTTTACCACAAGATTTTCTCATAGTAAGTACTTATATAGTGCAAAACTCCTATCAGCTTTCTTCTTTGCTAACCCTAGTCCTTAAAGCTTTCTTTGTTCTAGTAAAATAATTTTCTAATGAGCTTAAATATCCAGAGAAGATGCACTGTTGAGGACAGGCCTGAAACAGGACTAGCTTTTTGCTGCCATTTCATAGTTCAAAGTAAAGTTGACTTTGCCACTTACAATTACTAAAAAAAATTTTAAGCTTTCACCTTCCCATTTTCTGATCATACTTACATAGAGTTTTAATTTCTCTCTCCCTCCCAACATCAGAAAGGCAAAAATTATAATCATTGTTTTGTATCAAGCTGCTCAATTTGGATGCCTGCTGTGCTCTCATTGACACTTTTCCCACAGGTGCTCCAGGCAGTGCAGTATTAAGATAGTGAAGTAATTGCTACCATACTTCTGCTTTTAGTTGTTGTCACTACCCAATTCAAAAGAATTGGAAGTACAAAGCATGATCATCCATGGCTGACAGAGGGAGAAGAGCTACAGAAATAAATGAGACAATAAAGCAAGAGGGAAGAAAAATTAGAAGTGCAGAGAAAAGGGATAGATGCAGATAAGCAAGGGCCACTTAACAGACTGGAGTCTCTCATCTCTCCCTCAGTTCCAGTATCATTTCTGCAGAAGAGCATTTTATCAGAACAGAGTAAATGGAGGGAGGTGAAAATACCAGAACTGAAGTAACAAAACCAAGCTTTTTTTTTTTCCCCAGACAAAAAGGGATGGGAAGAAATAAAGAAAAACAAAAATGGAAAACAAAAGATAGATTTATATGATTCGCATTGATTAAAACACTAATCAGCCTCTTTTGTACTGTACAGCAGTGTTAAAAAACCCTGCCACCACCACCAACCATACACATACCTACCAATACATATACAAGCCAATATAAGTTGCTATTAGGAGTCGAGCTGCTGCATACTTAATAGAGGCAGATTTACTGAACAGGTATTTCTAAATTCATGTTCAAACCCCACAAGTGCCAAACCTAAAGCATATGAAGCCCTCAATATCTACACCTTGAACATAAAAATGACAGTTTCAGATACAGATATATTGCTATTAAAAAAACCCTGAATAATTACATATGCATTAAATAAATCTTATGCCATTTATTTCCCTGATTCTTTATGTGCCAAAACATGGGGGAAAAAAACAGAATAAAAAACAAACAAAAAAAACCCCAGACATGAGCCTACCTTACTATGCATTATTAAAATGCCAAGCACACTAGGTTGTTAATTTTTCACTTGAAGTAACTGCATAACTTGGTTGGGGAATTATTCAGTTCTAAAAACTCTGTAGCCATTTCATTTCACCTTTCATTTTCTATCATCCACAAGTCCGAATCCTATATGCAGTTTAATGAAAAGTAAAGTGCACAAGTCCTTGGATCCCAGATACAGATGGGATGTGCTGCGAGTGATTTTTCTTACCATAACTGATAAATAAGAAAAAAACCCCAAAATAAAAATAAAAGTATACAGAGATGTTAGTATAAGCATAGTAAGTCAGAGGTTGTTTTTATCATACGGGAAGCAAAATTTCTTCTTTCTATAAGCCCAAGATAGATTTTCAATCTTTTTATCATGCTCCATGCTATGCATCATGAAGATAGATGGTGATAGATGAATGGCAATAGAATGGTGATAGATTAAAAATAGTGACACTCGGGTGTACAAGAAGCTTTAAAGACTACTTTGAGCATAAACATAAGTGCATGAGCAAGAAAATAATTATCTATATGCCAACAGACAAACACAGCACATGCCCAGGGACAGCTTCTTTTTCTGTGAACACCCTCCTGCTATTAACTGTGCAGAGTCGGGGTAGGATGGAGAGCCAAACTTGGAGTAAATAAAAAATTTAACCACAACAGATGCATCTTTACCTAACCACTGTTCTCATGACTCACACAAAAGAGGTCTTTCAAAACTTCTTAATATGTAGGTCTGTTATTGATGCTTGCTTAAACAGTCCAGGAGATGGGAAATGTGCATATTGATCTCCTTCAAAAATGGGGTGATTGGAAGATCACAGACTGGGCTACTCTTTGTATAAAACGCTAAACATCCACCTGGGCAGCAATTTGGATGCGCAGAAGTTGTCACCCGGTCACTTGTATAAATAACATCCTGTCTTTGCACTCTCTGCTCAGGCTCCGAGCATGCTGAGGTGAGGGAAGATTGTGGCATCATCTCACTCCTAACTTAGGTACGTGGGAATCCCACTTGCCGGGATCGGTTGTTCCAGCTACTTTCCCATAGACAATTTTAAGACAATTATTCTACATTAGGAGATGTTTACTGCTTCTGTATGCTACTACAGCTCTCTTTATTAAGAGGCTCAAGAAAGAGGGTATACCATACAGGTTTGGGAAAAAAAGATGTTAAAGAAGTATCACACAATACATAAATTCTGTAGTTTGACAGGAGAAGGGGTTGGGGGGGCTATGTCCTTCTCCAGAAGTATCCAGCACAGGGCTTGTCTCAATTAGATTCAAAGCCCATATTGTTTCAGAACATTTAACAACTTTTTTGGAAGCTAATGGTGACACAGTAAATGAAACATGCTGACAGAGCACATACAAGCTTAGTTGTCTTATTATTAGTAACATCCTAGTCTGAATATTCTGAAACTAGTAACATTCTGAAAAAAGAACACATACTTTTACAAATGTAGAACAGATGCACTTACATGGTCTCCCCAGTTTGCATTTTAGAAGATGCAGATATAGGATACACTGCCCTATACCAGTTCAGATGATTTTCTGGTGTATGTGTTTGTAAGATAATCATGCAAAGAATCAAAAAAATTCCATTTTGAGTGTATTGGCTTTGTGCAACAAGGTTTTGGCAGCAGGGGAGCTACAGGGGTGGTCTCTGTGAGAAGCTGCTAGAAGCTTCCCCCATGTCCGATAGAGCCAATGCCAGTCGGCTCCAAGATGTACCTGTCGCTAGCCAAGGCCAAGCTCATCAGTGATGGTGGTAGCGCCTCGGTGATAACGTATTTAAGAAGATGAGGAAAAATAAGAAAAACTAACCTGCAGGAGAGCAACCAGGAGAGAGGAGCGAGAGAAACAACTCTGCAGACTCCAAGGTCAGTGAAGGAGGGGGAGGCGGTGCTCCAGGTGGCGGAGGAGAGATTCCCCTGCAGCCTGGGGTAAAGCCCATGGTGAGGCAGGCTGTCCCCCTGCAGCCCATGAAGGGTAACTGTGGAGCAGATATCCACCTCCAGCCCGTGGAGGACCCCACACCAGAGCAGGTGGATACCTGAAGAAGGCTGTGAACCTCTGAGAAGCCCACGCTGGAACAGGATCCTGGCAGGACCTGTAGACCCGTGGAGAAAGGAGCCCACACTGGAGCAGGTCTGCTGGCAGGACTTGTGACCCCATAGGGGACACATACTGGAGCAGTCTGTTCCTGAAGGACTGCACCCTGTGGAAAGGACCCACACTGGAGCAGTTCGTGAAGAACTGCAGCCTGTGGGAAGGACTCACATTGGAGAAGTTTGTGGAGGATTGTCTCCTGTGGGAGGGACCCCACTCTGGAGCAGGGAAAGAATGTGAGGAGCCCTCCCCTGAGGAAGAATGAGCAGCAGAAACGTGTGATGAACTGACCACAATCTCCAGGCCCCATCCCCCCCGGCGCTGCTTGGGAGAATGAGGTAGAGAATTTGGGAATGAAGCTGAGCCCGGGAAGAAGGGAGGGGTGGGGGGGAAGGTGTATTAAAATTTGGATCTTATTTCTCATTACCTTATTCTGACTTCTAATTTGCAATAAATTAAATTAATTTCCTTGAGTTGAGTCTGTTTTGCCCATGACAGTAATTGGTGAATGATCTCTCCCTGTCCTTATCTTGAATCCTCAAGCTTTTAATTATATTTTCTCTCCCCTGACCAGCTGAGGAGGGGGAGTGATAGAGCAGCTTTGGTGGGCATCTGGCTTCCAGTCAGGGTCAACCCACGACTGAAAACCAAAGCATTCATAAAAAAGCATCAGTAACTCTGCTCAGGATTTGTCAGGTTATTTTTTGTTTGGGTTTTTTCCCCCTTCCAGTTTCAGGAAAAGTGAGAAGTTCTGAACAGGGTCATTCATGATACTGATTAAGTTGCTGCCTTGCCTTTCAAAAGTGCCAGACCAGTTTTTCTCGTTTCTTTTAAGAAAGCAATGCAATGGGACAATAGCTTCATCTCCCGAATTAACTATTGTTGGGCACCCAGCTCTAGACAATTGGCTTACGCTGTACTAGCACTTTATTAGTACCCTCCTACTTGTTTTTATTTCTCAACATGCAACATATTATTCTCTTTGACTGTAGTTGCTTCCCACATGTTCATTCATCTTAGTTTGTCTCACTGAATTTCTTCAACTGTGTCTCATTAAACAGTCTGAATTTTTCTTTCCAGTTGCATGCTACGTTGACTTTCAGTGAAATTAAGGTAGATTTACACCAATAAAAGGAAAACAGAATCCAGTCACACAGGCTTAAGATTTAAGACAACAAAGCTTTCTAGGCTATGAATTTTAATAATCAAAGATTACCAATTCATCTTAATCTCAGTTCTACCCTTCTAGGACAAAACAGTTTAGAGACTTCCTGATAGGGTTTTTTACTAAAAGCGTAGCTCCAAAAGATGGGGTGAGCCAATCGAACAGTTCATAGTTCTTTTTGCAAATATGTTAATAGAAATTCCTTATTTTCTTAAAATAAACTTGTCACATCCTTTCCTCCTCTGGAACTAGAAGAATTCTGGTTTCTCAAAGATTGCTTTCCTCTTATTTTTCCAAGATTAAAACTCCATCTCCACATTTGGCCAACAGCCGTTCCAAGGCAAACAAGACCCTTGGAGGCCAGCAGATTCTTTTGCATCTCACTCACCCCAGCAATTAAGAGTTGGGCTGTGCCTCTCCCTACCTGGCCACAAAGAAAAGTAACAGAAGATACAGCAACTTCATCATCTATTCTATCACATACCCAAAGATTCTTGGTATGGAGCGAACCGATTCCAGAATGCATCTACCACGACTCCAGTAAAAAGACTTTTGTTTCTACCTTAAAACACACTTTGCTGTGCAGCTGACACAGTTTTGAAAGGGAAACCAGACTCATAATGTTACAGCCTTAAAATAAGGGCAGAAGCAGGAAAGTAAGTTGTTCCTCTCAGGCATAATACTTTTTTGAACTGCTCCTGGGATGATGCCTACCATTACTTCCTTAATCACAGCAAAATAAAGTCCCTGTCTCAACATTAATGAATAGCAAAAAATTACACTGAAGTTTCTAAGCTGTTTTCAGAAAAGAAATATTTCAATTACTTTGGCTTTTGAAAGTTTTTTCCCCCTGTGTTGTGACCTTTGTGGGGCTTAGAACCAAAAGATTTCCTTGATTATCAAGTCCCCCTCATCTGCTCTCATAATTTATAATTCTTCATAAATCGATCAAGCTCCAGCTTTTTAATGTTCTCTTTCATTCACTGAAGATACTACGACATTTCCAAACCAGTGAAATATCAGTGCACCCATTTTTTTCTCCCAGTATCATGTTGTAGCCTACTTACTCACTAGAATCACCCACAGAATCAGATAACTGTCAGTTTTACAAGTCTGTTTTTTAAATGAGGAGATAAATAATTAGATCTTTAAAGACTGTACTGTAAGATAAATTTTAAAGTTACTGAAGTCACATGTAGAAGCTTCATTACCACAATGTCTTCAAAAGATTAATTTTTTCAGTTGCAGCTGGTTGCTCAAGGGCATACCTAAACAATTATTTCATGAGGCTAAAATGAAAGTTCCTCTCCATCACATCCTACAACAATAATACTCTGCTGCTCCAGTGTAGAAAGTTTATCTTGCATAGGCCACTTGAGAATCTACAACATTTTACAGATCAGCAATGTAATTTCAGCACACAGGGAGAACAAACTCTCAACTCAAGTAAAGCTCATTAGGACTTAAAAACAACCAGCAAAACTAGGAATGATTAAATATCAACATCCTGAGATAGGATTGTGGAGTTGTTTTTTTTTAATAATGTTGTTATATGTCTTCTCAGTATAACTGGGTAGCCATTAAGTGTGAAGAACAGCTACGAAGTGAGAGAAATGCTATTGAAGAAAATCAATATTAAGTGGTACTTAGCAAGTTATTTTGTAGTATCCCTTTTTATATCTGAAGGATCCCAAACAGCTTCAGAAAGCAATCAGATTATAATTGTACAGTGATTAAACTGACAAACACTGCACTGTTCCCACTGAAACAAAATATTTATACATTGCTTGCACTTTAAGTTCAGATGTTGGTAAAGTAAATCCCAGAGTAGTACCAATGAAGTCAATGAGTTACAGTAATTTTACCTATGAGAACACAGACTTTGGGTCAAATTTTCAATATTGTTTCAGGTTAGCCTCCTTCTGCGGTAGTGTAGACATCAAAGATTTCCCCATTAGCAAAAGATTCAACCAAAATGTCACACACACTACCTTCGTGCCACAGAGCTAGAATGCAGTGAGATCTTCCCTTTCTCTTGAATGTAATGTTCCTACTAGAAGAGAGGCAAAACCCCTCTTTTCATAAGAGGGCATTTCATAAAACAGTTTCCATGCAAACTTCAAAAAAAAAAAATCTTTAAAACCTAGGACTGAAGCAGTCAACTGCACAACTTTATAATAAATGGAAATAGCCTACAATAAAACAGCCTGTGTATAAGATACACTGTTGCACTTTACCAGTAGGAAGAGAAAGCTTTCAAATTGAATGGACATAAAAAGAATAATACAGTAAATCATTTTCCAAACCACATGCTAGTTCCAGCAACCAGTGCCCTTCAGGAATGCATCATATTTATGTAATTACATCCACCTTCTCTTGGTTAAGAGAATGTGATCCTTAGAGATTTTGTTCTGCAGTTTTATTTTTTATTAGCGTGACTTTTTCCTTATAAGTTTGCTGCCATCACAATGGTGGTTTTTTATCCAAAATAAACATAAAAACACTATGTTGATAATGCTCACTTTTATTGTGAAAAACATAATCATTTTTTTCCTTTTTGGTTTGGGTGGGGTTTTTTTAAGACTATTATAAAAATCTTTTAATTTCTAACACTGAACTTACCAAATCTCCTTTATTCAGAATGGTCACGAATTCCCTTCAGTTTCATAAGGCTGCTACCAAGCACAATTTACACTAACTTAGTACTACGGTGAAGCCAATTCTGGAAAGATACCTACTTACTATTTTTATTTCAGTGGGACCAAAGTTGAGAAAAAACAACTGTCACTATTATCAGAAAACTATGCTTACTTTTCTATTTCATCATGCCAGTGGCCTCTACTATCTACCATTACACATTGCTAACCTTCCTGCACTGTGCTTTATTCTTTAGTGCAAAATATGCTCTTATCTAATTAGCCTCAAGACACGAGCAATGACAAATAAGTCAAGATGGCTGGACAAAACATTCTTTATGACACACCCTGAAACTTTGCAATGAATAGCCCACATTATGTGATATATATGCAGGTTTTTTCCTTGTTTGTCTTAAGCTGAGACAGAGCATGTGTCTTATGCATTACTAGCAATGTATACACCTTTATACTTCCCCAAACTGCCAGGCAGATGCATTCTTTATGGACCTATCCCTCAGCACCACAGTGAGAGCAAATTCGTATGCTAGTATAAAGTGATGGAAGATTAGAAATAAGAACTATTTAAATTACTTATAGCATATCATTGACTCCTAAAGAAGGCCATGCCAGGTAGCCTAAACTGACCTAAGGTATCCTATGAAAGAGTAAAATCTAAATCATGTAATAGCTCTTTTCTATTAATATTTTGTGAAGCTCAAGGCAGTTCAAAAATTACCTACATCAGTAGAACAGGATCTTCCCCTATAATATGCATTTCAGAAAACTGATAATAACCAAGTTTTTACTGGATTGCTCCTAAGATCAAACTCACTGCTGAATGGAAAAGACACTTCCCTCTCCACAAATCTGAGTCTTCACCTTTTTTCTGTTTTTTTTTTTAAATCAGAACAAACTCAAAACCTTACAAACCTTTCACCAGAAANACCAAAAAAAAAAAAAAAAGAAAGGAAAAAAACCCACAAAAAATGGCCCACACACCAAAAATCAACCAACCAACCAAACAAAAAAAAGCCACAGGAAGAATGCAGCTGAAAGGAAGCATGATCCTAAGATCCTGCATACAAACTAAATAACTTTAAAAAAGGGATTTTACCCATTTTGTGTCTTTTTTCATTCTGAAATTCCAACCTGAATCTAGGAAAGCTTTCCTTAGAAAAGTTTAATTGAAAACAAAAATACATGGGAACATACTTATTTCAAATGCATTAACATTTTCTGATAAAAAAACATTATCAACTTTAGCCCCAACTGGTATTAAAACCTTAATCACAGGTACACTTAAACTTAAACTAGATACTCAAGCTCTTACGTTAAGAAATTAGAATTTTTTTCATGACTACTGTTAGCTAAAGCAAGGGGAAGTCAAACATACTAATGTCATTGATGACTTGAACTACCATGGAGTAGCAAGTAGAGAAAGACTTTGCATCACTGTGTGTGTTCATGTCACTTTCCACCATCAGTGACTGTATTGCCTTTCCATGAGCATAACTAGACCTTAAGTCAGGGACAGAAGAAACAACTAAATGAAAGCTGTACACTGCTATCAACAAAGTTACAGAATGAGATTGGACTATAGTTTACACTAATAGTTGTTGTTCTTTGTCTTCTATCAGGAGAAATAGACTTGCCTTTATTATATGATATTAATGTAATTAAATTCTAACACTACAAACCATGTGAAGAACAACTCTTACCTACAGCAACTGATTGAGAAATAGTGACTTTGGCAAAACTGCTTCCATGCAGCCACAGAATCATGGATAAGCTGTACCTCAGTACATGTAAAAGCTGATACTCATTCAGCTTTGAGCAACCTGGTCTAGTGGGAGGTGTCCCTCCCTATGGCAGGGGGATTGGAACTAGATGATCTTCAAGGTCCTTTCCAACCTAAACGAATCTATGATTCAATTCTGCATGTAGTGCCACATGCAAGGCTGTTGAAAGATGGTGTTCATTTTCACAACGCAAGTGTTTTTAGTTTTAAAAATAACAAACAAGGCACAAGACTTTACCGGATAGTTAATATTTAGTTAATATCTACCAGCTATTCCTATTTTTTTCTAATCAGTTTCAAAGAAAACCTAGGTATATAAAAAGATGGAACCAGTGATTGTTGTTAAAGTACCATTTCATATTTGTTCCCCTTTCTAATGTTACTTGACTGGTATGAATGGCCTACCTGATGTAACCAACACAACTCTGGAAACCAAACACACTGACAAATTTCAAGCTTGTCTGTACCAATCCCAGTTTCATTTCACACCCACACATCAGGCTCCCTCCTACTAGCTAGCTTGGGCTTCTCTTATGCACACAACTTCCTTATGTCAATCTTGCAATTAACATCCACATCTCCTCCCCAAATGATGCCAACTCTTCTATTAAACATTCAAGATATGAAGACCACACCCCACTTCATGTTCTTTCATCAGCCCCTGTCGCAACCTAAGCTTCTCTTGGGAAGGAGACTCATAACTGTTCAGCCCTTTTCACCTTTTAAAGCAGCTTATCTAATTTGAAAAGGCGCATCTAAAATGTTGCATCAAGAACCAAATGATACTCATGCTTGTAGATCAGGTCAGGGAAGAGATTTAACTGACTTTTCATCTGTCAGCTGACTAGTTTCACTGCAGAGTAAGATGAAGTAAGATGATCCAATGACAAACCAAAGTCTAAGAGCCTCTACCCCTTACTCATTTTTTTTGTTGTAAAAGGATTTCTGAAGTTTCTGTGCTCAATTTTTAAGCACAGATAGAGAAGATGAGTCTTTCCTCCAACTCTTTCTGTATCTTACAGTGTACCTGTTAGAGTCAGAGGAAAAAAAGAAAATGTACATTTGTCACACGACAGGCTTTTCAACTATCTCATATCCCACAGTCCAAACGACATGGAGATATTCTGAAACCAAAAAAAGAGGAGTCCTGCCAACTCAAGAAAATCCTGCTGTACGGTCTTTTGGGTTCTCATCAGTGTGATGCTGGTAATCTATCACGAACTTATAGGGTATGTAGGTCACATATGGTTACTCTCCAGAATTTACAGGGCACCAAGAGACAGCTAAAGTGAATTTGATAATTGCCATGTATTAATTCCACATGTAAGCAATTACTGTGGTTGCCACAGGAATATTATGCAACTGTCATCCTCTGTAGAGTATACTGTATAAGCGTGAACAAGAAAAGAACTGACACACCACACATTGACAGGATGCTCCAGAGCCCACATTATCTAAATGCAGCTCATTGCTACTCGAGTCTCTATTTGACATTTTAAATAAAACTGAAGTCTCAAGCCTGCTTTCCAGACGACAGGTGTCCGACCACAAAAACCTATCATGACACCCAGCATGCCAAATAGAGAGCTCATGGTTCAGCAAACGGACTTCTGTCATGAATTACCTATTACACGCACATACACACACACACACTTTACCTGCAATTAAAGCATGCCAACAGGTCAGCAAGGAAAAATTTGCTCTGGCAGCTGTTCCATTTGGTGGACAATCTAGATGTAAAGTTTCTTCAGCTGACACCTTTCAGCAGCATTCAGCTTTCCACTACAGACAAGAAAAGGCAGAGAAAGTAGAAAAGTAAAAATTATTATTGTCTATTAATAGAAAGTAACTGCCCAACACTTGAATGAAATTTGGCAGTTTAACAACTGGGGGAAAAAACCAAACCATCTTAAAGAGAACAAGATGATAAAATCTCAAGTATACAATAAAAGAAGTGACAAAGTGTATTCCACAGTACGAGACAGGTCCGCACATACAAGATCAGAGCTTTCAGGCCTTCCACCACTACCTTGGAGAGAAGTCCTCGAAAACATCAAGGCTATCATCAGCTATGAGCCCACACCACTGCAGAAGCAATCCAAATTTCCCTTCCTTGCTGCTTTCTGTTCACCGATGCAACCCAAACACATTTGCATCCATGTTGCACCTCAAAAACACTTGTGCATCATGCACTGGGTATGTTTGGGGCAATTAAGAAACTGTTCTGGCTAAAAAGTAATCATGGGGGAGAAAAAACAACCCCCAGAAAATGCAAAAGCAGAAAAAATTGGTGTGACACTGAATGCTAAAGCTGGCTACACTGCCAAAGAGCTGATTACAAAACTCAATTTTCAGACAGGAAATGCATCATAACGACATCGCGTTAAACAAGCTAAACACATGCAAAGGCAAAAGAGAAGGAGAAATCCACCCCTTTCTGTCAACACTGGAGTCATTTATATTAAATTTATATCTGACGTGTAACAAGGTCGCAGACATACAAAAAAATGCAACTATGAAAAGGGTGTCTATTCATTTACACAGTACTTAGCATTCAAAATTGATTTTACAGACATCCTGCTAACCTGTCTGGCAGAAATTCCTCCAGACGACACAAATTAATTCAAAATAGGGAGACTGTCTGTTTTTCTGTCTTATAAGCAAGGAGGTAAGATTCTGAAAACGTTTTCAGCATGCTGAAAGGAATCACGCAAAAGTTAGAGGTATATACATCAAGGGAGAAAATAACTATTTTGCATAAAAACAATTTTTGGCCAAGAACTTATAGTTTAAACCACGTTCTTAAACAGCTTTCCCATCAAAGTAGCATGAACAAAACCACCAAAATTAGGAGCTTATGGGAAGACACTATCAGTTTGTAGTTCACAAATATAACATGGTTTCCACACAGGCTAGACTAGATGATCCAAGAGATCCCTTGCCATTTTATGCTCCTGAATTTTAGGGATGATTATACCAGGTTCCTCCACAGAGGTAACTAGAAGTCTCATAACGATCATTTAGCCTTATTTTTCCCCTCTATTAAAACAAAAAGGTAGTCCTAAAATCTAGCCAGTTTCCTCAAATGAAACGATGCCAGGGTGAATCTCTCTATCCTCCAGATAATCTCTAAAACACTTCCTGCCAGTGCCTTTAAAGCAATCCTACTCCAGCCTGTGCCTCTAAATAACAGAAAAGAAAATATATACCTAACACCAACATGGAACCAGATTAATCCAGAAAACATTACAAGCTTGGTTTTGGGTTTTTTTTTTTGTTAAAGTACCCTTTAAATTGTATGTGGGGATTTTTTTTTTTTAAATTCTACATGAGGAAAAAAGTTTGTTGGTTTGGTTTTTTTTCTTTGACCCCAGTTCAGAAAGGTAATACTTTGCATAGCTCACTAGAGATAAAAATCCGAGAGAAACTCATGACAACTTCTCCACATGCTTTTATCTGCTGACATTCTGTATGGCCTTTGTTACTACTAGCTAGGATGTGTGCAGCATCACTGAAATAGTAAAATACTGCTCACATAATGCTAGTTCACTAAAACATGATATTTTTAATATATTTTCTTTTTACTCAAAATAATTCTGAGTGGGGGCTCTAAGAGAAGGAGATTTTCCATAATTTGTAATCAACACTAAATCCCCTCCTGTCTGCTTCATACATCCATTATGTTTGGTCATAAAAATAAGATTATAAGCTCGATTTGTTAAATACAGTCTTTCTATTTTTGTTTTGCTGTATCACTTATCTGTGTAAATTTATAAGTGGAACCTATAATTGTGTTCTTGACCAAGCTGTCCTTTACCTTAAATGATTATTTTCTCCCTTGGATTTATCTTCTTTAATTTGCAGCATAGCTTAAAAACCAGTGTCATACACATAATAAAAAAGGTATGGTCTAAATGAAGCCCTCATGATTGGAGTTTACTCTGTGGAGTTTGATCAACCTGGCAGTTTTCTTTCCTTTTAGCTACATATGAAATAGTCTATCACAAGGAACAGAAAACAGGAAGAG
>RSEF01000004.1:38692598-38719090 GCA_003993805.1 Himantopus leucocephalus | reverse complement strand
TGAGGGCTCCAGAGCTGGATGCAATATTCCAGGTGCGGTCTCACGAGAGCAGAGTAAAGGGCAGAATCACCTCCCGTGGCCTGCTGGCCACACTTCTCTTGATGCAGCCCGGGATATGGTTAGCCTTCTGGGCTGTGAGCACACCTGCCAACCATTTGCCTGGACCCTCTTGGAGGGTTACTCATGTAGCCCTTCTGAATAACTAAGAAAGCTTGCTGCCATTAATTTTTCCTACATGGAGAGCCTGCAAACCATTTTACATCTAGCCCACATTACTTACAAATTAGAATTAGAGATAATTCCCTAATGGTACAAACTACATAGTTCCTGTTTTTAAATACCTCACTACAACTGTGATAGACTGCTGTGATGAATAGTTAAGAATGTTTCGCTATGCTATTGTGTCTTTTTTTTAAATGGCTTCAAATAAATTAATTAGACTGCCAGGGTACTGATTGTGATTTTGCTAATGATTGAAAATAGGCATAGATGCTGGCCTATTAGGGTAACAGCTCATTTAAATAAATTTATAATATAATTTACCAAGTGTAATGGTGTTCTCTATGAGCTCAGAAAGCTTTCTCTCCAAATGCCTTACGTAATTAAAGAATAATTTACTAATATTACTAACTAACTAAATCCTCACAAACTAACTCACACGTAGGTACGCCAGAGTTAAGATTTTTCCAACCCAGGACAAAACCATCATCCAAAAATTTAATCAGAAATAAAACTGATCAAACTTGAGTCAGGTTCCTCCACTTAGAAAGGCTGGAAGAATCATTGAGTCTTGTAAAATATCGTGACATATGTTGAAGCTAAATCTAAGCTTTAAGGAGGGAGGAGCAGCCATTTCCAGAGACTATAATTCCTCCCTCTTGCACTGTTGTTTATTGTTTTTAGAACTGCAAGATGACATATTAGCTCAACATAATTCTTTATTGCAAATGCTGTGGTTGAAGTGCTCAGCAGAGCTACTAGTGTCATCCCCCTCATAGTCTGAATCCAGAATCTGTTGCCTAGATGTCTGGGCATGCATGTCTCTGTTGGAGAGGTGTTTTTCCTACATTAGAACTGGTATTTCTTACTATTCATTCAGGAATCAGCTTCCATGTGCTGCTATAGAGCCGGGGTACACGGGTGGGTGGCATTCAGTGGCTGCCTAGGATGGCAGAGCAGAAGCCAGCTTGGGAATTTGGGAAAATTGTCTAGAGGACTTTAGCAGAAACTGAGAGGATACTTCTGTTTAAATTATTTAGCCTCAGAAGCATGAGAACTGTCAGCCAGCACACAGATGAAAGATGCCCTTTGTGTGAAACATCTCATCATAAGCAGATCATTAAGGAGTGAGTCTCTGAAGCAGTGTCTGTTGTGGATACTGATATAATCTATTTTGCATCTTTCTATTGCCGCTCTAAGCATTTTAAAAACACTCTATAATTATTTTTCCTGTGATAATTAGGTTGAATCCAAGATAGCTGTCCCTTTACATCCCTATCTCTTAATCATTAGATAAGCTGTTCCATCACACAGAGTTAGAAGAGATGGAAGTGTAAAGATGGCTTATCACAAGCTCCCACTAATCCTCCTACTATCCCTCTTTGTTCTGAAGGCATTCTTAACTACTAAGAAATACTTCACCCAGGTGTAAGAGTAAGAGGCATAGCACTTGAACCCGAACACATTGACTGACAGGATAGTTACAAGTAGCGAGGGTAACACAAGATTTAACAAACAGCATTTCCCAGTCTTGAATGTTGTGTCATCAGTACAATGTGCAGTGCCTGTAGTGAAGTTGAAGCAGTAATTACAACTCAAGTTTGTGTTTGTAGTAATTAGAGAACATAACACCATGTATGCTCATACTTTTGGTCACCAGTTTTACTCCACAAAAAGGTCAGGCTTTCTAAAGAAATTCCAGAAACTTTCTGCTTTCTGTGACCCAGGGGCATGCCTGCAGCACCAGGAAAAAACTTCACTGTTGCAGGTAAAAAAGACCAAGTGTATCTATGTATGTAAAACAGACAGCTTTTAGAAGAGCTCTCTTACTGTAAATTTCTATACCATTTTTTTCATGTTACATATTTTGAAGGTGTAAAAGCATTTGTCCATTAAGAAGTGTGTTTTATGCGAAGTATGTAACTACACTCTCCAATTACAAGTTGCAGGTGTACTACAAGTAGAAAATCCGTAAGGTAGATAGTTTCATTTAAAAAAAAACAAGTGACTGTCAACAAACCAGAATGCTCGCTATAAATTAAGTGACCCTTGAACTACCCCATTTAAGACAGATTTTTTTTGTAGATGTGTTCTAGATATCATCTCAATAAAACAAATAATACATTTGCTTCTTAGCAAGAGATCTCATTTTCGGGAAAGGTGTTAGAGGATTAACATGTCCTGTTTAAGAATGAAGAGGAATATGGGAATGTGTTCCGAGTCATGTTATATGCTATGTCACAGCCTTTTTTCCACACCTTCTGTGAACAATAGGAAAAAAGAAAATCTGCTTTAAATCTCCAGAAAGGTCCTTTAAGAATTTTCTCTACACATATCTTAAAACCTTCATGCTAACAAAGAAAAGCATTGTTCTTTAAATGCTTATGAAAAATCATTGGTTACTTCTACCTAAATCATATTTCATCTGAATGGTGTAAACCATGTTTATCCCTTAATGTGCAAAGATGTCCCTAAGCTTTTTTGAGGTATGGTTTTGCAGATATTTTGCTTCAATGCACAATTTATAATGTAGTACCATTCTAAAATCATTAGTATGTGAAAGAAAAATGTTATATTTACATGGATAGAATCCAGATACTTGGCTAGACTGGTAACTAATAGAAATATTTATACAGATTGGAAATTAATATGTTACCTTTAAGTGCTTAAACAATACAATGAATACAAGAAACCTCAGATCACTAAGAAAGAGATACTGAATTCTGAAATGTCTGTACTTCGACAAACAGAAAAAACTTAAAAGATTTCATAATCTATGTTAACTGGTATTTGTTGATATACCTGTTTCAAGACAACTGTTTAAACAAAAGAAAGTTTGTTAAAGAAGTTATATAACAGGATTTAGTTAAAAAAAGACTCACCTTTGACCATTATAAATTAGTGATTTATGAGACAAACCAAATTAAATGCACTGCCCCTATAACAAAATTATTTTTCCTCTTTAAAACCGGATTTGGTTATCCATGATACATTGTAAGGGCCTGACACTAATTTTGAGAATAAGTTAATTCACTCTGCTCCAAAAGTCAGTCCACTCATACTCTGTAATTTCTCATATGCTGTAAAATGGCACAGGTCAGCACTGCTATCAAAAGAAGTAATCTTGCCTTCCTCCACCCATTTTGTCCCTCCCTACACTTCCATATTTCCTGATGCAGTCGGAGAAAATCTATGCAGCTGTTTGATAAACGAGATCAGTTCCCTGATCCAGCTTAAAATTACACCCTCTTTTTTACGGTTAACTTTAACTTAGATCAGTTCTTTGATCTGGTTCACCTGCCACCACATAAATCCTTACCCTGGCACAAGAGAGGGAGCAGCATGAGGGCAGGAATGAGCTGGGGCACCATAAATTAGCATAAAGAATATGTGAAGCTGAAAGTATGATTCCAAAAATGCCTTTTAACGGATAGGCATCTAGAAACAATTGTGCTCTGTCCTATTGTTTGCAAGGTTTTTTTGCTTGAGAGTATGTGTCTAAAGCACATGCTATAATATATCCTCTGCATTATCTGAGAACTTGCCTTTGTCCTCTTCAGATACTCCCTTTTTCTCTTTATGCTTTGAAAATACAGAGCTGAACCCTGGACTTGTGCTGTAAATCCTTCAAGCTGTGTACTTGGGAAGGAGGAGGGCAACTCATAACTTTTTAAAAAAAAAGATAAAAAAAGCACCTCCCTTCTCACAGAAACAGGACAAAACCTTCTTCCTTCTCAGTAGGCTGCTACTGTTGCAGGGTAGTTGCTGAATAGAAATTTTTTCAGTCTCTCATAGATTTCTTTTGGATTTGCTAAACCATCCCTGCCAGCGAAGATTTATGTCTGGACCCTAGCAAATTGCTTACCTCAAGAATATAGCTGAAGGATATTTAACAAAAATATATCCCTAGA
Source organism: Himantopus leucocephalus (assembly GCA_003993805.1). Taxonomy (NCBI): domain Eukaryota; kingdom Metazoa; phylum Chordata; class Aves; order Charadriiformes; family Recurvirostridae; genus Himantopus; species Himantopus leucocephalus. The sequence continues at coordinate 38,714,960 of RSEF01000004.1, read as the reverse complement.
GGATGAGTAGCAGTAGACTTTAAAGGCTCACCCTCCTTTTCTAATTATGAGTTATACTCCAAGGTCCAGTGGGAACTTTGGCCAATAACTACATAACACATTTCTTAATGAAAATTAGGTTATCAGCATTATTCTGCTTTTCTGGTTATACAGACTGTGATTATAGTGAACATGGTATTTAAGCAAACAGAGCCAAAGCCACTCTTCCATAACCTATGACTTGCGCACATGTCAAATCACAGTTAATAGTGGAAAAACATCCATGTTTTCTGTCCCTACCCCCTCAAAAGTCACTTCTGACAGTCTGGATTTAATCATTTAATTATCTCAGATTTTTAAAAAAACAGAATGTTGACAGTTCATCAGAAGGGAAAATTTTAGTAGACCCCAACAGCACTATTGAACACTGGCTCAGGTACAATTGCGATTCTAATTACAATGAGATCTATGGAAATTCCTTAGAGAAGCACTTGCTTATTAATACCTACACAGTATTCTCCCTGTTTTAATAACATCTTCCTTAGTTTTCACCATTATATTGCCCTCCCAAAGTTACACTTTTGTCTGCTTTCATAAAACCTTCTACTTTGTCCTCCCGACAGACCACCTTTTTGCTAGACTCCCCAGTCGCTGAACTACTGACAATGGGAAATAGGTTACTTGTGGTATGGGAAAATCCTGCAGTCTGTGTTACATGAAACCTATCTTCCAGATGTTAAATCAGACATATTGGAATTTATTTAATTTTCCCTGAACTAACATGAATTTGCACCTGCTGGAAATCGTTGCTGAGGGAGGGAAAAAAAACTATCATACCGTACAAAACCACTGGTCTCTGAATCATACTACTGTCCAGCTGCATGCTTGGGAAGATGCAGAGACAAAACGGGCAACAAAAGATCATATAAGTCTGCATGTCTCTCTTATACCACTTAAAATACAGTGAAATATTATTAAGTAGCATTCTCATGGGAATATATGAATACAGATTTCCTCTATGAATGGACCAATACTAGACAGGAGATGAACCATTCAGCTGCTAGGCAAAAAATCTATAGTGAATCACAGAGTAATTCTTAGTAGTGTTTTTTTCCTCTGCATGTGCTTTTTCATTCCTTGCTTAGGTCTGAATAAAGTGATTCTTCACCATTGTCAAATACTTTGTAGTAGGCGTTACTTTCTACAGAGAAAACAAGAGACAGAAATAAGACTTGCAAAGGAGGAGAGCTTTGCTTTGCATTTCTTGCACACAATGTACAGAAAAAGGGTTTTGTTTCCTGGAAACTCAGTTGTTTTTAATGGTTTACATCATAGCTTAACTTCTGTTCAGAGTTTATGGCTAACCATTAAGAGTCGTAAGTATAAAGTAGTTGACTGACATAAGTTTTTACTTAATCTTTTGAAAAATTGGTTTTCATTTTTTGCCAATAATGATTTTATTCATGCCAAATAAATTCTCAGTGCAAGAGAAAAGCTGGGCACCTATCTTTGTGTGAGATTAATTACTTCAAACTCTCGGAGTGGGCAGTTGGAGAGAGACTCTCAGAAAGAGACTGAGAACAGCCAAGACAAAACCTCCAGTATGACTTCCAGCAAAATCACAGACACAAAGCCCCATATTTTAAGGTCCCTCCTTGTTCTGCAAGGTATTCAATAGGAAGTTTTACTGAAATCCTCAGCAATTTGCTGAATTAGAGGTCAATGGCTGTTTGGGGTCAAATATCAGCATTACTAGGTGCCTAAATTCTTTGAAATAAAATCCTGTTGGGATTTTTTCAAAAGCATCTGTCAGGTGAGAACTGCTCATAACCCTTTGCATTTAAAAGTCATTGGATAAAAGGCATAGACAGCATTAAGATCAAAGACCAGGCTCCAAGTCTCTTTCTCTCCCTTTGAGAGCTGGTTCCTAGCTGCCAGCTGGTATAATCATGCCCCTCTTGCTTGCTCTTCCCAGGCTTGCACTCTCTGCAGTAGAGTACTCCAGGTTCAAAAGAATCCCTCGTTTCCCACTTTGTATAAATCGATGGGTAAGAAACATTGATGCAAGGAAGGAAAGGGGAGTTCGAATTTCTTTGGCTGAGTTAAAATTAAGCCCTGCTCTTTTATTTTGTAGGCAAATGATCTATTAATGTACTATTTCTAGGGCCAACAGCAGCTCTTCAGCAGATGTGATCTGAAGAAAGCTCCCTTCAGTTCTTTCTAACAGCAATTTCTAGACTCTAGGTGCAAACTAATTAAAAATCTTCATTTGTAGCCTTAATTCATACACTGAATCTCCAGAGAGGGCAGGATTGCAGTTACACTCTTCTGTATTGCATAGCCCTTTAGCTAGCTCTAAGGGGCTCCCTGCTCAGTGGAGACTTCTTGGATGGCCTTTGTAAGGGTCTTAGTTCCCCCCATGCACTCCATAAAAGACCTGTAACACAGGTGTGAATTTCACTCTAGCATCTGAAAGTTAGGCAGTGCCACTGCTGTTGGAAATCTGGCCATTAACTGTCTTGCTGAAGGCAAAATAGAGAACCAGAAATAGTCAGAATTACAATTCAGGGGAATTTGTCTTTCAGCTGCCTTTTTTAGGGTATTTCTGATGAGGTGTTTTGCTTTTCCTATTTTTTCTTCTATTTCTCTCCCTGAAATGAGATTCTGTAGTATTTTACTTGCATTAAGGGAGACTTGCATATGGTTGCCACGTACCTATACAAAGAAAATAGAACAATACGTAGTTAGTATTCTAAATAGATTGGATTATATAATGAAATGTTACTAATTTTGAACTGGGACTGTTACAGTTCAAGAAATAGGTCCTAACCGTATGGCATGAGTTGTACACACTTGTCTCTGAGAAATCGATTACAGTTTGCACACCCAAGAACGTGTATATTTACAGAATGTAAGCTGCCACATACTAGTGTCTTGAGATTCTTTATCATAAGAAATTATTTGTTCAAGTTCAAGCTAGACACCCTTGTTTAAAAAAATACCATTTTTAGGGACTTTGTCGTTCAACATGTAGTCACTAGAAATTGCAATCCTGATGGAATTCAATGTTTTTCATTTGTTGGCCCTGGCAGCTGTGCATTAGTAAAATAAATAAATTAAATAAACAGCAACATCTGTTCCAGTCACTAGAGGCTTACTGCTGGAGTTATCTGCATCGGATGGGAGGAGAAGCTCTAGCAGCGGAGCTCGGCTTTCCAGAGCGGAGATTAGTGGAATCACTAGGAATAAATATGTAGACTTGTGTCCTGTGGGAAATATCTCACCTGCCAAATGATGATGCTAACTAGTATTAAAGTCTGAAGTCCTCTAGCATCTATTCTGCATTATTCATATGAGTAGGAATCCCATTATATTCAAAGAGCTAATATCATATCAGTCTGTATCTTATTAAAAAGAAAATCTGTGGTGTAGTTGAGAACCTAAGCCTGTAGGTTTTATCTTTTAGTTCATTATTCTTGGCTCCAGGATACCTTGCTCTATATATGTATATGAATAGTATAAATGTGTATGTGTATATATGTATGAATATACATGTAATTCTTTGTGTGCACATGTATGCAAATGGGACTGAATAATACACATATGACCTTACATGCTGTAGTCAAGACACCTCCCTGCCTTGTTTTAATAAGCTAAGCAATAAACATATTAGATAGCTGTGATGCACAGAAAGTAAGACAAGGTGATCTAATAATGCCTCAGGATTTAAACTCCATGAATCTCTCCATACACCTGAGAGAGCAGTCACAAAGTAAGTATTCCTCTTCTGGTATTCATCCTTGATTAGTTAATGAATGCTCTGTTACAATTTTTAAAAAGGAGCAAAATAAATTCTTAATCAGCCAGACATATGTTACTTGCCAATCCCATGAAAATCATCTGGGAAAGTAGTATACAGCTATAGGAAAAACATGGCAGAATGAACCAGAGTTTCACTTCCTTTATTGGAATCCAGAAACTCAAATGGCAGTTGCTTATCAGGGTTGCAGTCATAGCCAGAAGTACATGCTAATAAGTAAATATTAAAATTGGGAGGAAAACAAAATTGAAGTTTATAGACTGCTTCTGAAGATGATTGTGCTGGTGAATTGCTATAGTTGTATAGTGCATGGTTGTTTCAATTGGCAAAATTAGATTTCTGTGAAACTATTTCTGTACTGAGTCCTAAGCACTTAAGAAAAGAATTTATGGTGGTTAATCTGTTCCTAGCTGGAGCCTGAAACTCAAAAACGGGCTTCCTTGGACAGAAATTGCTTGCTTCTGGGAGGGTAACTAGTTTGCCACTGCCTTCTAGTTCTTGTGCGGACACCTCTTTGTATCATAGCAATCAAAGACCCACAGAAACACAGAATCGTTCAGGTTGGAAGGTGTCTCTGGAGGCCACCTAGGCCAAGCCCTTGCTCAGAGCAGGGCCAAATAAGTCAGGTTGCTCAGGGCCTTTTCCAGTCCAGCTTCAAATGTTTCCAAGGATGGAGATTCCACAACCTCTCTGGGCCCTTTCTTCCATGTTTGACTGCCCTCATGGTAACAAAGTTGTTCCTGATGCCTAGTGGGAATTTTCTGTGTTCTAACTTGTGCCCATTGCCTCTTGCCTTATCACTCTGCTCCTTCAATAAAAGACAAGGGCACACTGCTGACTCACATTCAACTTGTTGTCCAACAGGACCTCCAGGTCCTTTTCTGCAGAGCTGCTTTCTACCTAGCTGGCTTCCAGCCTGCCCTGTTGTGTGAAGTTATTCCATCCCTTACACAGGACTTTGCATTTCCCCTTGTCAAGCTTTATGAGGTTCCCATCAGCCCATTTATCCCGGATGCAGAGGTCCTTCTGAAGAGCAGCCCTGCCCTCCAGTATAACAGCTGTGCCCCCTGGTTTCGTATCACTCACAAACTTGCTGTGCATGCAATCCATCCCATCATCCAGGTATTTATTAAAAGCATTAGACAGAATGGGCCCTGGTATCCATCCTTGCCTGAAGGCGCTGTTAGTAAGCAATGGCTAGTTGGATTTTGTACCGCTGATCCTAGGTAGCTTCCTGGATCCAGCAATACAGCCAGTTGCAATACTTGGCTTCCTAGGAAACGCAGCTGTCAGGGAACATAATGCTTGTTCCCTTAATTTTAGCCAGTAGAGTCCGTGGCATCATTATTCTCATAACGTAAGGACTAGAGGGCTGTCAATGAAGTGAAGTTGCAGGTTTAAAGCAGCAAGTAAGCAGGAGATAGTGGTAGTGTGAGGAATAGTAACTGAAGCCTAGGAAGAAGTGTGAGAATGCCTTGCTAGATCACTGATCATTGCAACACAGGGGTTGTAAGGCAACAGTTAAAATGGGTTCAAAAGGGAGGAAATAAAATGGAGGTCAAGTCCCACTGATTATAATTTATATTGAAAAAAGTACTCCTGGCGCTTTCTTTGGCTCAGAAAGTTTCTGAACTGCTTATTGCTGGAGAGAGAGGTTAATTAAGCTATTTTCATGCTTTTCCTGTAAGTATCTACTATTAGCTATTGCAGAAGATGGGATATGAGGCTGGAAAGACCCATCTGTGTGAGCTGTTATAGAGTACTTGACTTCCATCTCTTTTCACATTAAAAACAAGAAAGGAGTAGCAGGCTAAGTGGTAGTGAGGTAGAAGTTGAACGAAAGATGATACTGACTTTGTTTTGATATCCAGGAGAAAGCTGAGAAGGTTGGAGGTTCGCACTTTCTTTTTCATCCTTTAGAAACACCAATTTATTGCAAGCAGCAGGCGTGGAAGAGAAAGGGACAGAATATGGACTGTTTAGAGTAATTGTTACAGCTCTGCAAAGAATTATATTTACCAGTTCTCTCTACTTTAAGCACTGAATGCCAGCCAAGTAAGTCAGATGGATATGTGTGGGTAAAAGGGATATGTGGTAATTTGAAGGAACATGAGTATGCCAGCAAAGGCTTCTTCAACTTCGTGTCAGGGTGCTTTTCAGTTTTCAAATTATATCTCAGTCTGATTGGTAATTTTCAGGCTTCCTGCAGTGAAAGTTGTTCACATGAAAGTATAGTGCAGCCTGTATTTGATTACTAATTGGCTGGCATTTATCTCTCCACTTTTCTCAATTTTTGTATTACATTTGGTCTGCAAAGAACATCAGTAATACGTGGACATCACAGATACAGAAATCAGGAATTGCAGCATGAAGATATTTATTGTGTAATAACTAAATTTGATAATTGCAGCTATTTGAAGTAGAACTATAAATGGTTCATATAAAATAATTCTGGTTTTAAGGATAATGAGCTATATAATTTAGTAGCACTGGGAACTAACTTTAAAAGTTGCTGTGGCTAATGCTTTTTTCATACTAATTTCATGCTTTTAAAACTCACCCAGTGTTAATGGAGTTAATCCTGATTTTCATTTACATAAATGCAAAGAAAGCTCAGCCTCAGTGATATTTTACATACTGTTTCAAGTGTGCCTGAAACTGCTAAACCCACTTAATTCCACATAAAAATAAAGCTTACTGCAGAGAGATCTAATTGTTCTTATTTTACACATACACACCTCTATGGCAAACAACAGAACAATGATATAGTGTTCTTTGACATTTTAGATTTGCAATGCTGGTCGAACATTCAGAGGCTTTTTGAGCTGTATTTTTATCAATGAAGAGTCAGTGAAACCACTTAACTAAAAATTAGCTTGTATTAATGTAATCCTGTCCACTAGCTTCCATAGATGCTGGAAGTACTAACTGCCTGTATCAAAGAGAAGAAAAAACATTTGATTTTTAAGACATAAATCAAGTCCTTCGTTTCTTACTCTTTGATCAGCTTTGCTTATGTGGGCACGTAATTTGACCCCATTTGCCATCTAATTTTCCACCTCTTTCCTCTCCTTCCCCTCAGTCTTCAGTTTTTATCAAGGCCAGATTATTTTTTTTTTTTTTTTTTTTTTTCCTTGGAATACCTCTAAGCATTTTTACGAACAAATAAAAGTTTTCTNTTCATTTTTCTCTCTAGTGCTTAGAAACCCTGTTGCAATGTTAAACCATTAGGAAATACCCACTTTTTGGAACATCGAGTACATGCGGGTTTTTTTGTTACTAGGCTGCCGCTCTATGGCCATATGCATAAACTACAGTTTTAGTTCCACTGAAGTAAACTATTGTAGGAGTTTCTGGGCTGTGTGATAGCACATCTGGGCTTCATGTTCTACAGTGAGAGTATGATTACCTTAGAGAGGACAAAGGAAAAGACTACCATTTCACCTGTAGGCAGCTACCGGCCTGATATCTTAAATACATTACAGACTATCTTTTTGATCATTAATACTGTGCATACTGTAGTACCCTAACACATAATTTACCACTATGCTGCTTGCCCTGGGTGTCTAAAATAATGCTATTTTGAATTGGATTTTCAAATGAGAGAACATTCAGCGTTTTATGCCAGAAAGTGAAAGGATATGCTTTCAAAATACCCTGGCTGGGAAATCAAGTAGATGCTTAGACTGAGACATGTCTGGTGTCCTTCATAAGTATGAAGTTTTGATGCTTTTGAATCTGTGCAGTATATAAGTCATGGAAGTGAATCCAAGTGTGTTTTAAATGTAGAAGCTCTTATGTAGCCATACATGGTGATTTACAAATGGGTTAAAGGGGCATCTAAACCTTTATTAAGAATTTTTACACTTATGCAAGATTAGAATATGCTGCCTAGTAAGTTAGTATATAAGTCACTGTTTTCACATCTGCTTCTGAAAATGGAGAGGATTGAAATGAATCTGCCTTCTGGAGGACCATGAGCGAGCTGTAGATTTGTCTGCCTATATGTACTTCTGCTCATGTTCTACAGTGTCAAGATCTTTCACAGCCAAAACTCATGTTAAAGAGGGTGGGAATGACACTGTATATATACTGTATATGACACTGTATGTATATTATTGTTCCTCATCCTTGGGCAATTTTGCATGTTTCCATTCAGAAAGTGGAAACAGAACAAGCTTGAGATGCGTTCCTGCCTTCATTTTTAGCACACCCAAGCTAAGAGGAAAACTCCAAGGTTGATGTTGATGGAGATCTAATTTCTTGTAGATGTTAACTTCTAAACAACACAATCCCTGGTCAATGTCCTGTCAGTGACCATCAGTTACTACATGAAATATTGTAAGGGCCTCATAATGATACTATTTTCTATATAAGCAATACCCATCATTTGAAAGAAATTTGAAAAATTAAAGTCCAAAGCAAAGGAAATTCATTCATTCGGGTGAATAAAAGAGGTCTCATTGGCCAGAGAAGCCCAGTAGCTTGAAAACAAGCTAAAAAATTTTAATATGTGTTTTCCTTTGAATATTCTCCTGTATGCACTCCTGGGTTTGCTGAAGGGCAGAGGGTAAGAAGGATTGTTAAAAATTAAACAGCTTGCTCTTACTAAAATAAAAATCCATTTTACAGTCATCATTGATTTAAACTGAAACAGGTGCTGGCCATTGGCCATGTTAGTAACATTGTTCCAGAGAATCTCTACAGCATTTTAATATTTTGTGTTAATGTACATTAATGTTATAACAAGGGACAAAACTTCTTGGAATAGTATTTTCCAGGATGTTCAGCCATAAGGCACCTTTGGCTTCTAAACCGAACCTGCTGTTAAAAGTGCTAATTAGTTCTGCCAAGAAGGTAACAGTGCTTATGCCCTAATAAACCAAACTTTAATATATATTAGGAGGCTCTGAATGCCACAGTTATATGCCCCCATTTAGGAATATTACAAGTAAAATTTACTATGAACAGGAGATTGAGAAAGAAGGGGAGATCATAAAACAATATAGAGCAGGAGCTCAGAAAGAAGGTGGACAAGGAAGAGCTTGGGCATGGGAACTAAACCAGTATAAAAGGAGATAAAATATTACCTCATTTTCTAAAGTATTTCTACAGCAGTCAGTGCAAGCAAGAGCAACTTAAGAGAAGTGGCTTAAAACCATATGCTGAAGTTGCAAGTGACGATATTGAAATATAATAAAAGTATTTTTAAAGAACAGGGATGCTGACCAAGTGGCTAGAGGCTGGAATGCAAGAGAAAGTGAGGCTGCCTGAAGCATAATGCAGGCAGTGCAAGATCCTCCTCTGTAGCTTATTTGTTGTAGCAGAAGCACCAATGTCCCTAGGGTACCAATCGGTGCTGTGTACAAACCTAGCAAGTGCTGCAGTGCAGCAGTCTGACGCCTAACACATGCAGCTGAAACACTCAAGTCTACCGGCAAGACCAAGGAGTGAGATTTAGAGCAGTAGACAGTGAGAAAACATCAACAAATTTTCTGTTGGGTGGCTCTGTGTCGGGTATATGCACAAGCAAACTATGCAGAAGCATACAGCTAGCAAAAGCTAGGTTAGCTGTAGTTTGCAAGAATTAATTTAACTGTTGTTTTAAGATGGTGACTTGAACTACAAACCAAACCAGATCCTGTAACAGTCAATACAGTTTTTGAGCTGCTGTAATAAACCGAGTGATTTCTTTCACATGGAGATAATAAAAATGTCCGTCTTATACAGTGTTGTATTTTTTTCCCCTGAAACTTTTGCATAACTTCATTGCCATTTACCATTATTTTTCTCCTGCATTCTTCCTAAATGGTTGGAAATGCCAGTGCACTGTATTCCAGATACGGCTGCAATATGGCTGCAACAGGGCTGTATAGAAGATTATACATGCTGCTGAATTCCAAATATGATCCATGGCTATCGTCAAAACGCCACTGTTTCTTTGTTTTTATAATGGCATCATATAACAGGCCTGGAGCTACATACTTTTCAGCTGTCTGGTCTGGCTCTGCTTCTGAGACAGTAGGTGTCCAAAACGGATACGTTTTTTTAAAACAAAATAACATGCCCTGAATGTTTTAGAAATGTAAAAGCATCTTAATACTACCAAGTGATCCTAATCCCGAGAAAGGGACCTTTTCTTGCTTGTGCATCTAAATTATTCACAAGGGGAGAAGGCCTATGAAACCAAATCAACCTTAGTGTCAAGCCATGGAAATATAAATAAATGTTTTTATCTTATCTTTCTTTCCTCTTGTTCTGTTTACTAGAAATTAGTCAGTCAAATGATTCTGTGTATTTATTTTATCGTAGTGCCCAGGTGATTTAGTTATACCCAGAATCCTGCTGTGCCAAAACAGAAAGTGCCTGGAGGACCCAGATGTAATTTTCCCAGTTTTGCTGTCCCTTGCCACTAAAGACCTTGGGTAGCACCATTGAACTTACAAGGTTAGAGCCTTAGAGAGGCAGAGTTAATTACCTGCTTCTGCCATCCCTGGTGAAATGCCATTTCACTTTTCTGTGTTTCAGTTTCTACATGCATTGTATTTCCTTCCTCTTGTCTTCGCTTTGGGTGTCATTCCGTTGTTTTGTGGTTTTTTTTTTTCCATATTTGTTTTGACAGTAAGCTCTTCAGTGTAGGTACAGTGCATCTATACAGTACCCAATACAAAATCTGAGTTGGAAGCTCTTTGTGTTGGTATAATCACGCTAATAAGTTCTTTAGTACATTTATCACTTTATTTCACTAGACATAGTTTCTCACAGCATTTCTTCCTCACTAATAGGTTAGAAGGAGCTGGATACCCGCTACCACCCTTGCAAAACGGTGGAGGTCATGGTCAGATCCAATTAAGAACAAGAACTTAAGAGATACCGCAGTTAGTATCCCCTTCAGCTACCCAGTGCTCTGCCCTCTCTCACCTCAGATTAAGTTTTGCATTGAAGTAATCTCCTGTCTTGATTTTCCTGCTTCTTTTAATTATCCGTACTGTTTGTACTATTTCTTGTCATGTTATGTCTATTAAGTTACCATTTCTTTTCCTGTTGGCTTGACTGCAAAAGTCTTATCCTGAATATGCATGGAATCTAGTACAACCTTCAGGCAGTGGTGAATCTCCAATACTGTTACTTGTAAAAGATATTTTGTGGACGCTATACACAGTAGTAAATTTATTGAAGTGTAAAGAGAAAAATTGCTCAATACAATGCAACACTTCAGGAACACATTTTGGTATAGCTCTCAATCACACACAAACATGAAGTTATATTGTCTGTCATAAAAGAATTGAATGTGATAAATTCTGTGAGCAGTGTATTAAATCTAAGGCTCAAAAAGCTAGCCTCTTTCACAACCAGCTCCAGGAAGCTGGCTTGATTTCCCTTCGGTCTTATATTTAGCAAATTGCTGTGAAATTATGCGGGTGCTCTTTTCTTTCTCTTCAAAATACAGCTTTGAAACGTCATTATTTAATATTTTCTCTTCACATCCTAATGGATAAATATTCACATCACAGAATTTCCCACAGCTGGCAGAAATTGGCCGCGCTGTTGTTTGTTAGAAGAGAGGCAAAGGACTGAAATGGAATGGCATTATTGCCCCATAAATGAGATCTCATCAAATCAGTCTGCAGGTCTGGAAAATTCATATTTCTTCCATTGGATTGCTTCAACAGTGTATGTGTTTTGTGGATAATGTGAGGACTTACATGCCTGATCCAAAACCAGCTGAAATTAGCAGAAAGACTCCATTGTTTTGATTGTAATTCTTTGGAGTATGTGTCCTCATCTACTGACACAGAGTAAAACAGGCATACAGAAATATCTGTGCCAAGCTCCTGTGCCTGCGCCTGCTTACAACATGGGGAAAGCACTCGTATTGCTGCTGTTTTTTTAAATGAGGAAACCCAATCCTGACGTAGAAGGGAGCCTGCCAAATTAAGTAAACAATGCAGCAGAACTACAGGAAAAGTTTTACACTGCGTGTCTAGAAGCAAGAGGACTGAATTCACAGCCCTAGGGGAGGATAAGCAAAACTAGTATTAAACTGTCTTTGTACTCCTCTGATCCTGGGTTGCTCGGCATTCTGAACTGGTTTCAGACTGGTGCTGAAGTTCTGGGTCTGACAGCTCCCATTTGCCATGTTTTGCAAGAAGCCTTCGAATAAACAGCCTTTATACTCGTTATACCTTTGTACCGCCACCAACCAGGACTCCACCAATTGCAGAACACTCCAACTGTCCTAGTGGGCATAGAGTGGGTGGAGCACATTTGAAGACATTTAAAGTGCACAAGAACTACTTCACTTTTATTGAGCCATCCTAAGTAATTTCTATGAGGCTCACTCGCCAGGAAGTGCTGTGCTGGTACAGCTCTGTCGTCACTGTTCCAGTTCATCACTGAACTTGCTCCCAAAAATAACAGGAGAAATGCAGAAGACACAACACCAGAGGCTGTGGTGAAACCAACACAAAACCCTTGAGATCAGAGTCTGCAACAGTGTGGACCATATGGGCTCATCAAAAATGTGCTAGAATATTTATTATACAAAGAATAAGTATATAAACACAGCTTTTTATTGTAGCCAACAAAATAGTAATGTAACTGGGAGAAAAATGAGGAATTAATCAAATGTTTAGTTAATGGCACAAACATAAGAACTGTGATATCAAATGTAAGGCTAGAATTTCTGTGAAATAACAAACATCTCAGTGTGTCTTTTCAGGTTTTTTTAATTTCCTGGATTAAGGTATTAATGATTGTGGGGTGTTTGGGGTATTTAGAAGCCAGAAATAAACTAGAATGTATAGTAAGTTTGTCCTGATCCTCTCTAATCTACTGCTACCCCTTCTTCCTTCCTGGTTGTCTTGCTTCTACCTCCCTGTTCCTTAAAACTGCTTGTCTTCATTAGTGATCGTGTCACAGTCCTTCACCAATTAAAAGTCTTACAAGGTAGTCCCTCTAGACAGTTTCTGGTTCTACCATTTATCCTGATTCCTCACTAGCCTTTAATAAAAGTGATACTTCTGGTAGCCTCAGAATTTCCTGCTTGAAATAAGCTTTCCAGTAGCATGTGTGTATTAGCCCAGCTGACTGAAGACAGAGGTAGTATGAGAGCTGGGAGGCCTTTTAATAAATATTTTCAATATAAAAAGATTCATGTGACAGGACTCTGAAAACAAAACAGTAGACAAATAAAGAATTAAGTCCAGTGGGCATATTTTTTAAACATTTTTACTTGGTTCAGTAGAATCTGTTTGGTTTTCTTTCTCAGGAGTGCCATGAACTTCTGTTTTTCCTGTTTCTTCTTGGCTCACTGTTTGTATTCTGATATCACTTTGCACAGAAAAAGATTGCCTCTTGGAAAGTTCAGTTACACATGCTGTTCAAGTGATTCTGACAAGGATGAATGGTAATAAAAATTGTCCATACTTTGAACGTGATTTGGATTACACTGCAGAAATTACATGTCAATATTGGATAGAGCTGTATGGGGGATATACACAAGAAATATAGGGTTATATGGTGGACATGATTTGTCATTCCCCTCTTGACACCACTCACTCTACATGCCTGTTCTTTATTTATAGGCAAGAAGCATGCTGACATTTTAATGTTCCTTCAGCTCAACAGTTCAGAGTACAGTCACAGCAAGAAAAGCAACATATGTAACCATGAATAGGCTGAGATTCATTTCACTGGATTTTCCAAGAATTTCATTTTCAATTGAAAGGTAAGCCACAATGCTAATTTTACAGGAGTTTTGAAAAGATAAGTCAAATTTTAGGATAAAAAAAAAAGTATGAACAACATTCACAAGATAGTGAAGAAACTGGAAAATGGCATACAAAATTCCCTTTACATTTTAGTAGTAATTACAGGAGACAACAGATGCTGTCCTGTCATGCAACATCAAGTTTTACTTTATCTAGTTCTGGGCTTTAATTGTATTACTAGGGCCAAAAGTCAATCTTAGCTTATTTCTATGAATTGTGTCTTCATTACTGACAGAAACAGGAATGATCTTGTATACACAAACACACGCAAATGTGTGACACACATAAAAGTTGTGCTATTGTAATTAGAAGCGTGAAAAAAGTGTATGAATTGAATTAGGCTTCAGTTAATTTCATTAACATGCCAAGGTACCGTGATCATGAGCACATTAGAAATATCTTAACAGTGATGATTTTCCATGTCCCCTTTGAATATAATTTTTGTCATACATCAGGAAATCATGAAAATTTATAGTTGTCCCCCAAAAGTTTTGACCTGGTAATGATGCAGAATGAATGTGATACTTCTGCTAACAGAAGACCAAGAATGTCGAAGTATTTCGGAGTACATAAGATGGAGATTACATCTTGCAAATACAAGATATTTTGGTATTTTAAGTTAGCAAGAACTATTGGGCTCAGGCAAAAAATCACTTGCTGGGGAGAACAGGAAGTGTAATTCAAGTATTTTCATTCACTAAATCTGCTTTTAAAGTCTCCAGAGAAAAATCAGGCCTGTAAATTTTCAGAAGTCTTGAGCAAATACCAAAAGCAGAATCAGAATGGAAACATTCAAGCACGTCATTTTTCCAGTTGTTAACACACCAGGTGTAATGTTAGCACATGTGAATTTGTCTAGCTCTAAGCAGTTACTTTTTTTTTCAACAAGATATTTTTCATCAAGAAACAAAAATAAAAGTCCTGCTAGACTTAGAAATCTCTGGTTCAGCCAACATTATGTCAATATTATTGGACTTCAGTTGCTAACAACTTGCAAGCTGGAGAATTAATAACCAGACTTAAGTTGCCACCATTCACTAATGAGGCTGGAACGTGACCTGCACACCTAACCAGCCATGAATACAAAAGAAAAAGCTCAAGGCTCATTTACTACAACTGTCAAACTAATGCATTTTCTTTAGTGCTAATCCAAAGAAGGATGAGCCCTAGTGCTGCAGCAGTATATCAACATTCCGCCAGTGTAAGCACCAGAGTAAGACGAGACAATTTACACCAGAAAGTCTCAATATATGTTTCCTTTTGCTATAAACGTTTCTAATGTCTTGCCCTGGGACTGGATGATAAACCCATATTAATCCCCTTGGAAGGCTGTATTTCCTGTAATTGTGTGAGATGGGACCAAGGTTTTATCTGCATATTTTACATTCTCCTTTTGCAAATTTTTTGCATTCCTTTCTCAGTCTTAAATCATTTCTTTGCCAATAATAATTGTGTACGCCAGAGCTATCAACAGTAGAAAATTCCGTATGTTGCTGCACAGATGAAACACAGAGAAGAGAGTAACTCAAACCTACCTCCTTCATATGCACCCCTCCAATCTGGGAAAAAGGGGGGTGTAGTGTAGATTTCACAGCTGAATTCTAGATCAAAAACTGTGTTTTAATTACATTTTCAATTAAATCAGAACATCTCACTTGTTTTCTCTCAACTCAAAGGAAGTCTGAAATTGCTGTCCAGATACAAATTCGGGGCATAACCACATCCATAGATTTTCAGAATATAAAGGCTGTGTTACAACCCTGAAGGTTTTGTGGAATAAAGTTGTCTCTGTGAGAGCTGCTTCAAGACTGATAGGTTGTTCCTGGCTCCAGCACAGTGCTGTACACATGGCTTTTGTGAAAGCATCCCAGAAACTGATTCTGACACTCTCTTCCCTATTTTCCAGACCATTGAACTCTTACTGATCGGGAATTGAACACTGTAGAGATCCTTTAAACAACTTCTGGCATTTAGACAGCATCGGGAGGAGGGGAATTCACAGTAGATATAAAAGATTTCTTTCCATGAAGCCAATCCCCAACTGATAAAGTTAACCTGAGATAAGCATTTAGGAGATTTTGTCCATAAAGACAATTTAGTTAGTCAATGGGAACAGCCAGAAAGAGTGTAGAAAGCACAGGTGAGTGTGCCTGGAATCCTTTTTGCCCTACTAATTGCTGGATGCCACTTCCTGTCCTTGGAAACAACAAAAACCCATGTAAATTGGAGCAAGGCCCTTTTCAGAGAGAGGCGGAATAGCCCATACCTCTTCCCATGGTGTAAAATCCCAGGAAGTTCTACCCAGGCTTTTCTCTACCTTTCATGCTTCCCACACTCCTAAAGCTTTCTGCTCAGCAGCCCCTTAAAGAATGTGGCATTTCCTTTGAGCTAATGAAATTGCAAAAAGCAGCTGTAAGATTTGGACTGAATGGGCTGTTTCTCTGTGAGGAAAGAGTGCAGTTTCTTTCTGGGTAAGGGAATAAACATTTTGAAGAATAAACAGCATGAGTAGCTGCAGTCTGAGGAAGGCAGATGTTTGGGGAAGGCTAGAGGAGTTACAAAATATACACATTGGGGAAGAGTAGGAGAGACTATGGTGACATAAAATGCTGCAGAAAAGATGTGAGAGAAGTCTAAAAAGGTTTGAAAATCATGCCTTAGGGAAAATCCAAGCTGCTTCAGTTTTCAGCTGGGAACTGTTGTGTACAGATCTCACTCAGAAACTGGCTAATGAGAAGCTCTGATGCAAGGTGCGAGATTTCTGTGAGAAACTGTCCATCCAGCTCAGGATTTTGCCAACAGTATCTTGCAAAAATGCTGCTAACCTTCATCAGTCCAGACCTCACGGGGAGATCCAGACATTTGGCAGACATTTGGGTTTCACTTATGTAACTAAACAGAGGAAATTTGGTTACTCCCAAATTTGCCATCCCATTATAAACTTCAGCTTTGTATTTTTTTAATCGCATCAATCTTTTTCTTTTGAATGATGCAATCCTATGATTATACTTGATGAATATGGAAAAAAATTCTGAACCCAGTGAATATCCATGTGTACATGCAAAGTAGCAAGGAGGTGAAAAAGTAGGATAAGCTCTCCGTTGTTGGACTATACTGCTAACAAAACTGAACATCAAGGAGTTTAGCAAAAGGTCATTGACACTAAAACCACCAGATTGCTTTGTAGTAGCAATGTATGAGTAACATGAAACTATTTCTGGGAGTCAGAAAAAGAGAATAGTTTTGCAGCTCAATTTTTCCTCTATCTAAATGGTATAGGTATCGCCTTGATTACTCAGGAGTTGTCAGCTCAGAAACTACAGTCATTTAAATAAGCATGTATAACTGGAGTGCAGTACCCTGAAAGCCTAGCAAAAGAGATTCTTGCAAGCATGAGTGTGAAATACATAAACCCCCTAATTGATGTCAAGCCTTAAGCCTCTTTAAAGGCAGTATGGAGGCCCTGATGGTGAGGATGCCTGTCATCATCTATTCCTCTATTGACATTTGGTGATTAGAGTAAGGGTTGTGGTATAAAATTGAAAAAGACAGAACTGGTATGATCATGTAGGATTATTTTTATTTTTCCCTTAATTGCTACTGACGTATGCAGGTCCTTCCTTCTTATCAGATAAATTGAAAAATAAATGTCTGAGAAACAGTCCTGTGTCTTGCATCATGTTTGGCTGGCTGGCTTAAAATAAGCAGGTGTCATCCCAAATTTGTCAAGGGTCCTAGCCAAGCACTCAATCAAAGCTATCAAACTCATTTTACGTTCTTCAGCTTTTATAAAAAACAAATTGTTTTAAGAAGCTGCATGTTGTTGACTGTATGACTGAAAGATAATGTCTGTAACAGATCAAAATATTTTTTTGAAGTTGGAAACTCATAGTATTCTATTTGTAATAGTCTATTTTGAATTTTTTAAAAACTTCCACATTAGAAAAGTGTTTTTCCATTAGCAAACACACGTTACTGTAACTAGACTGTTACGACCTCATTAATATTAAACTTTTCACCACTGAACTCACAAATTAGTAATTATCATACAATTATTTAATTGCAGAATTATCCTGTTGCTGAAGATTAACATACCCTTGTGAACACGTCCGGTGAGTGTGAACTGTGTTCAGCACAAGAAAAACATGACAGAATGCCTGACTGCTCACAGGTGGTACTGTGGGCGAAAACCCAAACCAAATAAACGAACAAACAAACAAAAAAAACCCCCAAAACAACAGGACACTGCATATTTCTGTACTGAACTGTGAAGATTATCCACCTGTATGTCAAATATATTTCCAGGGAAAGGCAGTTTAAATGCATTTCATGGCAGAAGAACAGAAGAAAACAAAATCAGAGCTACTTATATCTGTAGCCGAGTTCAGTACTGTGAGAAACTTCTAAATTTACTGCAATTTTATGACAAATTTATAAACCCCCTTCACCTTTTGAAAATTCAAATTGAAATTTGAAAAAGGACTATGTTTGCTGTCTTCCCTAAGTTTTTCCCTTGTCAGCTCTTTGCACTGAAGTGCAAACTGCAGCAGAAAAGCTAGACGCTCATCCTGGGGCTAGCATTGTATATTCTTAGGTATTAGACTCACGTGTGTCCAATATGATGGTACTTCTTACATCATGCTGTTGCCAGCTCGCTTAGCACAACATCAACACTGTCCACTGATAACTGTGGTTATAAAGGAAACATTAATACTTCAGAACTCAACCTACAAATCAATTTGGCCTTGACAGGATCTCTTTCTAAGAAACGTTTACCTCTAAACCAGCTTTTTTACCTTCTGTGTTTCCTCACAGTTTTTCTCCTTCTTTTCCTTATTCTCTTTAATCGTGAAGGCAGTAGAAGCAGATATATTTATTACCCTGCAAGTCGTAATACTAACAAAGGAGAAAAATAGTGTTAATAGATGTTTGTTAACAGGACAGGAGAGGAAAGGGTGCTTTTAGTCCAGCAGAAGTAACAAAATTATTTGTAAAATTAATTTAAAAACTAAAACTGTAAGAATCTCCCTCTGGATAGGTTTTCCCCACTTGACTGACAATTTTTGGTCTTGAAATTACTGGATTTGCTGCTTTCATGCAGAGATCCTTCTCATTTTTTTTGAGAGCAGTCTCAAAATCCCTAGTTTTGCATAAAGGGAATTTCCCAGTGCTTCAATAAGAAAGGTCCTTATTCAAGAAACTCAACAATCTTCTATTTTAATCATCTTCATTCATCATAAAACCAGCTACCTTTAGACTGTCATCATGCCGATATGCTGGGAGCCACAAGCGGTTGCAACAATGCAAGGGGAACCCGCACTTAGCTGGAGACATTTCAGGAAGCCTGCAGGCTCCTGATATGTCATTCCCCAAGTACACTGAAACCCATTGGACCAGCTGAACACAAATGGCAATCAAATTATCAGATCTTGGCCCTCAGCAATGTCAGCTTCCTATACTGGCTATATTGCCGACGTCATTCGTCTATTGAATGAGACCCTTGTTATTTTTACTCAGAACAGAAATAATGTTGTCATGTCCAAAGGCTACATTTTCCCTTTTGAAAACACTCTTTTTCATCCTTTGCATTTTTTAAAAATCCTTTGTCTGCATTCTTTTGTGGTCTGAGGCTCCTGTATCTCGGCCAAACACTGATACATTCATTGCAGGCTTCAGCTGCTTTGCAGAACCTGAATAGACACTGAGGCTACACGGGCGACTTCAATTAAGCAGTTCTATAGAGCTGATATTTTTTGTTGAAAAACAGTGTCTTTTTGCAGGGCCAAACAAAGTGGCAATTCCAGGAATGCAAATCAGAACAAAATACTTAAAAAATAATAACTGCCAAGGCAACTAATTGTGGGCATTCAGCAGAGAGTACAAAGACACATTTACCTAGTTGTTTCTTTCTTTTACTCTACCATTGTGAAATTCCAAGTATGTACATTACAGCAAAGATGCATATGATAAAGTAGAATTTCAGTGAGAAATGTCCAGATTTTAATAACCAAATTGCAGACTTTTTGAGACATTAAGGTTTGTTTTCTTGGAGAAGTGTAGCTATGAAAGTATACAAAAGTCTTGTTATTCCTACGCACTTGTACACAGCAGAGATTCTCACTGAAGGACGAGAATGCAATTATTTTTCCTTCACCCTGCTTGTAAGACACAAATACATTGTACTTTATGAAGGGCTTCAGAGCAGCATATGCCACATGTTGATGTGTTCCTCTCAACTACCTGAGACTACAGCAAGTGCTCTGCTTCTTTTTTGTTCATTTTTTTTTTATAAAATTTTTGCAACTTGCTTCTACACATGTACTTTTTCTTCCCATTTTATTTCTTTTTGATAATTTCTATCAGTTTATTTGCTGAAATGTAAAAGAGGAGCTTCATTCCTTCGCTTTCTGGAGAGAATTTCCCACATGGCTTTAATTCCTGCTGCACTTGAAACTGCTGGGTCCAATTCAGCCCCCCCTCCTCTTTGTTTCCTTCTTCCCCTGGGCCTGACAAACCAGCAGAAGTCTTTTTTTGTGTATGTTCTAATCTGAGCCAAATTATCGCAAATTACTCTGTCTGGCCTAGGCTATTATTAGACCAGCCAGCAACTGTGGCTCTTTTGATTATTTCAACAGCTGGTTTTGTTCCTCATCTGAAGACCCAAAAGCACAGAGCTCTCCTCCCCCTAGAAACTGCTTACCCAGATAAAGGGCTGTGTCAGGATCTGTTCCAAGACTGCTACGGTGGATCTGCTGTTGCTGCTCCGGAGCACTTCATCAGAGCCCATTTATCTCCTTCAGATTTGTTAAAGCCTACCACCTTCCTAGGTACCTCCATTAATTACACACCTTTATCAGGTATCAAACCAGTGATGTGATGCTGCATTTGACAGAACAACCATCAAGCTGTTGATCACTTGAAAATACCAATGTAAACTAGAAGTGAGACACAGCTCACAGTATGGATGAGTGCATCTGGCAAGCACTTACTAGAAAAGAATTACTTGTAAGAAACAGAGCTCTAGATATCCACCCTCCATCTCTACTCCCTTAAATAAGTCCTTGCATACTAGCAGATTTTGCAGCTGAGAGACGAGTATGTGAACATACTGTCTTACACATTCCTGTATGTTACCCTACAAACACTTGTTGTACAGGCATTTAAAACCTAAAAAAACCTGCTCTAAGCTTGAATGCTTGTGGCATTTGTACACTGGCAGTATGAGTACACCAACAGACAACATACCCTGAAAAACTCTAGCTACTGGTAAGCAACCTTCTTTTTGAGGCAATGTGCATTATTGAATGTTTTTTGCAATAAAAGTTTAAGAAATGTGATTCAAGTATTCCGTGTAATGCTGCCATGCATTTTAATTTTGTTTAAATGCTGGGAATTTTTACTTGTTTCCAGTAGTACTGATTGGAAACTGTTTCCGATAGTATGTTAGTAATTGCTACCTGAATCTTGTATGCACGTATGAATTGTGTCATAGTTTGATCTCTTTCTTTCTGGTGAAATCTGGCCTCTATAATTTCCAGACATTTCTTGAACGGCTCCTCTAGCTCAAAAACCTAGTCCGTGTCCCGAGGGCATTTCCCACTGGCAGAGCTTGGTATATGGCCAAGCGGTTGCTTCAGAGACTTCATAACTTTATATAATTTAGGTATTGCACTTTCATTTTTAAGTAGGACTTTCCCTGTGAACTGTAAGCAACTCTTCATGATTGTCAACATTAAATACGCGTGATCTTTCCATACTCTATTATTTGAGATTTTGGGGAATGTTTTCTTAGTCATAGCTGGAACTACTGTGTTCAGCATGTTTTTCTTAGGCCTAAGATCTCTCCAAATGTATTTTTCAGTCTTATATGCTTCGAAACCTCTGTGTTAATTTCATTAACAGCAACAAAAGAAGGTTTAATTCAATTTTCTGGGGGTTTTGAATTTGTGTTATGTGCTATGGTACATTTCTGTTTTTTACTTCCTTGGTAATTTTACATGAGAGCAAGCTTCCTTTCCTTCCCCTCCCAGCAGCAGTGAAACACATAGTATAAAAAGGAGATATGCAGGAAGTAGAAAATGGATGGTCCTTGTAACTCTTTGCGGTTAGTGGAGTTTAGGAGCTGAATACAGGTGCTGCTTTGCTCCACAGCAAAGAATCAGAATACAAAGAACATGTACTGTTGGGTTTTTTTGACATGGGAGATTCCCTTTTGTCTCTCACATGTGCACATACCAGCAACTTCCCTCTCTTCTGCTCTTCTTCCTCATACTTCACGCATCAGAACTTCTTTTTTTGTGTTTTTCATTGCAGGTGAGGTTTTGTGGCACAGCCCTATAGCATACCTGTGATGGCAGTGCACCACTGAGGAACATTGCAACCAGCTGGTGATCCTGTACAAGGCATGCTGGTCTTGCATTGAAATTTGTGAGGTGAGATCCTTTGACCTACCATACAATCTACCCATGCAGGGATCAGCTGGACCAGGAGACTTTTGAGAACACACACCTGTAGTGGAAGGTTTGATTTGTCTGTTACATAGTCCTGCTGTACAGCCTTTTTTATGCCTGGCCTTATACCCTCTTACAGCATAAAGCCTTATGACCTTCTAAAGTGTAACTATTACACCTCTTGAACACTAAATGTTCCAGTGAAAAAAACTTCTGTTAAGGAACACTGATTGTAAAGTCAAGCACTGAAACGCTAAGAAATGCATAGACAATCATTTGTATTCATGCATTATGAATGGAGGTGATTCTGCCCCTCTACTCCACTCTCGTGAGACCCCAC
>RSEF01000004.1:38666794-38692498 GCA_003993805.1 Himantopus leucocephalus | reverse complement strand
ATCTTTAAGGTCCCTTCCAACCTAAACCATTCTATGATTATATTTATCAGTTTTCTGATCACATACATTTTTTTCAACCACCACGATATGCTTTCTTCAGCATACAGAGTAGATGGTGCTTAGTGAGTCAGCACAGATATTGCTCAACATTAGGATTGCTCAATGTTTTGTTATATGTTCCTGGACTAATTTGTGGTCACATACTTTATTTATTTACTGTCCCTTATCCACCTGCTCTGAAGCTGAATTTAACTTCCTTATACGCTTTCTTAAAGTGGTGCCGAGTACGGAGTCATCTGTAAAAACATTTATGGCTTGGTTTTACAGTAACCATATGACGTGAAGAAACAATATAATTTCCATTTTCAATATGGGCTCAGGGAAAAAAAAAAAAAAGCTAAAACTACACCTGACTTCTAAGTGTCCAACCTGAAACGTGGCCAGATTTGTCGTATCGCTTCTGCGCTGGAAGCGTGTACCTCAACGGTTTCGAGTGCGCCCGTAAGACCGCTTCTCCTGAAGTGGTTTAAACCGCCCTATCGCACCCCACGCCAAGAAACACAACCTCCCTGCCGCCGATTACAGCCGGCCGCCGTTTGAAGCGCCCGCCTTCCCCCAGCCCCAAGCCCACGGGCCACCCAGGGCCCCGCCAGCACCCCCCGGTGCTCCGGGGCCGCCCGGCTTTCCGTCCCGCTGGCGGGAACTGCCCCTTTTCTCCTCCTGAGGCGAAGACGACCTCGGACCCCCTCGCCGCAAGCCCCTTCTCCCCCGTAGCACGGGGCTGCTCGGCTTCACACGCCCCCCTCTCGGTACCGCCGGTGACACCGACACCGACACCGCCGCAGGGCCCGGCCCGGCCCGGCCCCACAGGGCACGGCGAGATGCCCACCGCGGCAGAGCGCTGCCCGGCGGCGGCCGCCAGGTACCTCCCCCCGCCGCCGCCGCCTCCTCCGCCCCCTTTTGTGGCGGTGCCAGGCGGCCGCCGGGTTTCCTGCTGACGCCGGAGAGCCGCGGATGGGCAGGAAAGGCCGCCGCCGCCGCCTCTCCTCCCGCCTCGCCCCCGTTCGTCCCGCCGGCAGGAGCGCGGAGCGGCCCGGGCTGAAAGCTCGCCGGGAGACGCGGGGCGGAGAGGGCGCAGGTGCGGCGCAGGCCCGGGGATCACGGGGGCCGCGCTGAGGGGAGGGCGCCGGCCGCGGGCGGACATGGCAGCCCCCGCTTCTTGAATGCGTTCAGCCGTTCCCCCCCCGCCGCCGATGGCCGAAGCCTGGAGGCTGGAGGAGGACGAGGAGGAGCTGCGGGAGCTCGGCAGGAGGCACCGGAGGGTCGCCCTGAGCTCGGCGGCAGGTGAGGGGCGGGGGCGCGGCGGGCCTCGGCGTCGCTTGCTTTGGGCTAGCCCTGGCCCCGGTCGCCGGGTCTGAATTCCTGTCAGGGGCTGGGCGGCCTTGGCGGTGCCGCCCCGGTGTGTGCCGTCCCAGCCGGCTTCGCCCGAGGTCGGGTCGGGTCAGGTCATCTCCGGTGCAGCATCTGAGCCACGGGCCGGTGTGAGCCGCAGGCGTGCTCCCCGCCGGCTCTCCTCTGCTCTCCTCCCCGGGGCTCAGCCCCAGGGCCTGCGCCTTCTCCCAGCTAGTGCTGCTGTCTGCCAGAGACACCTCCAGGCGCTTAAGATGCCATATCAGGAAAGAAAATACCGATTTTTCCCGAAAGTACCGGGGTGGAGGAACATCTAGGTGTCAAGGTTGTCCACGTGTGGCCGTTTCCGTGTAGGTGTGGACAGCAGGCCTTGGCTAATGGGAGGCAAGAATCGGTGTATACTAGAAGGCGTGGAGACAGGAGCTTGGGAGCAAGCACATTTATACGTCTTTATAGAGAGACTTGGAGGTCGCAACAGGCTTTTATTTCAAGTGGTGAAATCTAGAGGACCCTGGCAGCAATTGAAAGTGTTTCATTCAGACATGATTGTTAATTGAGGGGCAATGCGTGTATTACCTTTCTGTAGGCACTGAGGTGTGGATGTGGCATTTCTCTTTCTGTCAGTGTAAAATCCCCTCCGGAATGAATCATTTTCCTAAGCTTTGTTTCCAGGGAAAATCTCAGCCACGCTGCATATTTAAAATTGAATTCCAAATATTCTGGGTTTTAATAATTATGATATGACCTTAATGGTATAATAACTTCTACAATTCACGCGGTTTTGCATCCATGTGAGCAACAAGAAATTGAGCGTCCCCTCATAGATGACAAAAACACAGCGGTGCAGAGGGAAGCTTGCAACAAGCGGGCCCTGTGGCTTCCCGTGACCCCAGTTATGTCACTGCATATCTGGGCAGGTGCAAGATTAGCAGGAGCCTATTGAAACCATTGTGGCTTGGCATGTGTGCAGGGTTTCGNAAAAAAAAAAAAAAAAAAAAAAAAAAAAGTAGTGTTGGTTCCTGTATGGTTTCCTTAATAGCTAAACGTTCACGCTGCTAGCTATGATGTCTGATTTTTAAAGGTGTTTCTTTTGGAGATTTTTATTAGCGGAAAACATATAATTGGTTCTACAGTTTATATATGTATATAATCTTTGCTGCCTTCTTGTGGAACAAAGCTTGTTCCCAGAGTTTGTCTTTGGCACAATGCTACCAATCAATAATAAAGGGCCTGCATCCTTTTTAAATTTTTATTATTATTATTTTGTTCTGATAACCCCCCTTTGAAATGGGCCCAGCACTGTTTACCTTACTAGTGTACAGTATGTGTGAATGAATAGCATTCTGCTTTAGCTGTCTCCCCTTCTTTCCATCTGTATGCAAGGCTACAGTGGAAAATGGCACAAAGACCCCCAGCAGAGCGTTTTTAAGGCATCCCTGAAGAATATCACCCGAGGTGGATGAGTTTGCTGTTCTTCCCTTACTTGACAATTCTCTTATACCTTTATTTACAAACCTATTGAAAATAAGTGGTGGTTTTTCGTGTGTAATATGCACTTACACTGCCAAAATGGTAATGTAAATAGGTGTTAAATGAGCCTGTTGGATATTTTTGCAGGGTTTAAGAGATGTTGTTGTTGCATCTTAGTAGGCTATCAATTTAAGCATTTCAGTCTGTTAAACTAATTGTGAATGTGGGCAACTTAAATTTCTGGTATGTTCAGCTTATTCGTGAAAGTGCATAAGGGCAGTTGCTCACCTTTGTCCTGCACATACAATGTGTGTATGCAAAGCGGCAGTTGAAAGGTGAAAGTTCACAAATGCTTCTGAATTGCTAAACACTCAGACATGTAATTAGCACTGTTTTATTGGAGGACTGGAACACAGGAGACCATGGAACGAAGAAGTAGTATTTTCCCTTGAAGCTAGTCACAGTTGTGCTACGCCAGATACTGTAGGATGAAGCCAGCTGAACTAATCTAACAGCTTGCTGCTGCTCGAGCTGTGATCTCTTTCATGGATGTGCACTTCTGCTCTCCCTCCTGTGTCAGCTCTGCCGCTTGTCCAACCTGTTGGTGAGTGAAGTCACTGAAGTTGCGGTTTGGTGGCAGCCTGGGTTGATCCTACCTGGTGGCTGCTGAGGTCTCTCTTGGAGATGTTGTGCTCGCTAGAACCTGCACCAACCTGTTCTGGTGCGTTGGCCAAGCAGAGAGCTATTTCTCTTGTTCTCTTCAGTGGGGAGCCTGCTGATTCAGCTCGCTGGAATGGTTTTGTACAGGTTCTGATGAATGTTGAAGCTGGCACAAAGGAAAGAGTAGGAACATGCAGCCGGAGGGAGGTAAGAGACTATGCCAGCCAGGACTTAGTTTGGCTTAGGTTGCTGTGAAACTGAAGCCTGAGAGCTGTTAGAGATCTGCTCATGGTGGGGGAGTTTATTGGGTTGGTTGGGGCTTGTTGGTTTCGTTGGGGTTTTTTTGCTGGATTGGGGGCTTTTTTTTCTGATTTAATGAGCTGAAGAAGCTTGCTTAAGCGCTAGACAAGTGTCAGAGCTGATGTTAAAGCAGAGCATGAAAACTTGGAGACATGAGCAG
Source organism: Himantopus leucocephalus (assembly GCA_003993805.1). NCBI lineage: Eukaryota > Metazoa > Chordata > Aves > Charadriiformes > Recurvirostridae > Himantopus > Himantopus leucocephalus. Next base: position 38,688,498 of record RSEF01000004.1, on the reverse strand, counting down.
ATGAGATGGGCAGAACCATCCTTGTCCATGGAGTAGTCATAGGTAGCTCACCTGACTTGTCCGACTGTCTGTTTTTACCCCACTACATGTCATGATGGTGGAATTGTTTTCTCTGAATTCAAGAAAGCTTTTTAATTAGCATGTTCTGGAAAACCTGCAAGAAGATATTAAGTAGAGCAATTTGAGACTTTTCTAATGAAATTATTAGCCCTCCGAGAGAATGCTGATTTTTTGATTATTTTGTGTGTGTGTGTGTGTGTGTGTGTATAGGTTTTTTAAGCAATAGGGAGGAGAACTAGGATACATTCTTTAAAAATTGAGAGGAATAAAAGTAGCTGCATAGGTTCATTAAACTGAATCATCTGGTCACCTGCTGTGGGAAAGGAAGCCAGTCTTGCTGGAAACCCTTAGGGTCTTTTACTGCAATATAAATAGGTAAAATAATGTGATCGACTTCTACCCCCCTTGTTGCGTATTTCTGTCACATACTTCATTGCTCTGGGAAGTAATAGAGAGCACTGGAGTTTTACTGGATTTTTTGGTTTAGAATGTTAGTATGTTTGTTTAGTTTTTTTTTAATAAAGTGGCAAAAAAACCCCAAATAAACAACAACAAAAAAACAAACTAAAATCCTACTTCCCCATAGACTTACGGATTCTCTCCAGTCTAACTTCGGACCTTAATCTGGTGTGCTTTCCTATTTTTACTAGCTTTTTATTCTGTGACTACTGACTAAAATAAGCGGACTCGCAGGAAAGTTTATAGTGAATATAGTAAATCTTAGTTATGAACTGCATTGGTTAATTATGTGTCCTTATGGTTGCATTTGAGCTGAGGGATAATCTCAGTATTCTAGTGTTATCTAAAGTGCACAAGAAATTTTTAACGTATTCAGTATCTATATTATTTCACTTTGAATTCTGGTCAGTGTTCCTTGAGAAAGAATAGCCCCTTATGGATGTGGCAGATGTTTCCTTACTTAAAAATAAAATAAAATCGCCAAATATAGAAGTCAATAATGAAATTTATTTGAGTTCATAATGAAGAGCTGTTGTGATTTGTACTTTAATGTGTGGTTAAAAGTACAGATGGTCAATAATACAAGGAAAGGCTTTGACTTAATTTAATATTGCTCTGTTTTACTTATCACAAATGCTTGTCTGTGGTTTGTTCCCACACAGCGGCTGTAAATTTTGCACACAAGTTTTGCTATGCTGACTGAAGCATCTCGGGGGTTTTTTTGTTTGGTCCCGCCTTCTCCCCCCCTGCTTCTGTTTCTCTAGTATTTCAGATGTTTTCTGGAACTTTTTCAACTCGATTGGGCAATTTTAGATTATGGGTGAAATAATCTATTTTTGATTGATTGACTGAGTGCTTTGGGGTTTTTCTTGCCAAAACAAGATCTAGTTCAGAGTTGGATCAATTCTTTACACTCCCACAACTCCCACATCAAACTGGCGCTGACTTGTTTTGGAAGCTGAGAAGAATGAGCTGTGTCCCATATAACAAATTAAGGTTGAACATTTCACTGCTCAACATGCTGAGAGGTTATGGGGATACATTTGGGTTGTGTGTCTGATGAAATTCAGTGAACGCTAATTTGCAGGCATTGTGGAATTTTTACAGATAAATGAAGAATTTGATACAAGAATGCTTAGCAGTTGTTCCCAGGTTAATGCAAAATATGTGTTTGGTGTTAAGAAGTAAAGAATAAGATCGTCTGAAATTCGTCATGAGATTCTTAAATCTGAGACTGATTAAGTGGTGATGTCCTTTAGGGTTCACTGGATCATAACATGAACAGCTTGACCTCCTTCCCAAGGAGTGCCAGTGACCCTGGAGCAGAGAGAAAGCATGATTAGGAAAAAGGTGGCTCTAAGGGTTAGTTGCTGTATTTGTAAAATCTTAGCTATAGCTTACATTTGAGAAGTGGAAAGGTCTGCATCTTACAGAACAGAAGTAAGCATTGTTCAGCTGGAAACTTTGCATGCCAGTGTCCTTTGGTGCTAATCTGGAAATTGTTCTGCTTGTCCATAGCGAGAGTAACCATTTATTGTCTCTTATTCAGAGAAGGCAAAAAAAAAAAATATCCCAATAGAGCAGATGAAATGCCTTGAATGTGTAAGGTCTACTTATGATCTGCTAGTCTGTCCACACGTACACAAGAAGCCCTTAAAAGGAGGGCTTAGAGGAGAGTTGGGAGTAGATATTTGTGTTTATTTATTTATTTATTAAAGCAGTTAGCTCACAAGTTCAAGAAGAGGTGGAGTTGATTGCCAGCTGCGCTTCTCACCCCTCTTTCTCCTGGGATTCAGCCTGTTTTGTTTTTGTAGTCCCAATGCAGGCTCAAGGGCTCCAGTTTTAATAATTGCTTGAGGCACCACCACCGTAAAACACTTAAAATTCAAAGAGCACAAATAATGTAATTCTTCTTTAATAATCTCTTCTGTAATAACTGTTGCTAATATGTTGTATCATGTATGTCTTAAAAAGATTACCTGATTAGACCTTTTCCATAGATCGTTGAAGTTACTGCACATATTTCTGCTAAATTTCATAGTCTTTGAATGTAGCTTGCTTGAAGTAAATAAAAGATACTAACTAAAGCTTTTGTGGAAGTTAAATAATGTAGCCTATACATGGAAATTCACCAGCTTGAAATTCAAGTGTGCTGTCAGTGGCAAGAAGAAAAACTGCTTGCAGTTCCTTGGCCAAGAGTGTAGACTGAACCACAGAATGTTGTGTCTTCTGAAGATACAATCCTTCTAAAAATGAAGGCTGCTCTAAGGAAAATAACTGAATAACTTCTGATAGTCAACAGGGTGATTCCCCAGCCAAGGAAAGTATAGCAGGACAAATAATAATAAGTATTATGATTATTATTATTGCATGATGAAATGGACCTTCTTCATTTATGTTGTAGTCAAAGCAAGGCACAAAAATGTATCATTGCGTAAGGAGTGTTGGGTTTGTAGCCAGAGCATAACCTATTGAGTTATGATTGCCCAAAGACCATGCTGTTAACTGTGTTGCAAGCAATCATTTCCTGTCAAGGTAACAAATGATAAATCAGGGTTGTTGCATAAAGAATGGGGATAGACAGCAAAGGGCAGAATGAGTCATAACCTCATTGCAAGAAGCTTTTACCGTAGTGGTTGTTGTTTACAGATGGAAAAAACTTTAATATTTGTAAATAAATTTGTCAATATTTACGTTTGACAATATCACCTTGATTTAAAATTTGGAAACAACAGAGAAGCAGTGTTGGCATTCTCTCCATTAAAAGTTGATGTAGTTCAATAAGTATCTCAAACAATATGGGCAGTATGAAAAGAAATTTTATTTTGACAGCACTTAAAGCCATTTGACATAAACTTCTTCTATTGATGCTTATTATCTATAGTTAAATACAGCGCTTTACATTTAGCATGGTTTAGTTCCTTTGCTTTGATGATTTTGCGTTTGTGGCCATGGAAGTGTTGGCTGGAAGGGAGCTCTGGGGTCACCTAGTCCAGCCTCCTGCTTGAAGCAGGACTGTTGCCAAGGCTAGATTCATCCAGCCAAGGCCTTGTCTAGCTGTGTCTTGAAAAGTCTCCCAAAAGAGAGGGATATACAGCCTCTGTGTGTAACCTGCTCCAGAGCTACACTACCTCCTAGTGAAATTCAACCTAAGCCTCCCAAGCCACAGTTGTGACCATTGCTCCTTGTAGCATTGTACGCTAACACCAGGAAAAGTTTGCATTTGGGATCCTTGTTGCTGCCCTTCAAGTAGCAGCGTGCTGCTGTTACATAGCTCCTTTGCCTCATCTTTGCCAGACTAGAGAAGTCTGGCCCCTTCAACCTTCTCATTGCGCAGTCCTGCCTCACTTATTCAGGTTCTCAAAGTGTACAAAAATGGAGTGGAAGGACTGGCTTCGTTGCTGGCCAAGATTTTTACTCTGCTCTTGAAAAACAGCATGTACCAAAGTTACTGAAGCATTCCAACAGCAGACTTGGGAAGACAATATATCATCTGTTTATCTGTGGTTTATGCTTGGCCAGCATCCTTCCCTTCAGTGAAGGACAAAAATAAGTTTTGCAGAAAAGCATAGATTTAGTGGCTGATGGCACATAGCAGGCAAACTTCCTTTTTTTTCCCTTCAACATTGTATGAATTTTGAAAGACACAGGATTTTATGGATATCAATATTTTTAAATTAACCATCTGATGTAGTGCTGTGTTACACTAACTGCTTCAGGTGGTGTTGTAAATCAGAAGATATCTATATGGATTGCATGTGTTATTCCAAAAACATCAATTTGACATTCTGACTTGAGAATTTAGGATCTTCTTACAAGATTTAATGGAATTCTAAATAAGATGCTTTAAAGATGAACATAATTGGTTTATGAAGTCTATACCTGCTTTCTATGGCTGTATGTAGCTGTATTTGGGTCCAGCTTGAAGGGCTGGATGAAAGCAAGGCTGAAAATGTTCACACTGTAGTAGAAGCTGAATGCAACAGATCTTACTGTTAATTTTCTTTACTACTGCCTTTTTTCCCCCCTAAGCTTTCTAAGAGGTTGTTGTGTTTATTTTGCGTGTGGGTCACCACCGCAGTCAGCTTGTTCAGGCTTTTGGAGAAAATGTGATTGGATCAGAACATGCAGAAGATGTCAAATGATTGACATTGTCACTCCTATAACTAATAGGGTGTACTGCCTTAGCCTTTCAGAGCTGCGGTAGTACCTCATATGTGCCCCAGTGTGCAAACTGAAAAAAATATGGAACAAGAATTTTATAATTTTCATGTCCTTAGGAACATCATACTGGATCAGATAAAAGGTTCATCTTGTCAGGTAACCTGTTTCTTAAAATTGCCTACAAATGTCTTTAGGAAAGTATGCAAGAAACGTCTCCTAGGATTCAATTTTTACTTCCAAGAGAGATTCCTACCCCTCTGCAGTCAATGTCTTAGCAATGTCTTGGAGGCTGCATATGAAAGGCCCTGATAAATTGTTGCCAATGGATTTATCTTTCACAAATTCAATTCCTTTTTAGAATCCACTTACACTTTTGATCTTCAAACCTTACATGGCAGTAAGGAACACAATTATTAATTATATAAAATCGGTTACTACATATTACATGCTGGTTGGTATTTTTACCGGGTATTCACTAGTTCTTGAATTGTGATGATAATTTCTTATCTGTATTTTGCTTTTTTAATATCATTTTGAGCATGGTGATTTACACTCTTAAAAACTTAGGTGAACTTTCAAGCACTGTGTTTCCTACCAAGGGGTTTCTGATCCATTCTCCTTCTAGACAGAATATTGTATGCATATAAGCAGCCATTTGATTGTTTTCTTCGGCTATAACATTTTGCTTCTGTTTATAAGAAGTAATCTAAAATTAATATCAATTGTTTTCTTAAGGTGATAAATTTGTATTCATCATGCACTCTGTCCTGCATTAAAACCTGAGCACTCAATATCACAGATCTGCACAAGAAAATTGATCCAGGTTGTGCACATCTGTGCTAAATCATTTACAAGAATTTTTGAGTGAATGGTGTGCTGTGATGTTATTCATTATTAAAATACTGTTGGCTCATCCTGTTGGAGCGATGGGACATAAACGCCTGGAAACAAGCTCAGCATTTTGATAACTTTCTCATAATAAATTGCTCCATCAGTGTGCTGTATTCATTTTATAACTGTCTGCACTGTAAATCTAGGGTGCAGAAACTAATAGAAACGGGAGACTTGGGATCAAAATACAAGTTTTGTAAACAATCTGTCTCCTTCTACCTACTACTTTGAAAATGGCATTGTCAGATTGCCACAGTTCATCTGATGGCAACTGCTGTAAGCTTTGTCATTTGTCATAAGCTTGTCAACCTTTGCAAGTATGTCTGATGAAACACCCAGAGATCTCCAGAGTGAAATGATGAAGTTCACCTGAGAATGGAATTCCTGAGGGTGGGACACCTGCTGTAGTCTACCACATCTGTTGTTTAAGCAGGTTAAGACATTGCTTGGAAGAGTGTCACTACCAGTGTGGGACAGGTATCACTAAATGATGAGATGGGATAATGCTGCAGACCTCATGTACCACTGCTCGTGTTTTTCCATGCTGGTGTGCAAAGCTTCCTGTAGATCACCAGTATCATCTCTGGGGAATGCATAGTAGCTGCTGCCGTGACATTAGGCATGCTTCATTCCTCTAATTATTGTCCACTAACTGGATGTTGGTGGATGCATTATCAAGAACTATTTAATTGAGGTGTGTTGTTATGGTATTTTACTCTTGGCACCGTAGAGTACCGTAGAGGTACTTATTAGTGTATTTACAGAGGTTGGATGCCTCTGACAGGACCTGTAGGCCTTTTTGGTGCGTGCACAGGAGTGGGAAGAGGAGAGGTCTGGGAGCATATGGGAGGAGAGGTATTTTCTCCAAGGTACTGAAGAATTGGAATAGTCTCTGCCAGCATTACCAGAGTGCCCAGGAACCGTGGGTTTATGTGCAGTAAACACAGGATTGTTTGTTTTGAGGATTTCTGGATGCTTATGGCTTTGCCATCCTTTCGCTTGTTCATTTAAAGCTGCCTTATGGTTTCTGAAGCTTCTCGTTAGACAGTAGGGAAACTGCTCTGTGTTACTGTGAGTAGCAACAGAAAGAGTGGAATTTGCATTTAGAAGACTGATGACAAGATGCACTGACCTGATGTCAAGGTTGGAAGCAGCTAAAAAAAATACTTTTATAATAGCTGCTTTTTCTATTGTGTTTTTTGAGAGGCTGTAAGGAGGAGGAAGTAAAATTTCTAAAGATTTGGAAGAACAGATGAGAAAGTTCTGTGAAATACTGTAATTTCTCAGAAGCCCAGAGATAGGTGTAGTCAGCTCTTGCCTAAAGTACAGGGGCCACATGTGAAGAATGAAAGATGTACGTGTCTAATATGAGTGATTGTTTATAATGCATTTCTTAGAATTGTGGCTTTCAGCTTTCATTTTGTACACAGAGACACATTATTTTTGTTATGATTTGTGTATGTTTTGTAAATTGTGTTGACTTCAACCATGTTTTCAAATTTTAATTAAAAAGTAATACACCAAGCTGTGTGTTGTGAACCATACTCATTTTTGGTGAGCATGCTTGAAGTTCTTACGAAGTGGTATAAAAGGCCTGTGCTCTGGAGGGGTTGCCTGCGTCTTTTTCATCACAGCAGATGGTGTTTCTATTTTGCGACTTACTATTTCCTTGTTGTGTCTCTCTTTTTTTTCCTCCTGTCTTCCCTCTTTATAAAGCATTGTTATTTTCTTCTCTTTTGGAGCTTGGGAGAATATATGTATGTTCCCCACCAGTTAGGCAAGTGGACCTGTGTTAAGAAGGCAATGGCACTGGTGTCCAGTGACTGCATCTCTCTGTCCTTGTCACAGTCACTGAGGACCTGTGGGCTTCCTCAGTAATCCTCTGCTCTTTGGCATTCTTCCCGATTAGCCAGGACTTCGAATGCTCTCCCACTGTTTGAACTGGGGTTCGGTCTCCTTTCAACTTCCTGTGTCAAGTTGTAGTAAGACCCTAATTTAGTGTTGGTCAGATGAGTCTGCACACCTTCATTTTCCCATGGACAAGGCTGATGCAGAAGACATGACTACAGAGCAATCAGATTTACTGCACAGGCACGCCTTCTGCATGAGATGAAATCACAGTGCAAGGAATCCAGCTGTACACCGTGACTTTTCATCAGGATGGTCTTCAAGGACCAAAGGGCACGCGTGCAGATCTACATGTGCACATGTTACATCAGTAATGACGGAGTCTGAGGTACCTTAAAGGGGATTTGGTATATGTTTAACACTTACCTTGGAGTGGATGTGGATAAACTCATCTCAGACCTCAGTAAAATGTCGTCAGGATGCTAGGAGACTCACATCTTTACAAATGATTTTTGGATGCTGATGTCTACGTTAGCAAATGATATGCATTAAAATATGGCACATTTCAAGAATAGGCAAGGGCTGGGCTTCCTGTTCTGTGGAATATGAGCTTAGAGTTGCACAACTTTTAAGCATGTGCTCAATGCTAATGGATGAGGGTTGTCTCAGGTTGCAACAATTTATTGGTATATACCAACATTATTAAACAAATCCATTTTTTATACCATTGAATTAATCCCTTTTATGATGTTTCTAGATCTTGTAATCTTTGTTTTACGATAAAGTGCAAGACACCTTTTGGGGACTAATCCATTTTGTGGTACTTAAGAAAAATCCAATGCATATGAGAAGCAATTGTTACATTCACTTTCCCAGAATTTTGTGTTTCTGTGTGGCTGTTGGGCAGAATTACTAGTGTCACTGGAGGAAAATATTTTGTTAATAGGCTAATTTCAAATGCACTTCTATAGAAAATCAGTACTTGCAACAAAATCATTGAGGTTTAAGAGTGTTCTCTTGTTAGATGTCTTTATGTGGACTGGGTAAACAATTCTGGGCTTGTTTCATCATAAATAGTGACAAGGGACCACAAAATATTCCAAGAACAAGCTATTGAGTATTACAGTGGTATCTTAAGAGAAATAAATATTGTTATTTGCCTGGTGCATTTCTTCTGTTTTTATAGAGGTTGCTCTTTTGTGGTTGAGTGTGTTACAATCTTTTATTTTAATAAGTAATTTTCTTTCTCTCTGTGTCATTTCATCCCCCTGGTTTCCAAATTCCTCCCAAAGTGCAGACCTATGGACTTACTTGCACTCACCATGATATCTAATTCCTGAATTGGAAGCAGCGTTATCTCTAATGCTGTCAGTGGCTTCACAGGATGAAATAATCAAGAAAAGATTTTTCTTGTTTGTTTGTTTTAAAGGTGAATTAGTTTCCTGTGATACAGAAGTGGGAATACCTTCTGCTGATATTGCTATTCAGCATTTTATTGTGAATCTGTGTCTCACGCACATTAAATAGGACTTAATTTCCAAGTGCGTGATGCATAAGATTACACTGGAGACACTTGTTGAGGTTTACCATCTCAACAATCAAAACATATTTTTTCGCATAAGCAAATTCAGAAAACCTTTAATTGCCCAATGGGACAGGATTGTTGGGTTGGCAGGGAGAGTGGGAAGGGTGAAATTTGCAAAGTGTTTTACATCCAAGAATAAATATTCTTACTATATAGCATAGTAGATGGCGATTCAGTCTTTTGAAAGTAATAAGATAGGGTGTGATTTCTCAAGAATTGTAAAAGATTATCTGAAATGTATACAACAAAGACTGTTTCTACAACACATGGTTTTGTATGGTGTAGGTCAAAGGAAATTGCTTAAATGTTGGAAGTGAAGTCCCCTGCAGTCATAGCCTCAAATTATCCTGCTTGTGGTCAGGAATGCACAAGTTTAGGAAACTGTCATTTTAACAGGAAGAAGTCCAAACCAAACAAGCCAAATGCCCTACAGAAGACTTGAAGAAAATGGTTCTTTTTATATTATTTTCAGAAAGCCTTTTATCATGTTTGGCTCAGTCACTCAAAAGCACTATTTCTCTATGCATATTTTAAGTCTCCAGGCGTGGAGTGTGCCCTAAATTAGTGTGGTAAGGGGTATGTTGTGACAGGTAAGTGTACCTATGCACAGGTGTTCAAAGCTGGAGGCTTCTTTGGTGCTGGATGTGCTGGTCCACAGGAAGGGTAAACCCCTGAGGAGAAAAATAATTGGATACATTTGGATCTTGAATATGGTGTATGAATGTTTATAAGATGCTCTGTTAATACAATGTAGGAACGATGAGTTTATTACACATGTCTAATTTTATTGCATGTTGTGTATCAGCACCCTATGGCAGGCAGACATACCATGCAGTAAGGCTCAGAGCTCTGTTGTCTAGTTTAGGAATATGCAGAGCCTCTACAGGCCTGCTCAATCTCTGATTTGGGAGGAAAGAAATAGTACGGTGCTCTTGAAAGATAATTTCCCTCTACGGGCAATGCTAGCAACATCAGAGAAATGTTTTTCAGAAAGGTAGATCTAATATTTCTGAAGTGCCTAGAAAGGAAGGTTATAAATCTTTTGTCTAACAAGAAGTTGAGTCAATTGGTATTTTCCTCATGAAAATATGTATATAAAAAAAAAAAAAGTAGTTGAGCTCATCTTGAGTAGCTCCCACTGTGAATTCTGGTGGTGTGCAGATACTTATGTCTGCTTGTACCTGAAGTATGTCATCTAAGAATGGCATTGCACTGATCACCTGGGATGTCTCATATGAAGATGTGGGGATTTGTACTTTCAGGAATTGCTCATTTCTTGAAAAAAGATATTTAGAAACAAATGTACCCTAAATTTCCTTCTTAAAGAAGTGTGGTAGAAAGTACAGGTGTGGTAACGTATGCATATGCTGCGTATATTTGATTGCTTATATACTTTACCATTCATGACCTGAGAATAAGACCAGTTCCCGGTGCTCTTATGTTACTCGTGCAAGAATGAGGGGGTAGAAATTCAGAGTCACAAAAACAAATCAGCAGCAAGTATAGCACTGCCAAATGTGGCCTCTGTTGTCCAGTAATTTCTTTTTTCACTTATATATTGTACAAGTGCACAAAAGGCTTTAAAGGTGACTATAGTTTATTGTTAATCTCCTTAGCAAGTTAAAAAATATGGTCTTTGGATAATTACAGGCTTTATGGTGGTCAGTAGGTTTCAGGGTTAAATACTCAGCCACAGAGGTTCAAAGCGTTCTTTGGTATGTGTTGGGGTCCCGTGTCGTCCCCCCCCAAATATCAGTCATGCTTAAGAGTGGGGAAAAAGCATTAATCAAAGTATAAAAAAACTGCAGGAATGCTTTGTGCTTACAGGACTCAGTTACTATTTAGAATTAAAACTGACAGACTAGTGTCATTTCGTTTGGGAGGCGGGGGGAGGTTTATAATGTTGTTTTTTTTCCCCCGCAATGTACTACTCTGGAATTCAGCAGCATACTGTAGAATTTAAAGCAAGTATAAAAACTGCCTGCCTTTACAATTATAAACTTTGAGTGCATCCTGTTTCTGTGGCCTTTGGAGTAAAGGGAAAGCTATATATAAACTAAACGAAAAAAGTTTCTTCCAAGCCTCTCGTTAATCTGTCCTTGAGCCTTCTGCCTTTTAAACAACTGATAAGGGACTCTGCTGTTACGATACTAAAATACATAAATAAATGTTCAGTTTTATGGGCTTTGTTGTATAGCAGTTCCTAATAAAATTGAGTGAAATTTATAGTAGATTCTATACAGTGGAATTAATTTGCATTGTTCTGACTCCTTACCTGAAAGAAGTGCTAAAAAGAAGGAAGAGTTGCTGTAAGCCAGTGTGCCTTAACAGAATGGAAGACAAAAAGATTGCAATATCAATGGCAGCTATTGCTTATCTCAGTGCAAGTAAAGTAACTAGCATTGCAAGTAAAGCAACTAGCATTGAAAATCCTGCACAAATGCAGGTCTTTTTCCCAGAAAATGTGCAGTTTAGTTTGAATGAGGGCCCCATCTACATTGACAATTTGAAATGGAAATTTGGGCCTCTTGATCTGATACAGTTGGCTAACAGGCACTGTTGCACCTTTTAGCTGTGATCAGCTGGGTAGTCAAGATAAACGTTACTAAAATAATGGTAGGAGCCATCACATTTCTACACGATGCCTTGTAAAATTGCTGCATCGATCTTAGCATCTAGGTTTGCTACGGCCTGAAAGCTTATGCTCGTTTGGGATGCTCATTGGGGATTAATGTATTCAGATTAGGGCAAGTTGTATAGCCTCTTTCAACAATTGCTTATTCTGGGAATATGACTTTGCGGTATATTTTATATTTTGGTGTTGCCAACACTGCTTAAGAGCCCACTCTTCTTATTGCTTGGTTTATCTAGAGGTTTGCCATTGTTACAGAAGTATTGTTATAAGCACCTCATGCTACTTTTCATTACGAAACCACTGCTTGTGCCATCAGGGGCTAAAACCAACAGAGATGGAGACAGCTGGTTGCTCTAACTACGTCTTTCTGAAGAGTGTTACGATGTCCTGCCCCCTCTTGTGGCTGCTCAATTCAAGACTGATAATTAAGATGAAAAAATCAGTTTTTCCCAGAAATGGAAATGTGCCCCCATTTGCTCCCCTCAGGCAATTCAGCTTTTAAGAGATCAAGCTGTGGGATGGGGTTAAGAATAGGAAGTTACCTATCTTGGGAGGCAGTTGCATTTGATGTTCCTCAGTAGCTTTGCAAGTTCGAAGTGGCAGAATGTGTGTTAACTTTCCACTCATTTTTCAACAGCATTTCATGTTTATACTTAAATTTTTTTCTAGTGAGAGCACGCTTTTCAGTTGAAGTCACTCTTAGCAACAAGATACTTTGAAGAAGCTTGCAAAACAAACAGAGGAAAACAATGGCTCTGTTTGGTGAGAGTTGCCTTTTTCCTTTTCTTTGCTTGTCTTCCAGAGACAAGAGTGAATGCCTTAAAAGCTATTGTTTTCTGCTTTGGTGGTCTTTTTGGCAAAATCTTAAGGTATTCTGACTTTGTGGAGCGACTGAAATAATGTAGAGTCAGTTATTTTTCTCCTGATGGTTATGTTTATATTTTCCTTGAGAAGAAAAACTGTTCTATCATATTAAAAGCAAACAAACAAAGAAGATAATTTTACTGTGCTTGAAGGGTAAGAGAATCACCAGTTATAGAAACCTAACCCTTTCTGAAAGCAACTGGAACATGGCATTTCTGTCTGCTGCTCAATCTTTGAATACTGAAAAAAAGCATAGCATGTCCATGCTATTGATGAAATATACACAGCATGATTTTGTAAATAAACACTAGATTTGCCAAATAGTTGTGGTATGAATAGCAGATCTTTGTGTCCTCATGTTTTCCTTGATTCTTCTGCAGTGCTTAAAACTTGGTGCCAGTCTTCCTAACCTCAGTCAGGAGCGTCTCACTTTTTCCACCTCATCTGCTCCACCTGCCAGCTCCTTGACTTCTTGCACTGTATCCTGCTGCTGAACAAGGATAGTCTATTTCTCCTGCACTGGCTGTATTTGTATAAGGGCAGCAAAGGTTTTGTAAAGAGTAGATGCTAGTATGAAGTGGAGAAAACCTCTTGAGTCTGGACTATGGGAGGTTGGAGGAAGGTCAGTTGTTATGGATTGAGAGACTGCAAGTCTCTGGCTACGTGAATTGTGGATTGGAGGACAGATTCTTCTGTCTGCAGAAGAACCATCTCTGTGGTGTAAGCCTGTGCTATCTCAACTAGCTGGCAAAATCCGCAGTAGTAAAATTAAAGAGTTGATAGCACCATACCACCTCTAGGATAGTTGTCAGTAAATCAAGAACAGATCTGCCATGCTAGCACAAAGCCCAAACTACACACTGTTCTCCTCTAACTATTGGGTGAGGGAGATGATGCTGATTTTCAAGAACAGTCCATTAACCAAAATAAACTTAGAATCAAACAATCCGGTTCTCTAGCTTGTGAGTACTAGCTGCTTAGGAATTCCTAGGCTATTTGGCTATAGTCACGTACACAGTAAGGAATTGTATTAGTTTAGCAACACAAGGATAGGGAGAATAGCACTGGTGTCTCATCTGTGGAAGCTTGTGTTTGGAAGGTAGTGTCTATCACTGGAAGTGGAATTTTCTTCTGTCAGTTTTCTGTGCCGGAGTGCAGACTACCTTGTTTGTTCATTGTGCATGCTAATCCAGCAAACGTTCAATGTTTGCTCTAATCTGACATGCAGTTTTGGCTTCCAGAGTTTAGAACTGAAGGATATACCGTATTGTGCTAGAAAGACAGCATGTCCCATAATGTTTTATAGCAATTTATGTCTTTGATATAGAGGAAAATCTGTAGTGCAGGATTTGATTTTCAGATCTTTGCATCTATATGGTGGTCTTGCTTATTTCTGTTAGAAAAGATTACAAAGAGATCTCTTAATTGTTGAGGTAACATGTATAGAATAAAAGAGAATCAGCTGTGGGCATGCACTTTTGTGACCCAGTGTTTGCAAGCCAAGGATTTGCCTGCAGGATGCAGGAATGGGATCTGCATGTGTGTGTGCTTAAATGTAACATATATATGTCTGTGTGTGTGTATTAAAGAAAAAAAATATTTGCCTGTTTCTTCTGAGCTTTTATATTCTAGAGGTCTGTGGTGTGTGACATTACTTGAATTCGTGCTTGTACATAATGCCAAAACAGCATCTGGAATTGCAAAATTTAAACACTAAATCGAAAGAGTGAGCTCTGAGTCTCTTGTTACACTTGATACTGAATAAAATTTAAAAGTTTAAGTTCACAATAACCTTAAACAGGTGCAGGTTTTATTTCTGCTTTAAAATGCTGTGTGCTAGTAGGATTACATTTCCCTTTGTTCTTTTAGTAAGGCCAGTGTGCATGTGGATGATGTGCTTTCACTGAGTTTATCAGTAACCAAAATGTGTAAACACAAAGGTAATCAAGATGTGTAAACACAAAGGTAATATTTCCTGTTTCAACATTTCAATAAAACAAAAGGGAATTGCATTGATTTCCTGAACAAGGAGGTTGCAGTGGGGTGGCTAGGCTGTGGTGGATCTGACAACTGGACGTGGGCTGAGGGAGGAGAGCTCCCAGACACTATGTTTACATGTGCTCTGCCTCCTTTTCTTCCTTCTCACTGATTTATTCCCATGATCTTTTTAGAAGTGGGAAGGTTTTGCCTGAATACTGGTAGACTGTGGTGACATACGTAACAGGGAACACTGATAACAAGCAACAGATGGCAAGCAAATTTCAGTAGGAAGTCTTGCCTTATTTTTTTCAGTGCTCACAGGTAAGGAGGTTACATGAACAGGTGATAAGGATGGAAGGAACCTTTCTGTATGTATTTGAAAAACTGTTGCTGCAGCTCTGGTTTGAGCTATACCATGCTGTTTCTAACTAACAGAGTAGCACCCAGTGTGATGAAATGGAGATCGCCGTGAGTCAGAAACACAATAAATTATACACTGTGGCCATGACAGCTCAACAGGAGCACCTGTGGATGGAAAAAACATTAGAAACATCTTTGAGCACTGTTGACATGCAATAATTTTTTACCTCTTTAATGAAAACATAATCAAACAAGCACATAAAACTTGGAAAGTATTTCTTCTGTACATGAGATAAAACTATGCAAAAAAATGTGTTCTATTAAGAGAACAAATTTTATTTCAAATGCAGAGCTTTAAGGTTAACATTAAAATCTGTGAGTATGAAAATTTTTTTAGCAAGACTCATTCTTCTGCATAGACAAGTATGTTTACTAACGCAGGAAAAATAGCTTTCTTTTTAAAATACACACAGATGGAGTCAGAAGCAAAATTAGTATGGTCAGTTGAGAGTACATATAGCTGTAAGAATATCCTTCTAATTGCATAGTGAATCTTTCTGTAATAAATTATTAAAACCCCCTCTGCTTTTAGAATATATGTATTTTAGAAGGACACAAATCTCAATTGCTTCTTTCAGGTAGTTCAAAAGTCATGCAGTAAGGGATATGCTGGACTTACAATATAACTGATAATATGTGAATTCTAATAACACAACACAGTGGCTATTTTGTAATGCTTGTGTGATAATCTTAACTCTTAGGAGAAGTATTTTATACTTTATTTGTATTTTGGAGCTTTCAAAAATCAAAAAACTTTTAGAAGTTTATCTAGAGATGGCTTTAGCAACTAATAAATTGTTCAGCAAAAGAAGTGTATCTGAGTTGATATGATTGTACTATGTAGATTTTTGTTTGCGAGACAATCTCATTGGTGCAAATAGACTACTTGAAATACTCACAGGATGAACAAAACCCTTTCTGAAAACACAGAAAGATTCCATATCTAGAACACCCAGAAGTCGAAGAGTTAATGATGGGGCTGCACTGGATTCAGTGTATTTGCAGATGTTGCTGCAACCAACTGCTGATTTTTCTCCCATCCTGTCAGGGAACTCTGCCAGCCATGATTCATGGAATGATTTTTTTGCGCTGAGTAATCTGTGGTTTTTCTTTTTTCCTCTTCCCTCTCCCTTATTTTTACCCTAAACTAAAGTCCTATTCATTTTAGCTAAAGGGAGGGGAAGCTTCCAAAGCATTAATACAAAACATTAAATACACTGTGTTTTGAGTAGAGGAATTTTAACAAACGTTAAACTTCCAGTAATTTTACTTGGTCTCAGGCAGAGTAGTCCAGTGCAGAAAAACAGTTTTATAATAGAATCAGCTTTTGGTTTTGCTAGTCATATGGTGTCACAGTTCTTTTAAGACTTCTGTACTAGTATTGCTAAAGAACATCAACTTTTGTGCTGATATTATGCCTCCTTTCTCACAGATCGCTCTGAAAGAAATAAACCAGACTGCCGCTCTTCGGGGTAAGAACCATATTTCTGTATTTATTCTTCCCTTCTTTTCCCTTTTTTTTTCCTGTAATTTTTTCCTTTTATAAGGTGAACTAGGAAATTAGCCAGAAAAATAAAAATGCCATTCTTCTTCTCTGTTTTGGTAACAGTAATGAAATACCAAAATAACTTTGTGTTAAAGGTAATTGTTTTATATTCCTTACGGGTAAAATTTTCCAAGGAATTAACAGGACTTACTACACTGTAATTGTGTGCACTTAAGATCCGAAAGGCTTATTTATGTGTCACATACAAGGTTGTTTGGCAAAACTGTGATTTAAGACAAGAAGCCCTCATGACTTTTGTTTCTGTATTCTTTGGACTGTTTGCTTCTGTAGCAGGGGAAATAATTCTTGGTTCAGTCAAGAATAGCAACACTTGATTATTTATTCCATTAACTCTGATCCCATCATACCTAAGGTTTCAAAATTGAGGGAAGCAAACGAATGAGTATTAAAAAAAACACACACACACACAAACATTTTATGTTTATTTAGAATTTCCATTAGCAATTGCCACAAACTTCCTAAGCTATTGATTTGCAAGGCCACATTTTCCCTTAAGCTTCTGAATATTCTTTAGCTCTCCTTCTTATCCTCTTGTTTTTAAAAGATCTCTTTCTCTTTTGCCTTATTTCCAAACTCTCCCTCTCAATTCCCCACCAGGGAATAGGATCTCATCCATATCCTGTGGTGGATAATAGGATTTTAATGAAGTAAAGTGATAGAGCAGACCAGCTAACACTGGCTCTCCCACTCCTTTGTGAAAAGCCTTTCCAAAGGATGCCCCTGGTGTCCACCCTTCTGACATGACATGACCTTTTCATTTGATTTTTACAGTCTGATTTTTTTTTTTGTTACATTTTTACAGTACAATGGGGTTGCTTTTATAGCTAGAAGAACAGAGGGAACTGTAGCCTCTTCTAATACAAAACATCAGCTGTGCTATCTACTGTGTGATGTGATGGAAGCGAGGATACTTTTCCCCCTCCCTCCCATATCCACAACAGCACTGTAGCTGCTTCCAGCAATGTCTTTAAGTTGCAGGAGGAGTGTTGCCTTTGTCTTTGATTACTTACATCTACTTAAAACATCAATCGCTGTATTTCCTTTTATAATTAAAAATACTTAACTTTTTTTCTTAAAATGATGCAGTTACAGTCTACATGTTTGAACTTGTATTAGACCATGTCATATTACAATAATGTTGAATAAATCCAAATCATTATCAAAAGGAAATCTAATTTAATCAGAATGTTTAGTTTAATGTTGAAGATGTTTCAGGCTGTTCCTCTTTATTCTGGCTCTTCCCACCAGTGCCTTTTTGCTCTGGAGTGTATTTTAGAAGTTCTAATTTGGAACTGAAGTAAAACTTCAGATTTTTTCCATGAAATTGGAATTTCAAATGTGGACCAGTCCTGAGAATAAAACACTGCCTTAAGTTGTCTGGGTTACAGATTCCAAATTCTCATGTGGAAAGCACATAGAAAATAACAGTATAATGTAGGTTGCTTATAATGTTGAGAAAAAGGCAGCTTTCAATAGTTTTTCATTCCTGCCAGTAGCGTATGTGCTTTCTAACCATATCTGTGTATCTTCTGCCCACTTCTCAATCTCCCTGGCCATCATGTCATGATAGTTCTGCTTTCCAGGATGGGCTATGAGGAAGACAAGTCATTGTTTAAAGGATAGCGTGGTTTTGCGCGTGTCTCGCTCCTGCTTCTAGGCCAGAACAGGAGCAGCCTGCCTTATTTAGATGATGTACTCTGCTAATTGATACTGCACCACTCTGTGATTCATCTCTCATTATAGTTGGAAGCATAATCCTGGGGTGACAAATTGCGGGGTGAGATTCTTATCCCCAGTCTGGCCGTATCATGTCTGGGGAAAGAGTTGCAGCCTCATGAAGATCAGAGAACCTGACTGTAAGAACTAAGGGAAAACTCAGTAGTGAAGTATGCAAGACTTAATTAAAGTGCAAAGCATGCTTCTGTTGTAACATGGGCAGCATTTCAGAGCTGTCTGAGTTCCACTGGGGACAGTTTTATGGCTTATGCCATCTTATGATGAGCTGCTACACCCACAACGCTTTCTGGGGGCAGCTCATGACAAGGGAAAGAGTAAAAACAATGGCTCAAGGGCATCTTGTCTACTTTTTCCTTAAGCTGCATGTTGTGGGATGCATCTCTTAAAAGTACAACATACCATCCCTCTCATGATCTAAAGTGGAATAAAAATGACCCTGCAGGTCTTTGGACTTCTACTGAAGGTCTAGTAACAAGAATTTCTGCACTGGATTTACTATAGACTGATGGAGGTGGACATGGAGATACTAGCTGACGAGATGAAGACATATGCAATGAGTCTTAAGAAAAGTTGCTATTATAAGATGAAATAGTGAGTGTGGATGTTGCCCACAAGTCTGTCCAGTGTAATCACAAATGTGGAACACCAGGATAAGAAGAGACCAAAAAAAAGCCCAAACACCACCTCCACCACCACGAACTCCTCCTCAGGCTCTGTCAGGTTAAGTTTTAGTCTGGAACGTGATCAGCTTAATAAAAAGACCGCATGACAATATTTCTTGTGATTGCAGGGGTCTAAAGCTTGTCCTTTCCAACATAGTGTTCTTATATGTTTCTGTGTCTTTGTACTTCTAGATCAGCTTGTGCTTGAGTCTTTGCAGTATTAGGGATGAAGACCTCATATACAATGAAGCAGGAACAGTTTTAAAACAGAGGTCAGACTTAATTTGTTTACAATTAGAAGGACATAAAAAAGTGTTTTACATAGAAGAGTACATAAAAGGTCTTTAATATAGTTCCTTTTATTATAGGATGATGCCATTTAGATAATGCAGGGTGAAATGTATTTATACCGCTATCAGGAACTCTGAAAATATTCCCATTTTGTTACTAGCCTATCAAATGTTTAGTATGGGAGAAATGCTACAGGAAGGTGCAGTGTTCTAAGTGGTAATACTGGGATCTAGCATGACACTGGATAGAAATTTGGGGAGTGGATGAAACAAAGACCATAGGTAATGATTTAAAAGAAGGGAAACAGATACTAGATAATGCTTACAAAATGTGCATTAATATGCTCTCTTTTGCCTCTTCAGGCAATTAGCAACCATCTGCCATGCAGGAGAGTTTAGATAAGTGATGAGTAGCAGAACAGGGCCTGTGGATATCTTTTTCATGTACCACTCCGCACCGACTTTTTTGTTAAATATTAGCACATTAGTAAGATCAAAACAGATGTTCCCTGAATCCAAGTAATACTTATTGCTATGTTAAATTTTTATCAAGAGACATTTAATTTCATGACCTAATATTAACCATCGTTCAATTGTTATATTTTATACAGTATTAAATATATGTCTAGACTGGCAACAGTGATCTGTAATTATCATTATCTCTTGATTTTACTGTCAGGTCGCGCACTGTTGGCTCTGATAGCTTCAGGTCGTGCCCTGCTGTAACACAGGTCAATTAAGTCAAAAGAAGCGGACCCTTTAATCTTATGTCTCTAAATGTTTTCAAACTGAAAATTTTATGATAGTAATAGAACAGAAGATTTCAGGCATCCATATATTTGCAGTTAATCCCTGAACATGAGTAAAGCTTGTAGAAGGAACTGGATTAATTTCATTGTGCTTTTTTTTTTCTTTGAGGTAAGGATTATGGATGAAAAAATCCTGAAACAGTCTTGTAATGTGATAGAATTCATTGTAGTTGCCTTGACCTTGGAGATGAGAGGATGAAGTTAGCTAAACACTGCAACAATTTATTGAAAGATTTAGTAGCGTATCAATCACTTGAAGTCAAGTAAAAGATTTTGATTTTTAAAATCTAGGAGTCTACTGAGAAAGCTTGCCCTCAAAATGGGGAGGGGGAAGAAAATAATTAGTTCATTTCTAGAAGTAGATTCGAGTTTTTACTGGCATATAGTCTGCCTGCTGATTGTAATGTGCTAAAGTTCTTTTACAGCTGGTTGCCTTCATTTGATTGTACTAAATTGGGCTTTTTTATTTAAAATACATCAAGTCAACAATACAAATAGACACAACCCTTCTTTTGTTCCTTTATAAAGAAGCACTTGAAGTGGCTGATCAAAGGGGCTACAGATCCCTTTAGTGAGCATCTGGTAAATCAAGCTATCATTTTTATGAATGGTATTTTGTATCTTACTTTCATTNTTTTTTTTTTTTTTTTTTTTTATGTAGCAGAATTCCATTAGTGAAATCTTCTCTGCATTTCTATTTCCTCTGCTATATAATGTTGATCTTGTGAAATTGTTTAATAAACATTACAGCATTGGTCTGACTATATCTTAAGAATGTGTTTTCCCAGATCATCTGTGAAGCCTGAAAGACACCTTTTAATTAAGATCTTAAGCCTTTAACAGAGCACGAAGGGAGTCTTAAGGCACAGGCCTGAGAACATAGTGGAACTGTCCTCACTTTACCAATGTGCTTTTACAAATCAATATGCTTTTGAGGTCTTGAGAAAATGGACAGTAATGGAATTTTCTATGTTGTAACCATTACAGCCAGTCTATGGTCAGTCATTTAATAATTCCAACTTTGCATATCTAAAGGTGAATATGTGAGTCGGTCCTTCTGCCGCAGAAATCTTGCTACCTCCTAACACCTGAAGCCTGGGGTTTTTAGTTTGAAGCCTCTCACAAATTGACATTTGTACACATAACAACTTGAGTTGTTTTGTCCTCAGGAGTAATTTCACTGCTAATTTTGGAGGCCAGTTAACAGATTTTGTATGCTTTAGGAAAATTAAAATCTAGGGCACTGTATTGGAATTGGGCATTGGAAAGAGTGAGAGGTGCTCTTGTAACCCTACCTAAGACCTCTACTTCTCTGTTACATAGTCAAAGGGACAGTGTGGAGAGACTTCTGATCCTATTGCTGTTTCTGTACTGAGAAATCACAGGACAGTGGAAATGGTGGGAAGGGGCCTCTGCAGGTTATGTAGTTCAACATCTTGCTCATAGTGGGAAGATGCTAACACTAGATCAGGCCAATGATGTCTTTTTCTATCCAAGTCTTGAAAAACTCCCAGGAGAGAAAGATTGGGCCCACTTATTTTCCGCCCACTTATGGGCTGCTTGTCTGTCTTGTACTAACTCACTTTCCAAATGAAAATGCTGTGGGAGACAGCGTCAAAAGAACCAGTCTGAATCTAGTTCTTTAGTTCAAACAGTGGACTATTGTGTCAACAGTAAGTTGACACAACTAAGCCCTCAACATAAGAAGGACATGGACCTGTTGGAGCAAGTCC